>OZ026842.1:2666704-3236689 GCA_964023205.1 Lutraria lutraria
GTACGCGATGTTGTGTTTCGCATTTGGATTAATAATACTAATACTCACAATAAAATCAAATTATGTATGATTGTAACCAGACGATTTATAATGGGATTTGCTTCCATATAGTTTTCGTCGTTCATGTGACCTTTCCCCCGCTCTGGTGGTCATTTTCGGATTTGATTTCTTTGCCTATTCAATGTGTTACATGTAATCAATATTGTTGATGACCAGTATAGTTACATTCATGTAATCATTATGTAAGCGCTAGTACATGCTATATTATTGTTATAATTTTCTATTGTTATTTCTTGATAAAGGCGGTTGCGCCGAAACGATGACTAACACGATTCGAAAATCTATATGTGTTTTGTTCACATTCTAAATATATATTATTGTTTTAAAACACTAATATATTTATATATACTTTCGGGTGTACGTACGTAACTAGTATTCATTGAATATTTATGAACGACTTACCAGAAATCCTAATTAACCGACATGATAGTAATCGTGCAAATAAATCTATCGGGCACTTGAATTAATCTCATTATTATTTAATCATTGGACAAATCGTGTGTACGAAAAACCCACCGTGATGGTAACATGATCGTTCATCCGGTTTATACCTTAATTGATCTCTCCACGCATCCTCACTGCTCAAACGTCTATGATATTTAACGCAGTCTTGTAATGTTAGTTGGTTCAAACAAACGGTGTAACTAGAAATTATTCTGATATGACGTTCCGTCGAATCTTACGCTTGATGACGTCGACGTAGAAGGTGTCGTCCAATCAGAATTGAGATGACGTCCTTTTGTTGTTGCTATAGTCGTCATTACGTTCATGATATCGCTAGATCATAGTAACCCCGAATTACGCATGGCGCGATGGAAAATACACCAGTAAACAAGACTGACGTGGATGAAACTCTTCCAAAAACAATTGGAGGACTATATACACAAGACAGTCAAGGTAATATTGTAAAATCAGGAAGTACTGACGAAGCAAAAAATTCTGATTCTAACATTCAACAAGATGATAATAACACGTCTGTTGTTGGACCGTCGATTGATGCTTTTTCGCTTTCATCATCTCGGACATGTTTATGTTCATCAACAATTGATACACTAAAAGATGCTGATGACAAAAATTCAAATGGACGCATTTATACAATAGACAGCGATGTTTCGCTTTCACCACCACGGACATGTTTATCTTCAACAAATATTGATACGTTAAAAGATGCTGATGATCTGCTTGATGAGTTAGATGCTATATTATCATCTACTTCTAAATGTCTTACGGAACACACTACTTCGAATAATCATGTTGAGAAAACAAACACATATAGAACTGCAGAAAAGAATGACAACAAACACGATGATGAAAGCAAAACAATAAATACGGACATAGACAAAATTTATAGCAGAACAAAGCAGGTAAAAAATGCTGATAACATATATGAAATTTTGAACGAGTCTGCCGAGAGAGAAGATGGTCTTTCCCAAATCAGAAATGATGTCCGTCTTGAAAATGACACAGTTTGTGAGGAAGTCAATATCAGTAAAGGTATACTAAAAGTAGCATCCTTAATAATAAGTATTCCTTTAGATGCTTTGGTAACATCTGGATATCAGAATGCAGTGCCAACATTACCTGGTGAAGTTATCAAAACATCGGGTAAAAATAAGAGAGTTATTGATAACAAGAGAACAGTAATAGATAATGACGATGTTGGTGAAATAAGAAAAAAGAAAAGGAAGAAGAAAACTATGAGAGAACTTTTCTGTGGATGTTTTTGGAGAGAGAGAAAAACCGAAGTCGAGTTTGTATATGGAATGAGACAAGCAGAGAAAGATGTAGTAGATGTTAAGAAAGAGAAATTGGTTTATGACAAAGTGGAATATTTTGACAATAAAGCAAAACAAGATGATGCATTCTTACATTTTGAAGCATTTGATGGCAGCAGAGAACATTGTTTCAGAAGATTCTGGAAGAGGATAAGAGGACTCGAATGAAACGATATAAATAAAATTATGTTGATAATATTGATAATCGTGAAAACTAATATAACATTAATTTGACAGACTGGCTGGACGAAAAATCTATCAATCGATATATCGATATCTTTTAACTGATTGTTGATATGCTCATTATAAAGTGTCCGTCATACCGAACAAATGATACTTTTGTCAAACTGTATGTAAATGTATATAAATAATAAAATAAAAAGAAATAAAATGGCACTACATGTATATGTTTTCATGCATTTAATAATATTGTATAATTATAAGTACATGGACAGATAAATCCAATTTTTTATCATTATGTTGTGTACAAGGTATTATTTTGTAAGGTCCGATAAGTCGAGGTTATCTTTTTAAAAGTGGGAGGGGGTAATAATTTTGAAAATAAAATTCTAAAATCAGTCATAAGCTTCATATTACCAGGCTAAGATTTGAACGATTGCAATCTGACTTCATTAAAAAAATCTTTACAACCGAACGGTAGCATAACTCGGTGCGTAGGTAAGGGAAACAAGATGTGTTTCAAAAACACAATGCCCCCCCCCCCCGGCTGCCCTTTAACTTGAAAATGCACAGGTCCTGTAGAGATGTCATGATGAACCAAGATATGAAGTTTTGATGATTGTAGGTGGTAGCCTTTTGAGTTTAATAGGCAAGGTTAAAGTTTGGTACAGACAAACAAAGGACCATAAGTCAGCTAAAATGATCGAATCACAAAACCCTGACAGTATCTGATGGGCAACTTGGTGACAATAGTTCTATCAAAGTTTGGTCAAAATCCCTTGAGAAATATAGAAGTTGCAAACAAAATAGTATTTCTATTAGGGCTGTCCCGATACAGATCTCAGCCGATACGATACGTATTGCGATACGGTACTAGCGATATGCGATATCTACGGTACGATATAAAAGTGTTTCGAAGTAATGAAATACGTTGTAACTTATAACAAAGTGTTGTTTGGAACTCTGCACACTCGCTTGGTACTAGAAAGTCCTAATTAACTGTTATATTATAAAGGTATACAACTAAACTTGTCTTGCACTTGAAGCCATCGATTTGATTCACAAATGCTTAGTTGGTTTTGGTTAAATGATATTCATTTTTTTTAATTTCTCCTGTTACTCGCAATGTATTGTATCCCCTGACGTAAAAGCACGACCAGTACTGGATAATTGGAATTCATACAGAATTCTGACTATTAGCCAGATAAATTGTTTAAAGAATCAGGTTTTATGATTATTGAAACTAAGTTAATAATAATTTTTTGAAACCTTCAACTTGCCGGGGTGTTATGATTACGAGACATATAAGTTCTAAGGTTGCTAGTCTCACCACAATACAGACCGCAGTGCCATTTCTTTCAGACTGTTACATGAGTCTTTGTTTCATCAAACGGCATACCAAAACGTTGCCAAATTACTTGATGGTGTTTTAAAGTTACTTGGTGCCTAAGCCATTTTTCAGTCAACAGATTGTTAGTGCAGACCCGGGCAATGTTTACACACTTTATAGGTAAAGCTAGCTGGCACTCAAACCAGTTACATGAATATTCGTACATGTGTTTGAAAATTTAAATGCCGGATCTATTTTTCGGAAAATTAAAAAATCTGTGCCTTATTTGTTAAAAGAAAAGTTCTAAAATATCGTTTGATAAATTAATATAATCTATAGGTCAATATTTACCAGGCAAAATCTGAATATTCAAATCGAATCCGTTGTCTAGCTTTACCTCTCGCAGCTATGAATCTCTTTAAATATAGAATATGGAGTTGAGAAAGCATTGTCGACGATAAAATGAGTGAAAATTGGTAAATCTAGTCCAGTTGTTAGACATTCTAGGAGTTTTTAATGTAAAAGTAAAAAACCGCGATACGGCCGATACGGGACCTTGCGATACGATACGCATATCGTTCAGCACTGTACCGGTACGTACCGGTTACACGGTCAGTGTCGTTTTAAAGTTACTTGGGGCCTAAGCCATTTTTCAGTCAACGGGAGTGAGGTATATAATACAGCCCTAATTTCTATAAATATTACATATGCACAAAATAAACAAAGGGACATAATTCCGTCAAAAATTATCGAATCATAAAACCTTTACAACATGTATTGGGTATCTTGGTAACAATTATTCCATGAAAGTTTTATAAAAATCCTTCTATCGATACGGGGGCATAAAATGATAGAGTTTATCCGAGTTCACTATATACCTGTGTTATGTCGAACATGAACTTTAGAATGAATTGTCAACGTTGAATTCAAGGAAATCTTTATCTAATGCATTTATCTGAAATCGTGACTTTCTCTTTTTTATTAATGTCTAACTATTTAACTATTATACATGTATCACAAACTGATGTCAAAAGCTGTACAAAATAGCAAACAACGAGTTCAACTTTATTTCACGTATGTACTAGTGGGCAGTTACCCTAACCAGTGTTCCTGGACCTAGCTATTATCAGGTACGTACGCATATTTACATACCTGCTATTATGCTTATAGACCGGTCGAAGCCACTATACAGACTTATTCTCCGCCGTACAAGCGATCTTCACCGTATAAGTGATTGATAATGAACGGCCATTGTCATAATTATTTGAACTCATCATTATATTAACTCATAATTAATTCAGGGACGTAATAAACCAGCTTTGAATGAACGTAACGCATCCATGGGTGATAGTGCTGCAGGATTAGAAGGACAAATCATTTTCAATTACCGAACGGTAATCCGTTTATTCATTATTTATAATATATATACACACAATTACAGTAAATGTAAGATAACATTTAAAGCAAAGAAATATACTACAAAATGTATTATTATATGACTATATTACATAAATATCACATTTCTGAGAGGGCGTTATTAAGAATTGTCAGCGCGAGAAAAGTAATGTTGACTGATGCAGCGCCGGGGTCAACATTACTTTTTCGAGGGCTAGCGATTTTTAATAACGCCCTCTCAGAAATGTGATATTTATCATATTATACCGAAGATTTCATAAAAATATAAAAAGAAAAATATGGTGTCACAACATTTTTGTAAGCAATGACATTACATAGACCATCAAGCTTTTACTGGCGCTTCAAACTCGGTTAACGAAGTTTTGGTCTAATTAAAAGTATTTTTAAGTAGAATGTACAAGCTAGAACAGATTTTATTATGAACAACTCGTCAAATAAGTGAAAACTGATTTAATAACCGGAAATCTGTTTGAACTATTCGCGCATTATTTCTGCGCATGGTATAATATAATGTATTATCAAAAATTATTGCCCGCTCAGGTATATCTAGGCGACTTAACATTGGAAACGGGAGTGAGGTATATAATACTGAATATAATTTAATAGTTTAAGTTTATTGGTATTATCGGCACATACTGCCTCTGACCTTTTACAATTCATATACATGTCAAGATGGTCAAGACAACAGTTTTTTTAAACAAATAGTATACATAGAAAAAACATAATAATCATATACATACTTCTCAATATATACACTTTACATACATTCGCATTTTTTGAAAATTTAAACAAACAAAATCAACACAAGCACCCATATTTGAAAGAATATAATAAATGATCACTATGATACACGAACTGTGATAAATGGTTCAACAAAAATGTGTAATTGAACATATGGTTGAAAATTAAGTTTTATATCTAAATATAACAGAAAGTTTTGTGATAGTGTAGCATTTAACACATTTCTGTTCTCGTAGTGGAAAGTTAAAAGAAGGACAACTCTAGCATACTAAGTTTTGTTCAGGCGACTTATCTTTCTTAGTGTCAAAAATACGCCACGTATGGTTGAACTCATCACTAGTTAATTTAAAATTTATTTAAAACATAAGTTATCTAAAACATGATTAAAAGTAAATCATCACTTAGAACAATCTGGACCCTGGGAGCCAACGCACGTTTTTGAGTTCTGTAGACATGTATATATTATTCCCGGGACCCGGGTAGACCAAAGGCCGTCAAACCTGCATGTTGATATTAAACTGTAGATACATGTTTTCAACAATAATATAACAGATAAGAGAATTCTAAGTAACTTCATCGTGAAAATCACTTTAACAACACGAAGATGAAAGCAAATATACACCATCAAATATATTTTACACTTACAGCTATTTCTAACCCGACAATAATACCATCTAGTTCAATTATCTGTAATCATATTTCGATCACATTTTGAAAATAAATAACTGATATCGTTAGACTGACTTCCCTAAACGACAAAACGCGAATCTTTAACAATCTTAATACTCCGTGTGACTCTCACAACATGAACACACCCTTTGCCTCACTGACAGTACATGCTTCTAGATTGGTGAATATCCCAATTCCTGCACAAGGACGTCGACCTGCGTCAATTCACGGATATGTCAGGGACCGCGGGTTCCCTCAGAAATGAAAATAACTCCATATCTGAATTTCACTCGTATATGTAGATTTGTATTGGAATTTATCGTGAATACGTGAATATATTCCTTTTGCTAACACGTGTACATGTATTTGTATTAAAAAAATAAAGTCCGATTTACTTACCCTGTCAGCGACAATGACCGGCTTGCAACATGCCAATTGCGCGACCGCGCTCTTTCATATTCACCCTAACCATTATAGTTTTTAAAATATAACATATGTACATGTATATGTATTTTCAGAGTATATCGAAATCTAGAATCAAAATCTAATTTTTTTTTGCTTGCCAACATATCCTCGTGCAAAATGGTGAAATCATGCACACACGAAACGCGAAACTGCTGGATCGTCACGGTTGAAAGATTTTCTGATTTCAGTACAGCTAATGTCGCCAAACAACGTCATGTTTCAAGCCAATTCATTAAAGTATTTTCGAAAAAAATGAATCTAAATCATAGTCCTGAAAGTACTCATGGAATCTTTTTATTCTCAATTAACAGACAAAAATTCCAAATTCCCCCACCCCAATTTTTTTGTTAGTTTATTAATACATGTATCACTATTGGTAGTTAATACCTAGTTCTACTCCTGTTGAACATTGTAAATTTGTAGGCATACGCAGAACATTTTCCCCAATTTCAGATAAAACACTCACGTTGAAAATTCCCAATCCCAAGGGTAATGTCAAATTCCCAAAATACTGGGGAAAATCTGCATTATTATATCCTAACAAGTGTTCCAGGTCACAAAATACACCATCAAGGGGCATAACTAAAAAATCTGAGCTGATTGGGCTGTTATCCAATTTGACCGAGACCTCATGGCCATAAACATTTTCATGAAGTTTGGTGAGGATCCAACTAAAACTGTTTGAATTAAAGAGCAGTCACCGTTGTGGACGCCACTTGCCATGGGTGTTCCCATAATACAAACTGTTTACAAAATGTTTTTGCTTTTGTAATCATAACATATACATCTGGTCATTTTTAATGGCTGTTACCAACTGAACAAAAAATTTATTAACATATTTCTTGAAATTTATTCCACACATGATTTGATGAATTGACATACAGAATAATAATAACCATACAGTTACTGATGTTTTATGTTTATTATTTCAACTGATAAGTGTAATGAATATTAAATAATGTACGAACACTAGTAACAGTACAATTGATAGAAAGAAAAAAAACATATATATATTTAAAAAGCTCCACAGTATGAATATCTTCTTTCCTTGTCTGATACTCCTTAATCATATTTACATAGTTTCAAGTCAATCAAATTCGAGTGATACATATTATTTCAGCAGAATTATAACAAGGGAGGTAATACTCATATTTAAATAAGTCAATCAGACTTGATAGGTGATTACACAGAAACAGCTATGAAGTTTTAAAGTTGTGTATGTTATACATGCATCTCACATGTAAGTTGGACAAATGTTTCAAAATTCAACAATAGACATAATTAGTAAAAATTAATCAATGGTTATCTATGTGATTGATCGAATCCTTGGTGAAGTTTCAAGTAAATACAATGAGTACCTATTAGTTACATGCATCAGGGTAGATATAAAAGGGTAAAAAAGGGTTTAGCAATGATAATATTGTTAAAGATTTTTTTGCATAAGAATAGGTCATGCTTATCTTATTTTTTATACAAATATGAACAGACTGGTTTACATCCTAACTCTTGTGATGGCTTGATAGAATTTAATACAAAACTGTTTTTTTTATACAAAATGTACAATTTAATTTCCTCATGTATTTATACACACTTGACAATGTTTATATAAAATGTATTGTTGAGACATCAATAACAGAACTAATAAATATGAGACATAATAATATATACATACTTAGTACTGTTTTAACTACTGGAAATTGTGTTAATTTGCGGCAGTCACAGTCATGTTTAACTAGTGAGAAATAACTGTTAGTGTAAAATTACATCAGCTACCGTTTGCACTGTTCCCAAAAGTAAGAACTAAAATTAATATCTATACAATGAATACCCTTATGTGTGAAGTAGACCAAAACACATTTGCTGATGCCTGTTATAGCCATCTGACCTTGAATTTGGTAGCAATAAGAATGGGATGCTTTCAGACTTAATGAACCATTTTCATCTTCTTCCCAAATGGAAGACATTTTCAAAGCTAACCTAGGTTGAAAACATTTATACTTAAATGAACATTTTACTTCTATTAAGAATTTGCCACAAATGTTACAGTCTACAATTCCATCTGGTGAGCATCCTAAAAATAAACATTCATCATCTTTGCATACAACCAGACATGATACTAATAATTTACATTGCCTATGCCTAAATTTGTGTACATAATTTTTACTTTATATCAAACTCCAGGGAATAGGGAATAATACTGTCAGGAAATGGATTTCTAAGTAAATTTTCTTTTCATCTGTTGATTAACACACTAATTTAAAGTTTGATGCAGTAAGAAAACCTTTCCTCATTTTGTGCCAGTTATTGTTATCAGCTTGTCCACTTGTAATAATTTCAACATGTTGCTGTTCACTTTCTGAATTTTTTTTTAAGCACAGATGGTAATTTATGAAAATGTTTGAACAGTGACAATTTTCCACAATACATGTGTGTGATTCTAAGATGGAAGATAACTTTTCCAAGGGGGTTTTACCTCAAGTTCTGATATGAAAGTTGATTGTTTTTGTCTTACAAATGGTGTGTCCAAAATACAAGCCCTTGGATTAAGATTGTTCTAATTTTTGAAAGAAACTCATTTGGGTCAGGCATTCTGAATGTTTCTGGTAAACTCTCAAAGTTGCATGGCCTTGGTATGTCATGTCTGAAAAATAATAGAACGGAGTAAGCACAGTTGATGTTTCCATTCAAGTATAAAAGTATAATTATGCACTATTTACAAGGATTGTCTGGATGCATGCTGATCACAATTGTAGATTTACTAAAGTCACACTATGTATAAAGTCTAACCTAACCAGTTCCACCATATTTTAAAATGTGAAAAGCATGCTGTTTTATGGCGAGATACACTTTTGGATAGCTAATATCTTCTGAGTCTGACTAATTATATATCGATCAGTTCTAAGAGACATACAAAATGTGAAGATGAGTTTATTTGCCATACGAAATAACTTATAATAGATCTATAATGTGTGACTGTGATGTTGTCAAACAAAAAAATTAACAAAAAGCTATACATTAAAAATACCTGAGATTTGACAGGCAATTTCTGTTAGATAGAAAGAGAATAAAACTGCAGGCTTCATAAACATCTGAGAAATGACAGGTATTTTAAAGCAGAACACCTGCATGTTCATTTCTCATTGACCTGTCTCCTGATTTCCCTGTATGCTTCGGAGTTGAGTACGTTCAACTGGCCTGCACTAGATGCACATTATTTTCCTAGGTTGTAAATTTATAAAAATCTAACTTCTAAGTGAATAATCTAACTTCTAAGTGAATAGTCTCTTTGTATGTTTGAGATTAATTAATGTTATTTACCTTGTCTGTAATATAGAGGTGTTAAGATCTGTTGCCTGAACAGCCTGGGCTAGTTTAGCTGCCTCACTGCCACGACGAATCCACTGGCAGGATCATGTATAAAATCAAGCACTTCAAACAACGCCGCAATTACAGTAACAACCATGGTCCATCCATACTGAAAATAAATATTAAGATTATGTACAATGAATAAAATGTATATAACTTTAAATACCGAATAAGAAGTGCACACAGCATGGGGAAATGTCTTTGCGAAATACAGATAAGGGGTAGTATATGACAAATACAGGACAGTCCAGGTATGATTCTCTATTAGTCAATAGGTTTTATATCGATTTAACTCCCTGCTTCTTTAATGTGTATTTAAATAACTTATGCTACAATTGAAAGGGCTACCTGTAGGCCGGTAGGTTATGGGTTCACTTTTTAAAGCAATATGTCCATTGTTATAATCAACACATATGACATCCAACACAAAGTCATAGCTGTCTTGTTGCATGGTAAATTGGTATATCCTTCCAGCTTATGAGAACTTCGATCTAAGATAAATGCGTGGTCAGACTCATCAAATGAAACTAGATAATGTGAACACATGTGAACACACTAAAATTTCGCCAGAACCAGTCGTAATTAAGTTTTTCATTCAAAAAGTCCGGTCGGGTCAACTTCTATGTTCAAACTTGTCGATATTTCACATAATCAAATCAGATCTGCATTCTTTGAGTTGCTAAAACTAACCCCTCTTAATTCCAAAAAGTTCTGCAGTTCGCGGACCGATTTACTATTAAAATTATCCATTATTTCTTAGTTCTTTCGCAAAACAAGCACAAGGTCAAACTTTATTTGTTTGTACCTACGTGATGTGACGTCATACGGGAAAAACCAATCTTGCGTCAGTTTCGGAGTAATTCTGATACATAATCATTTTTCTTTTTCACAGGAGTTTACGTCTCACCAACAGAAAGGACCACTTAGTGACTTGTCCAGCTTTTACGGTGGGACGAAGACCCTATCTATGCATACACCTGAGGAAGACCAATTAACCGACCCACGTACACTAGCTGGACAGCTTCCTTACATATGAATAGTTTTGTCCAGGGTGGGATTTGAACTCACAACGTAGAGGGATTAATAGTCAGGGACCATCAGTACTCGACCCCGGAAGTCCCCTAAATTATCTTAGATAGTTTGTCAAAACATGTGATTGTTTTAGCACTATATAAATTCAATGTCTTATTTAATACATGTATAATTAAGACTAAAAATGAAATTAATTTGTTGAGACATGTTTTATCCATAGTTAATTTTTAAGGCTGTGCGTCATCGCATGCCACTTATAATTTGTACAAGCGCTAGTATATAAATCGCAACTTCTTGACTCATCTTATGGAGTAAAGCAAACATGTGTGTTAATGTGTATAATAACTATGATTTGTTTTAGTGTTAATTTTTAATGAACATGTTACAAGGAACAAACATGTTTACGCCTAAGCAAGTTTCGTAACCTAATCACCGAATGCAAAAATGCCTCATTCCACCGAGAAATAAGTGCGCTTTTTTAAATGGCGTACGTTTGACATTTTGTCTCCATTGTTTTGTACGTAGTGTACTTAGCTGTAAATTTTTTGTGATTTTATTTCTTGCATTTACAAGAATCCAGTAAAAGCTGAACGTTGACAGAGATGTAAGTATGCGATAACGAAAGACGACTCTAGATAGAGATTGCATTTCTGTAACAAAACCGTACAAATACACAATAAAACTGAAATTACAAATAAATGCTCGTAAAACCTTCATCACAACGAAGATACTTGATTCCTTATGATTTCGTTTGATTCCTAACTAGTTTCATACAACAGTTTATTCTGGCAAAGACTTTATTCGGAAATATTTAATAAATCCCCCAAATGAACATACAGTGTACATTTCACCATGGTACATTTTCTCTTTAATCAGGAATTCCGGGCCGTAATGATGCCCGTACAACGTCTTGAATACGGTTTAATTGACCTAACGTCGCGACGGTCTCGTCCAATCAAACATCAGCGTTAGGATGCCTTAACCAATCATATTTGAGGTGACGTCTTATTGTTGTTGCTATAGACTTCATTACGTCTAGAGATGTCACCGCGCCATGAGTAGCCCAGAATTTACTGATGGTACAGACAAAAAACGCAAATGGACGCATTTTATACAATAGACAGCGATGTTTCGCTTTCATCACCACGGACATGTTTATCTTCAACAACTAATGATGCATTAAAAGATGCTGATGATCTGCTTGATGAGTTAGATGCTATATTATCATCTACTTCTAAAGGTATTACTGAACATACTACATCAGATAATCACATCGAGAAAACAAACACATATAGAACTGCAGAAAAGAAGGACAACAAACACGAGGATGTGAGCAAAGCAAAAAACACGGTGATTTACATAATTGATAGCAGAACAAGATATGTCAGATATGATAGACATGTAAAACACTCAGAAGGTGTGGACCTTACAAATATTCTTCAATCTGATGTCCATCTTGAAAATGACACAGTTTGTGAGGAAGTCAATATCAGTAAAGGTATACTAAAAGTAGCATCCTTAATAATAAGTATTCCTTTAGATGCTTTGGTAACATCAGGATATAAGAATGCAGTGCCAACATTACCCAGTGAAGTTATCAAAGCATCAGGTAAAAATGAGAGAGTTATTATTAACAAGAACACAGTAATAGATAATGACGATGTTGGTGAAATAAGAAAAAAGAAAAAGCAGAAGAAAACTATGAAAGAACTTTTCTGTGGATGTTTTTGGAGAAAGAGAAAAACAGAAGTTGAGTCTGTATATGGAATGAGACGAGCAGAGAAAGATGCAGTACATCTTAAGAAAGAGAAAGTGGTATATGAGAAAGTGGAATATTTTGACAATGAAGCAAAACAAGCTGATTCATTCTTACATTTTGAGGCATTTGACGAAAGAGAAAATTGTTTCAGAAGATTATGGAAGAGGGTTAGAGATTATATATGAACATATACTAGTATGTTACTGACGACATCATGTTTTTATTCAACTTTTTCAAATTGATCGATTTATGGACTAATTTCAGTGACTTGATAATTGTTAAGCTGTGTGTGGATCAATCGATCAAATGATCATTTTCTTCCATATTTTCAAAACTAATAAACTCGAAAATATGCTAAAATATCAATTTGTTTGTTTTATTACTTGTTACTTTTCAAATGCATACATGTTTAAAGACAGTCTGTATTGCAAAGTACAAGTACATTTGTATATGATACTTTACTATTCTAAATTACGAAACATTTACGTGAACAAATTATTTAATTCTTTGTTTCTTTTGAAAATTAAGTCATTTTCAACATTAGTTCAGTCATGTCTTGGCGGGTAAACAGACGGAACATTCCTGGATTTAACCGGTCATAACCAATACTAACCACATTCTATCCGCAAGCTACTACCACATAATTCAGAGGTGAAAGACAATTTAACATAGGATTTAATATCTTTAGTCAACTTTGTCACGGACAGTGCGAGTCTTGCCCCGGGTTCGAACTCATTACCTCTTGATCAGTAGACCAAGCCTTTAACCACTGAGCTAACCGGACAGGCGAACGTGAACAATGCTTGTCAACACAAACGTTTCAACTTATGTAAAAATTCTACCAACGTAAATCACTGTACATTTCGCTCAACATCACAACAAAATGATCCAAAACATGATATTGTTACTATAGCAGTTATCAATACAAATGTAATTTCATTCAATAAAATCGATGTTCTCATGAATTTAGGATTATGGCAGAGGTATAAGTGGTGGAAATTAAACTAACAATTAAATAAAAGCAAATTAAATCGTAATGTTAAATATCAACCATCGTGGTAGGTTGTAGAATTGGTTATTTAGTCATAGCCAGTGTACCATGAAGAAAGGTATTCAATGCGTGGACACTGATCTCTTCCATCGTGAGTACATGTAGTTTTGTTGATAATGTATTGTGAATTACAGTAGGGGATCATTTAAGTAATGCTGTTTAGTAAAGGCATTGAATACATTTTGACATTTATCAATTACATTAAGTTATGATATTCTAACTTGGGTATTGTTTTTACAGTAGCAGGATCTTTTTATCAACAGGGCCCTAGCTGCGCTTTAGGGGAATTTCGCGTCATTTTGAGGAAAAATGGGATTTCAGTCTTTGTTTTTCAACTGCCTTATAACCCTGCAATAATCATTTTAAGCTTAAAATGGCTGTATTTAAATATATTACATACATTAATATTCAATTAATCAAAGGTTAATAACTTAACCATTTAATAAAAAAAAAAATTCTTTTAGGGGAATTTTTATCAAAAATAGGTGGAAAATATAATATTCTAGGAGGGGAATGAGGGCCCTGATCAAACACAAATAACATTGGCTGGTCAATAAAGGAAAGCGATTTTCAAATTAAATAGATATTTGTATAATTTCTCAAATATTGGAATCAAATATAGACTTGAATTATTTGATAAATTAATATTACCCATTCTAAACTATTCATGTGAAGTCTGGGGTTTTTCATACTGCCACTAACATAGATAGATAGATTATAAGAAACAAAAGCATCTGTTTCGTACATTGTATGTAAATGGTTGCAAAGTCAACCTATGATTAACGTTAAATAACTTGAGATGTGAGATAAACACGGTCATATTGCAGATTGCCACAAATAGTAGATAATTGACAAAAAAAAAAAAACAACATTAACGGCATTAATAAACTAACAAATAATATGTCAAGTTGATGACCAATAGAGTACGTACATGGTTTCGCAAACAACACAAAAGACAATCGCTTATATTATATGCATATATTTATCTGCATGCTTTTACTCCAAGAGAAAAGTCTTTGACCAAACGAAATACATAGGCTTTCAAAGGAAATACATCGCAGTATGTCCATGATCTAGACCCAGGAAGTAGCTGCATTAATGCTGTCTACAAGTACAATATAAACGGTTGTATAGAACTACTAATGGTACGAAGTTATTGGAAGATATCTTAAATTGAAACGATTGTTTTCGGAGGCCATATTAAAAATATAGACACATTGTTCCCACTGACTGAACGACAAGATATAAGCAAACGTTTGCATGCCACCTACAGATAAAATCGTGTTCAACAGTGATTTTTGCCTTGTTACGTTCACATGACAATGTTCTAACAAATGCTCAATTTCACAATAAGTTACATTTCCTACAACGTTTGACGTATGACTTTGACGCTAAATGGCCAATGTTTGTCAGTTTTTTGCTAAAACCCACAACCCGAAACATTTAACTGAACTCAAAAGTGGGACTGGTGAAGCAATACTGCCATATAGAGCTTGCTGAGTATTCACGAATATTTCCGACCTCTCTCTATTCAGAATGAGGTTCTGAAAAGTGGTTTTTCAAACACGTTTTGATGGGAAAACTCCATAATTATGTTAAGAAATGACATACGCCAGTAAGAATAGGATGTAGGTATCCTGTATAAAGCATGTCCATTGCGTATCATAGTCAGTATACCGTATCAGTCTATTGATGAGTAATTGTTTTGCGATAAATTCACAAGGCAGACGATATATCTGTCCAAAGAATTGAAGTTTTCTGAATTCGATAATAGAATCTAATGAATTCTGATTCAAATCAGTATGTGTATATTTACTAAAAGACTGCATTAATTTAAACAAGAGGACCTAGATGGCCCTATATCGCTCACATGACAATCACTGTTCACTCATGAATTAAAATATTGTTTTGAACCGGTGACCTAGTTTTTGACCCCAGATGACCCATGCTAGAATAAATAAGACAAACATTCTGATAAGATTTGGTGAAGATCCAATCAAAACCAAACTACAGCATAGACAAGGTTTTCCTAAGATTTGACCTCGTGACCTAGTTTTTTACCCCAGATGACCCATGTTCGAATTTGTTTTACATATCATTAAGACAAACATTATGACAAGGTTTGGTGAAGATACAATCAAAATTTGACAGCTACAATGTTAATAAGGTTTTCCTAAGATTTGACCTCGTGACCTAGTTTTTGACCCTAGGTGACCCATTTTTAACTAGTCATTAATATCATTAAGATGAACAATATGACAAGGTTTGGCCAAGATCCAATTAAAACCATGACATTTAGAGCTTTTACAATACAAGGTTTTTACCTAAGATTTGACCTGGTGACCTAGTTTTTGACCACGGCTGACCCCTGTTCAACCTTAACTCACATATCATTGATGCAAACATTCTGACAAGGTTTGGTGAGGATCCAATTAAAACTGTGACTTCTACAGCGTTAACAATGTTTTCCTAATATTTGACATGGTGACCTAGTTATTGATCCATGATGACCCATAATTGTACTTGACTATTATATCATTAAAACAAACAATTTGACAAAGTTTGGTGAAGATCCAATAATAACTGTGAAATCTACGATGTTAACATGGTTTTTCATAAGATTTGACATAGCGACCTAGTTTTTGACTCCAGATCACCCATGTTAGAACTCGTGCAAGATATTATGAAGACAAACATTCGGACAAGGTTTCATGCTGATCCAATAAAAACAGTGACTTCTAAAGTGTTCACAAGGTTTTCCAGCAATTTGCCCTAGTGATCTAATGTTACTACAGAAATGACCCATTATCAAACTTGACCTACATATTATTAAAATAAACATTCTGACAAAGTTTCATGAAGATCCAGTCAAAACAGTGATTTCTAAAGTGTTCACAAGGTTTTCCCTTATTTGGCCCTGGTGACCTAGTTTTTGACCCCAAATGGCCCAATATCGAACTCGTCCGAGATTTTGTCGATATTCACATTCTGACCCAGTTTTGCGAAAATTGAGCTTAAATGTGGCCCCTAGTGTGTTTACAAGGTAAAGTTTGACGATGCACGACGCCGGACGAAGACTGATCACAATTAAAAGCTCACCCTGTCACTGTGTGACATGTGAACTAAAAACGATGGGATCTTTTCAATGACTGTAGGTCGAACTTGGCATATGTACTTCACAATTCACACCCGTATAGCGCTCTTGGAATCACAATTGAATTATAAATGGTCTGAGATATTATAGGATTTAAGGAAGTAGGATGCAATCCTGAATTAATGATATTTAAAAAGGTTCCTCTCAGTTTGTTACTGGCTGCTTGCAATGAATGACTAGAATATAGATAGTATTAGATACGGTATTGTGTACGTCATAATGCCAGGATGAGTACACGAGTCTGATTCCATTATAACATCACCAATTTTAAAATGTCTCTCTTTACTTGGAGATGTGTTGCCCTCATTAAATACAGTCACTGCGCATTTTTTCGTGGGGGTGTCTTATCTTACTCATACCTATTTTTCTTGGCATGACGTATCAATTTTTCGGAAGAAATTCCTCATCCTATAGGGTGATTCAGAGGAAACCCTTCCATTGGGTGAAATTTACAAGCGTAGAAAAAATAAGACCACGCCAACTTATAGCAATTCTGCAACTGTTTAATGTGTACTTGCAAATTGTAAGGTAAATTTGTACGAAAATGTATTCTTATGCGGTCGAAATAAAGTTATATACCATTCTTGAAAAACATTTTATATTTATTGGAATTAATATACAGTAGGTATGACAAAATACTTAATTTATTTAGCTGACCTGACATTAATATTTTAAGGCATGACCTCATTTGACTGCTAGCGATAAGTGGTGTTCACACGGTACTATACTGTAACGGTAATTTAGGAATTTATTAAAAATCATAATTTTGATTTCAACAGCCATAGTGTAAATAACATCAAAGAAACTTTTTAAAGACATTCCTTTTTAGCATTGTACTGATACCGCCATTTTATGGAATATCAATAACAAATTCGTAACATTTCGTCCATACGTCCATATTGTAGATACAATCAAAGCACTGAAAGTACTGTCAGGAATGAAGTTTACATGTGTTAGATAAAACCAGCCTTAGCAAAATAAAGGTCTGTACCTGTCGAGAATCAGTTTATTCATGACTTGTTCAGGAATTTACTCATGACCTACAAATTGGATATGAAGTTCATGAACAAACTCATGTGCACTTTTCACATTATCTCGTAGAACATAGATCATCCATTTTTATCTGATGACGTTATTCATAGTTCTATCGGCTGATGAATCCACGAAAGTTTTCCAGTCGTCATCAAATACACTCGAAATTGAATGTGAATAGAAAAGCTTAGAATGTGATCTCCAGTTTTCCTTGTCAGAGTTTTACACGATCCCGAAAAATTTCCCCATTAAAGTTGACGCCTGTCCCCGTATTCGAACTCCAGAATTTTGTAGAATCAATTTCAGCAGTGATACCAATTTCTTGATCTAATGATTTCAAGTAATATTCAACACATCTTCTATGTAATCGTCTAAAGGTAGATTTCACTTGAATATATTATGAGGCTTTGGTGTTTAATACCAGTGTTACGTATATTTAGCTTACATTTATAGTTTACTCCCGATAACTTTCAATGTGGGTGGGGTAATGTTCGCGACTTATTTTTAGTCAGTTTTCCACTCTCTGTTTGTTTGTCATTAATAATCGTTCGTCCTTAAGATTATATCGTGTTTCGCACTTACGTTTCATACTTTATCCTTGATATTTAGTCCGTAGCTTCCCCCTCCAACGGGATTTATTGAAGTTTAAGTCAACGTTTATTAATTTCCCTCCATTCATTTTTGTGCGTATGACGTTACAAACACATTTGTATGACGTCATACGAATTTGTGTAAATAGTAGTAGGCCTGTTTACTTTTGATATTTTATGTTTCCAGTCACTGATTCTCCGTAATATTTTGATTATTCGGCGGAATTTTATTATACTGCCTAATTCTGCAGGAATTCGGCCATGAATTCTGCATCTTTTTCCGCCGTTCTTGGTGACGTCATCATTTATTCTGCCGTATTCCACAGGATTCTGCAGTTTTTCGCTAAGCGCTGGCTTGACTATGAATAGCCAGAGATTACTGAGATTAGTAGGTTTTTCATTTATTTAATTCTGTGACTGGAATCAGTCTCTTTATTTTATGATAGTCTGTTGTGATTTAACGTGTCTGTATTAATGTTTTAATTGATCAATAGAAATAGATTTATCTTAATTAGTATACGTATAGAAATCTAGATTCTATATAAATATAGTTTGATAAATTTAGGGATTTAAATGATTTTTACTATTATACTATTATATAAATTAAACAAGATATTATTTATTGAGCTGATTAAATATGAATAATCATAGTCATGGACTATGTGACTAGACTAAAGCAATAGCCTTAGGGCTTGACAGATGCATTGAGCATCTATGGTACTGACCTATTAGAGTCAGCACCCTAGCTAACTAAATTGGGCTATACTCAAGCCATATTCATAGTAATATTTTATGGTCACATGACCTATAACATGTAAATCTTTAATTGATTGGATTAAATGACAAACGAGTGACCAATAAATAGCAGCTACACCAAATCAAAGGGGTTTGTCACGAAAAAAATCCAAAAATTTTTCCCCATGTAACCCATATAAACTTCCATGTTATTGCAATGCAGTACAAAATATTTAATTCATATATAGTGCAACGTATGGGCAATTCAACACGCTAACAGAAAATGTATACTTTTACTGCCTTAAAAGATATTTTAAACTCGCTATTGAAGATTTTTCAAACGAAAATTGTCAAATTTTACAAAACGACACACTGTCGTAAAATCATTTCTCTCTCCAAAAACATCCACAGAAAAACGATCATTAATTTTTGCTTATCAATTCAATTTAATTCAATTTATTAGGCATATAAGCAATACATGCTTTTTGCCGTCATTTGCTGGCGGCGACAAAATATTAAACACAATAAATTAATACATATACATAAATCAGTAGGCCTAATCTTAACACATAGAGAAGGGCATGAGTACTATCAGGACTAATACTGTTTGTAACAAAAGGTTGCTCCCTCTGGAATGAAATGCCACAGCATATAAGAGAAGTTAAGAACCTCCCTCAGTTTAAGTCCACAGTCAAATCCCATCTGCTCGCTAGTGTTTGAAGTTGTTTTTATACACATTTTAAATAATCAATTATTCTTAAATGATGATGTAAATTCTGTGATAGTAATTTATTCTGTGGTAATAATAATTATTATCTCTAAGATAAATTTGTATTCCATTTTCTTTTTTTTCATATCAATATAATTTGTTGTTGTCATTGGTTATTTACATTAATTTTATAAAGGACCACAATGGAAATAATGATTTACTTCCTTTTTTTGTGTTATCCTTGTATTTTAAAGTTTTTGACATGGTTTCAATTTTTTACTGATATTATTTACCTTTAATAATTTTACAGTCTCAATTTGTATATTCAGTGATATATTTTTGTTTGAACACTTTAACTTTATATAACTTTATTTTGTGTTATATATTGTCTATGTACCATGTTTTAGAAATAGTTAAAATATGAATAATAATAAAATGAATAAATCAAAATCACTTAAATGCATATATGTAAAACAAATACGATTAATCTACTTTGAACAGTAAGTCATAGCGGTTGATGATAGTCACTGAGTCATTATATTGATGTCTTTCTCTATATGTAGAACATGTACATGTACCATGATGCATTTTCACTTTGCACCAAACGATTAAGAATTCAGGACCGTAATGATGCCCGTACAACGTCTTGAATACGGTCTTATTGACCTGACATCGCGACGGTCTCGTCCAATCAAACATCAGCGTGAGGATGCCTTATCCAATCATATATGAGGTGACGTCTCATTGTTGTTGCTATAGACTTCATTACGTCTAGAGATGTCACCGCGCCATGGGTAGCCCAGAATTTACTGATGGTACAGACAAAAAACGCAAATGGATGAATTTTATACAATAGACAACGATGTTTCGCTTTCATCACCACGGACATGTTTATCTTCAACAACTATTGATCCATTAAAAGATGCTGATGATCTGCTTAATGAGTTAGATGCTATATTATCATCTACTTCTAAAGGTATTACTGAACATACTACTTCAGATAATCACATCGAGAAAACAAACACATATAGAACTGCAGAAAAGAATGACAACAAACACGAGGATGTGAGCAAAGCAAAAAACACGGAGATTTACATAATTGATAGCAGAACAAGATATGTCAGAGATGATAGACATGTAATACACCCAGAAGGTGTGGACCTTACAAATATTCTTCAATCTGATGTCCATCTTGAAAATGACACAGTTTGTGAGGAAGTCAATATCAAAAAAGGTATACTAAAAGTAGCATCTTTAATAATAAGTATTCCTTTAGATGCTTTGGTAACATCAGGATATAAGAATGCAGTGCCAACATTACCTAGTGAAGTTATCAAAGCATCAGGTAAAAATGAGAGAGTTAATATTAACAAGAACACAGTAATAGATAATGACGATGTTGGTGAAATAAGAAAAAAGAAAAGGAAGAAGAAAACTATGAAAGAACTTTTCTGTGGATGTTTTTGGAGAGAGAGAAAACCCGAAGTTGAGTCTGTATGTTATGGAATGGGACAAACAGAGAAAGATGTAGTAGATGACAAGAAAGAGAAAGTGGTTTATGACAAAGTGGAATATTTTGACAATGAAGCAAAACAAGCTGATTCATTCTTACATTTTGAGGCATTTGATGAAAGAGAAAATTGTTTCAGAAGATTGTGGAAGAGGGTTAGAGATTATATATGAACATACATGTATATGTAACTGACGACATCATGTTTTTTATTCAACTTTTTCAAATTGATCGATTTATGGACTAATTTCTGTGACTTGATAATTGGTTAGGTGTGTGTTAATCAATCGATTAAATGATCGTCTTCTTCCATATTATCAAAACGAATAAACTCGAAAATATGCGAAAATATCAATTTGTTTGTTTTATTACTTGTAACTTTTCAAATGCATACACGTTTACATGCGGTCTGTGTTGCACAGTACAAATACATTTGTATATGATACTTTACTATTCTAAATTACGAAACATTTACGTGAACACATTATTTGATTATTTTTTTCTTCGGATTTAACATTAGTTCAGTCATATCGTGACGGGTAACCAGACGGAACATTCCTGGATATTATTTAACAGGCCATAACGAGTTCTAACCACATTCCATCCGCAAGCTACTACCAAGCTACCCCACATAATTCAGAGGTGAAATACAATTTAACGTAGGATTTAATATATTTAGTCAACTTTGTCACGGACAGCGTGAGTCTTGCCCGGGGTTCGAACTCATAACCTCTTGATCAGTAGACCACTGAGCTGTCCGGACAGGCGAACGTGAACATAGCTTGTCAACACAAACGTTTCAACTTATGTTAAAATGCTATCAACCTTAGATCACTGTACATTTCACTCACCATCACAACAAAATGATCCAAAACATGATATTGTTACTTGCATTTATCAATAATTTCATTCAATAAAATCTATGTTCTCATGAATTTAGGAATATGTTGATATATTATGGTAGCGAAAATAAGTGGCGAAAATTAAACTAAAGATTAAATAAAGCAAATCGAATGGTAATGTTAAATATCTACCACCGTGGTATGTTGTACATAGGAAGGGATTATTTAGTGAGCCATAGTGTATCATGAAGAGAGATATTCAATGCGTGGACACTGATAGTATCTCTTCTATCGTGAGTTCATTTTGGAAAGCTGTAGAGTAAATTAGTTTTGTTGATAATGTACTGTGAATTACAGTAGGGGATCATTTAAGTAATTTTGTTATGACATTGTGAAATTACATTAAAGTATGATCTTCTAACATAACATTAAGTTGTGACATTATGACATTACATTGAGTTATTACATTATGTTATTACATTTAATTATGACAACATATTATGTTAAACCATTATTTTATGATGACAGTATGTTATTATGACATTACATTGAGTTATAACATTATGTTATTATGACATTATGTTATTATTACATTACATTGAGTTATAACATTATGTTATTATGACATTATGTTATTATTACATTACACTGAGTTATAACATTATGTTATTACATTCAATGATGACATCATATTATGTTATGACATTATGTTATTATGACATTATGTTATTATTACATTACATTGAGTAATAACATTATGTTATTATGACATTATGTTATTACATTAAGAAATGATATTCTGAGAATATGTAATAATTTTTAAAACACGACATTTGTCAGGCAAATTAATATATGTACAATATTTTAGTGGTCCGAATACTACTAATTTCAATATTATACCAGTATAACTGTTAACAATGTATACAACCCTGTTAAAATTGGATGAAAACTAAGTACACGCTGACTATAACGATAAATACTTGGTCATTGAGCTACATAGGTCACATTTGATAGATACTGTATTTAGTACCACACTGAATCGATGCTCTTTATCATTGATATATTTGCTACGTATTGTTCAAATCGTGGAAAGCTTTACGCTAGCAATAAATAGCATATACAATGCAATCTCTGTGGAAAAGCAACACCCCCTTTGGTGTTATTTAGAGATTGTTACTCCAGAGAAGTTGAATTGATAGTTAAATCACGCAGTGGGAAACAATCATGCTTTTAATGAAGGCAGATTGTTGCGCTCTGGAGAGGTTGTACTGTACTATTAGCTATTGTCAGAAGTGCAATTTACGGCGGACACACATGTGTTACCAGAACAGATCAATGTGTTAAAATTGTGGGATGCTCAGGATATGTTATCGTCAATGATATTGTATTGTACAAAGACACATGTACCTCGCATGAGTATCGATCTCGCGAACAGTAGTCACATGTTGGACTGACTCGTGTATCGATGCTTTGCGATCCCAAATGTCCCGATAGTATGGATCGATATCCAACAATTCATAGTTGATAGTTAGCTCAACTATCGATCTGAACTGAATTTTATTAATTTATGTCTGTCCAATTCATTTTAAATCATTTCCACAAACATTTTAGTATGTATTCACAGCAAAATTACATAATTATTATAATACTTTGCAAATTTGCATTTACAAATCTTGGCAATACTTTCCAGCAATAGCAATAGTATTGCAATAGTCAAAACTGGACCCTACAGTCACCCCTACTGAGCACGCATAGCTCGACCATATGTTTTGAGCCATGTAGAAACAATAAACTAAAACAACTGGAGGATGTGGGTAGTTGAATAAAAGGCATTTAATACGGATAATAGACAAGAATGATTTCACACATGGCATTTGTAAGTGTCGCTGGTGCGAATGGTAGAGTTCAATTCCAGATTTGGTCCGAATATCCATATCCTCTATTTGACTTGGTGAATAATTCTGAATATTTTCGTCACGGCTCAAAACACATGGTCAAGAAATAGGCGGTTATAATACTATCCTTGTGAGCTGGAATGTTATTATTGTTTTCCCTGAATACGTATAATGTGTACAAAAAGGACAGATTCAAGAAATTGTTATTGAGAGAACAAACAACATATTTCCTCGTCAGTTATATATTTTTATATTTTATTGTTGGGTCAAGATATTGTCATTGTGAAATAGTTCAATATACTCATAGACAGTTATAAAGATAGTTTGTAAATAAAAGTATGCATATGTTTAAAGCTGAATGCATAGTTTATGTAAAGGTTAGAGTGTATAATTGGGTGAGCTTCGTAAATTAAAGGAGCGGTTACAAATACATGTATAGCTTTATTATAACGATAAACTCTCATAAATCGGTATCTTTTAGCTTTCTTTTTTTATGAAAAAACACCCGATTTTGCATCCTAACCGTCCTAGTGCTCCGCCAATTTTTACAATGAAATCAATGACATTGTTATTCCTGGCAAATGATAACACGTCATTCCACAATTGTTACCATATTTGGACACTGCACCAGTCTTTACACGTTGCAAAATGTGTAATACCGTATTAGAAGGAGGAGTACATGTATTAGCTTTCTGAGCATGCACAGTGTGTACTTAGTCATAGAATGTCAGTTTTGTATTCCATCAAGATAAGGAAGCCAAATTTTGATAAGAAAGTGGGGCGAGCACTTCTTTTAGCTGACCATGTTATTTATTATATCTTAGTTTCGGTAACTAATGAAGACATTATTATTTTATTTATGGTTGTTCCTTTTCCAGCAAGTCAGCGCAAAACGAATTATCTTAAGCGCTCAATCATTAAACTAAGATAACATGACGTTTTACTAGTGATTTGAATACAACAGCTGAAATGTTGAATGATGTTTAAATCTTGCCACCAATACGCCAGGCAAAAGCACCTTCCACACGGATACCATATAGCATTGCTCCAAATGAAACATTGTCACCAGTATGTGTCAAGGTCGTGTACTCTTCGGTTTCCCACTTAGAACTAAGATCGACATTGATGACGTTGTAAGCCCCATGACCTGTGATATCAACAGTCGTCAAGCTAAATACAGTAATCTGCTGATTATTAAGTCGAAGGCCGGAGATGTCGTGACCCGTGCTAATTGTGATGGTCAAACCAACCCTCAGAATATGATCAGGTATGACGAAGTCGTATCTTGTGTCAAATTGGTGCAATGACTGCAGGATGATCATGGATGGATCTCCCAAGCCTAATCCGTCAACAGTTGCATCCAAAGCGTATTGTGTCACCATTGTACCTTTGTCTGAGATTATAGAGAATGTAGAAGAATCTAGAACGGTGCGAACGAACTCGCTAATTTTATTGATAGTCACAGTTTCGGTTATTGTGCCGCCCTCATCTCGTATTACAACAGTTGTATCGTCTTCAGCTGCTCTTACGCGGTAAACATAACCAGTTCTTGGCTTCTGTGGCGATATGATGTACGATTTATCCAAATTGGTATTTGGAGGTACCTGGTTGACCATGTGGTCACACGAAGACGTGGTGCTTGAAGGAACATATCCGCACTGAGACCCAGAGTTGACAACAACGTTGTTTGTTGATTGTATAGTCAAACCTCTGTGGTCTTTTCCTTGCAAGAAATAAACTTCCAAAAACCCCAGTGTAACCGTTTTTACGACGCCCTGTCTACTTGTGGTCGTAACGATAGTGTTAGGTATGACACCAATGACGGCAAACTGACTAGTCTTGTGAAACGCATGATTTTGAATCTCAATAGTATATGAGTTAGACAAACACGTGAGGGGGTAAACTATAGTGCCATCTATTGTAGTGTATGAGACCTCACGACTGTTAGCAGCAACCACAGTAATTGGTTTATCTGAGCTTATGTGAACACCTTTATCGGACGAAAGTTCGGAAATTATAAGAGATGTATCATCAATACTCCATTTCTCTGCTTGAGTAATCTCCCTTGTTTCTGTATAGCTAAGTACTGGAATTGTTACCGTGACATTAGCGCCATCTGGTGCCGTGATGTAGAGAATTGAGACCGCTGGACCAATACTGTTAAAGAAAGCGGTGATGAACTCAGTCCCGGCAAGATCACAGCCTAAAGTAAATAAAACAACCAGTTAAAATCTTTTAAAAAGCTTGATATCAATTGGGAAGTTGATTTATCAGATACAATATGCAATAAAAGTGTCAGATCGTTAAATAGTCAAACGTCCTCTTTAAGAACAATAGATTAAGTAGCTGTTCCCGCTGTTAAGCCAATAAAAGATTTACAATATGAATCAGGGAACACAAACACACATGTAGTTGCTTCCTACTGACCATTGATTTTCTGATCATTTATTTCGAATTTCTCCTTCAAACGATTTTTTTCCAAATTCAATCTAAACAGGTACGTACATAACTTTACATACGTACCTGGTCTAAGTTGTAAAGACATTCAGATTTTAGCCACATGTATATAATTTTTTTTATTAAAACCGTATCTTTAAATGTATTGTAAAACTCTTGTCTAGGTTATTGTACAAAATTGAGAATACATGTACATCGTGTCTTACCACAAGAGCTTTCATCTTCCGGACCGTTTGGACACTGTACTGTGCCGTCACATACTTCTGTATCCGGAATACATGTCCCGTCCGAACACTCATACTCGGATTCACCACAAGCCACTGAAATAATTGTCGGTATAGAATATCAAGATAATTATACCATAATTACACCAAATACAACGGTTCTTTTTTACGATAGTTAGCTTTTTCAAATGATAAAATTGACCTCAATTAGTATAATTATGCTATAAACGTCTCCATTTTGTTAGTTATGAACATGACTACATTAGAGTACCTGTTGTATTTGGAATGACCTTGCCATTTTCACTTACATTGTATTTCAGTACTTTCGTTCGTATCATCTGTGGTTGTATCATTTTTATTTTCTTTCTCCGTTTCTTCATCCGGCTTCTCTGTGACTTCTTCTGACTCTTCAATTATATTTTTTGTGTTTCTGTTTCCGTATGTTGTGATTCTTAGCCAATGTCGATACTCAGATATTCTCGTAGCAATCATGTATTTACTTAGGCATTTGCTGTCTATGTGGATTCCAACTTGTACCCAATGTTTACCATTTCCTTTGCAGATTATTGGGTCGCCTACACCACTCTATAATTATAGTAAAATCAAAATATGGTAGACTCTCATTGACTCGAATTAGCCGGAACTCGGTATTTTTTTATATCTATACAGAGCATTCAGTGTTCTAGTTTTTATAAGGGTATAAAGTGTTACCTCTGACCGTCCGTCCGTCCTTCCGTCCATTCAAATTTTGGTTTTCGGGCGATAACTCAAGAACTATTCCATGGATTGATTTCATATTTACTTGAAAGTGTATTTTAATAAAATACAGGTCAATTTCCGTTAAAATCCGAACATATTCACTTTTTTACTTAATTAGCTGTCAGCGGGGGGGGGGGGGGGGGGTTAATACGTAAATTAGATAATGAAGACAAATTGACACTGGAAGCAACTTCAACAACAAAAAAATCGCTAAGCATTCCCGAGTTCTATAATATAATAATGATGGCTCCCATCGGAAATTAAAGCCTTGTTCAGTGATGTAGAATATCGCACATTACACTATACTCACTGGGCATTTTTTTCTTAGAGGTCCAATCTGTTTTGTACATATATGAGTATCGTCAATACTATGACCTAATTCTTTGGAACAACGAACTGCAGACAGTATCTCCACTTTGAACACTGAAATGAAACAGGAAATTAGAGTTAAATTTTAAAAAAAACGCATCAATTCAATTCATTTGCTACGATTGGTTGTGTGACATATTTAGGAAATGTATGTCTTTTTTTGGAAAACACATTTATAATAACTCTACTGGATGCCTTTTACTAATATACATGTATTAATGTAATTCTTGCTTCCGGGTTGTGACATTGTGATACACGATGAAACTACATTTTAAAGACTACTTTTTAAGAAGCATGGTAGTAAAAGACGTTTTCGGTAGTTCGCTATATTTTTCATATAGACATATAAGAAAAATTAAAACTGATCGATAAATTTTTTTTAAACTTGGCATAATTTAACAGTATTCATTGATATCCAAATTCAAGGGCAGATAACTCAAAAACGAGATCAGTGACCCCCAATTTTTTTTCGCTTAAAATGTTTCTGTTATCATATGCCACGATCATGCAAAGTTTTTTTTAAAAAATATGTCTATATGAAAAATATAGCGAACTACCGAAAACGTCTTTAAAGCAATCTAATGAGGCTAGGAATATTGACACAACTTAGCTATTCTCAACTTACATTTATCTTTTTTCATGTCTGCAATATAACATTCGATATCTCCACTCAATATTTTTTCGTCATACAGCTGTGTCGCTTGACGACCATGTACTCTAACAAAGTGTCCATCACTCCATGCTCGGCTTTGTAAGCGGAGTATTGCAATGTTGTTATTAGTTCCTTTATAATCTTGATGCTGGAAAAATGTAAAAATAACAGAAATTAGCATTATGACAACATAATTAATAGCCGCACTAGGAAAAAGTCTTCCCATATACCAGTTCATAGCTGACTTCAATTTACTAGTAATATGTCGTCTAACTAGCACAGAACACAATATCTGGCTACATTTATTCTTATGGTATGCTGTTTAGCTACCACGAAACGTCTTGACTCGCTTAGTACAATATGGTATGTGGTCTGGTCTAGCTGTCACAAAAAATTCTCATGAAGAAGTATAAGAAACTCTTATTCGTATTTCGTATAACTTCAATCCAATCCATAACTTGTCGACTAAAACAGACAGCATGTGCTATATGTCGAGAAATAAATAATATATGATAGAACATCTGCGATCGGAAGCTTAGCAGTAGAATGTCACTTCCTTGCGGCGGGAACATGGTAGTTGGAGCTTCAGTTTCGGCACAACATACCATGAATACCAGGATCATTTTGTAATGGTGATATGACCATGTTTGTTTATGGTATGATGCCAAGAGATAGAGCGAAAATATAAGACCGACATCGCTTAAAGGGGCATACTCTACAACTGACAAACATTCTGTGAAAGTGTAAAAATGTGTTAGATGTATATGTAAAACAATATATAATGGATAATTGCAAGAAGAACTTAAGTTATAAAATGACTAGTTTAGGTACTAGCGGCAAAAATCATAGCTATGAATAATATATCACTTCCACCCAAAAATTGTACAACAAATTCCAAAGAGTTTTCGATCTTTAATGGAAACTAATATTTTTGTGATTTTATTTTTAATTGGGTGAATTTTTGGCTGAAACTTTCTTCGTCGGCTTTTTTCTTTACAAGCTTCGATTTATCATCATTTTGCCTTGATTCTAGATGCACCAAGTTGTAGGGTATGCCCCTTTAATCTATAGCACATTGTAAAAGTCTCTATATAGCATAAAACGTGTTCGTGGGACGAAAAACACAACATGCACACATACTTACAATGCTTATCCATTTTAAAGCTGCAGAATGTGTCTTTTCTGTGTTGAATAAAACCCGGTATTCATATCTAAACCTTAAACATACAAGAGGTGAATGGTTAAACACTTAATTGGTTTAAAAACTATTTACACATTAATTAATTATCAAACACTAGTAATAAAGTAATGTTATGTCCTTATGATGAAGACATTTTGACGCAAGCCTTTGTCTTGTTTTCATCCGTGTTGTAATGGGTCTGTTATATATTATTGTAGCCAGTCTGGTTCAGTACCACATCCAATGATTGGAGAAAACAGTCAAACAGTTTGTAGCACTACGAAACATTGCATTATCATGATATTATATCATAGTACATGTAGTTTAATTATTGAGTTGTGTTAACTTTATATATAAAATCTACATATTTGTACTTTAAATCACGAATTATTTGTAAACTTAATGCATGTTCAGGTAAGCTAAATAATTTGAACAATAGTGAACGTGTCCTCCATTATGTACTTTCATGTTTATCCCCTTTATAGTAAACAACATAATGCTTACTTATTTTTTAAAGAAACAATAGTGTGACCGTAAGGATCGATACAGAATAGCATAACGATATTGAGCTGGACATACCCATCTTTCACACATGCCGCGGCTGCGAGTATTGTTCTAGTGTCTGTCAAAGAACCAGTACAAACGATTTTACCATTTCTAGTAATAAGGACTGTAGGAAACTTGGCTTGTACACAGAATGATGATAGTAACATAATGACTGAGGTAGTGAACACTGAAACATTAATTATGTACATGTTAGACAAAACAACCATACATTATATTTACTTGGCGAGACATGGGCCAATACCATTTGCCTGCCTTAAATTAATGAATAAATTGCCAAAACAGTGTAATATTTCCCATACTTTCAAATCAACAGAATCCTGCAATATATATCTCCAACCTTTATCTTACCTGTTAAGTCTGCAATGTATACTTAACAAGTGATACTATTTTTCAACGCGGATGTATGGAGCGTCACGTAATTGCAAGAGTATAAATGTAATTGGAAAAGAAGTGCATTGCTTTCAAGAACAACTATAACAAAACGTTATAGGTAGACGAATTACAAGAAGCATATTGGTTTATTGAAGGCCGCCGTACTCTGGGATGCTTATTTTTAATTGGCAATGCAAAATCGCAACTTCTTGCGCGAAGCAGATTAGTGACAGTGCCCGATATATTCCGAAATATCCGCAATGGTCACGTGATATAAACAAAACAGAAATAGAGCGATGTCACGTGTTACTCACACCAACCAGTGTAAGCTTGATGACGCAGTCGCTATTTATAGTCTAAGAATGGAGCGAGCTCGATATCTGCCCATCTGTCAATAAATGCAGCCGAAACTCTTTATATCAAAGGAATTAGGAAAAATTGTTCGATCTAAATGAACTTCGATGTATAAATTATTAGAGAAATTCGCTGTGTTTATTATCGGTGTGTTGTAATAATCATTTAATCGTGTTATAAGATACGGAACACGGTATTTATACGTTTCGATGTATTTATTTTAGCAACATGTCGCAAATAAACAAAACATTATAAACATATTCACACAGACTAATTTTATAATCGCGAGCGTGGACACTGACTTGTTTACACAATTGTCGTTAATTAAATATCGATTTCGGAGCTCAATACAAAGAATGTCCGATCAGGTGAGAAATGATGACTTAATTGGTTCGACATAGACGGTCACTTTATGGTTCGATATAGATGGTCACTTTACAGTTTGGGACCGTTATACCAGGTTTTTACGACAACGTACCCTCAGACAACGGAGTATATTATTTTTGGAGACTTTATTTAAATATTTTATATGCATTCCAGCAGATATTGCAACGTCTGATACATCGAGGTGATAGTTTCCCCAGATTTTAATTTTAGGGTGGAAACAGGGACTACATATAGAGTACCTCGTGAACTGTAGAACCATATGACCAGATTCATGAGATTCATGAAACATCAACGGCTTGTATTTTTGATGGAGTAGATGATCATTTTAGTTTCGGGATCAGTTAAGTCAAAATAACAAATTCGTTTGATCTGAAACTTTGCACATTCTGATAAAAAATGCTACATAGGCCACATTCTAGTATTGAATTGCCGGATGCGATTTTGCGCCGTACAAACATTTAACTTGTGTTTTTTTGTATGAAGTTAATTTTTTCATATAGGATATTGACTGTATAATTTATTCAATCCTCCATTATGGAGAGTATAACATATTTACATGATATGAGTAATACACATATATTGACAATCATGAGTATTTAAGAAATGATGTATATAGTTCACAAGCACATGATAATATCATACCCTACACCAATCAAATAGAATAAACCCTAAATGTTGACAAATTCACTATAATCTGCTATGATACAACCACATTGAACTTCAAATAGCATTTCAGATATCATGCCAAACAACTACTTATCTAGGTCCAAATCACAGAGCAATGCCTGCATGATTTACTTGACTATCAAGTATTAATAAATTCAGTCATCACCGTTAGCCAATCAAATGGCCAGTATATTAGCCAAACTAGTAATAAACACCATACTATATACTCACAAACAACTATAATAAACTAATACCCATGAGTATAATCCGTCCAGAAAAATAGATATGTACGTAAATTAGTTTATTTCACATGCTAGGCATAAGTTCTGATTTTGACTGGTCAAACGTTATGTACAAATGTATTTATAAACGTGCGCGGTTTCATATACAAATGTTAATATTTCTATTGGTACAAGTACGAACATAAACTATAGAAGTCTACTAGACATACAAAAAGTAAAATCAGTTTTTTTTTATAGCTTGCGTTACTTCAGATATTATCAATTAAGAAATAATAATTTTACTCACAAAGTTTGCGATGTACTCCGAAAACGTCCATTTCTGTTTTTTTATGCAGAAATGAACCGAAAATAGCCACTTGTTTTCTTTAATTTATGTTTATATGTGTTTATTTGTTTTATATGTCTTTTCATGCCTTTATATACCGTACGAACATACGTCAATTATAAATCGTAAGTGCGTTATTTGTTTTTATCGAATTTAATTAAATGTGAATATTTTTTAACCATTTTAGCCGCAAGCACATAACCACACACAGTTTAATTAACCCACGCCTCATGTGACGTTCATTTTCTTTGACCACTAGGAAATATATGAGTCTAAGGAATGGTTTTATTTATTTTTGGTTTGCTACGTTGAGTGATGTACTGGATGACGAACCACAGCTAGTAGATCAATTAGACTAACCGGCGACAAGTTTGCAGATAAAATCTAACAATCAAGTACGCTTTAAGTTTTTTTGCTTATGGCATTTAAAAGCAAAATAATTTATCTTATCTGAAAGAAAGTAAATATCTAAAAACACGAATAAGAAGGGTCTTTGGAAGATAAGAATACAATCAAACCTGTGATAGTAGCCACCTCTGAATAAAGGCCACATTGTGAATAAAGGCCATTGTTTCAAAAACCATCATTTATTTAGATCAAAATGACTTCCTAATAAAGGTCATCAGTCGATATAGGCCACATATTGTATTTCCTAAGTGTGGCCTCCGTTCACATGATCGACTGTATGTACTTTAAACAGTAAAAATGCAACAAAGACGTATACAGTTAAATGCACTTTCTCATTGAGGACAAATTATGTTTATCTGATGTTTAACGGCCTATTCGACAGCTGTTGTGGTTACAGAGATAAGATATAGGAGATCCGGGCATTTATATACCTACTCTTTGGGTCTTTATCGTACGCACCGATACACGTCTCATCCGTTTCCTGTGGTTTTCTAAACACAGCACTTCTAACCTTTTTAGTTGGGTTGGGACACTACAAAGCGTCCATGTAATACTGAAAATCGGAGTAGAGATTTGAGCCCACGACCTTTCGTTTAGTAGTCCAGCGCATTACCAATGTTATCATTGAATATCAACCAGTTTCACAAAGTAACAGTATGAACGATACGATGTTACATCATATCTACATGTATAAGGTAAAGTACAACCTCAATGACCGGTCGTACAAAGCAAACTATTACAGATTTCATAAAACTTGGAATAAAGGCTAGTGGCCATTGTATGTTTTTTCCTTCTTTCTATATCCAAGCAAATAAATAGGTATGCAATATATTCAGGCAAATAAATAGGTATGCACTATATCAAGACAAATAAATAGGTATACAATATATCCAGATAAATAAATAGGTATACAATATATCCAGACAAATAAATATATATACAATATATCCAGACAAATAAATAGGTATACAATATATCCAGGCAAATAAATAGGTATGCAATATCCAGGCAACTAAATAGGTATGCAATATCCAGGCAAATAAATAGGTATACAATATATCCAGACAAATAAATAGGTATACAATATATCCAGACAAATAAATAGGTATGCAATATATCCAGACAAATAAATAGATGTACAATATATCCAGGCAAATAAATAGGTATACAATATATCCAGGCAAATAAATAGATGTACAATATATCCAGGCAAATAAATAGATGTACAATATATCCAGGCATATAAATAGGTATGCAATATATCCAGACAAATAAATAGATGTACAATATATCCAGATAAATAAATAGATGTACAATATATCCAGACAAATAAATAGGTATACAATATATCCAGGCAAATAAATAGGTATGCAATATCCAGGCAACTAAATAGGTATGCAATATCCAGGCAAATAAATAGGTATACAATATATCCAGACAAATAAATAGGTATACAATATATCCAGACAAATAAATAGGTATGCAATATATCCAGACAAATAAATAGATGTACAATATATCCAGGCAAATAAATAGGTATACAATATATCCAGGCAAATAAATAGATGTACAATATATCCAGGCAAATAAATAGATGTACAATATATCCAGGCAAATAAATCTTGATTAATTTTGCCCACCTATTAGCTAAATTCTCTTCAACGTTCATATACAACATTTTCTACGTTTGGCAATTTTTCGTGGCTTTTTTGGAAACAGTTGAGTACTCAGAGGTCATCAATGCAACTTCAGAGTGAAACTTGGTTCAAACATGATGAACTATTTAATATACGATCCAGTACTACCAATGACCTATTATTTACATAAACGACTTACAAGTACGTTTGTACATAGCTTGTCACCCATAGATAAAGCTCTAGATAGAAATGTATAAATATATCCTTGAATACCACGCATTAAATATACAGAGTAGAAATTGGTTTGTCTCATTAAAAATACAACATGATTTATCAACTAATCAACAAGCACGTTTCTCTTGGATCCAAATGTTTGGTTAACGTTTTTCCTTGTCTGCCTTTGACATGACAGCGACATCGCATTTGAGGCTTTTATAAGAGGCAGAGAAGCCAAATTGAAGTATCATTCAGTTTCAATATACCAAAAGTGATACATGGAATTTATTTATGCATTATAAATAAATACTATCTTTCTTTCAGTTGTAATGTACGAGTGCAGTACTCATACATTACGATATTGCTGCTACTAAAAGTAAATAATTGTTTTTGTGACATTTATAGACAATAAAATATACCAGAGATTTGAACATCTCAGGTGTGATATCAATTAGAACAGATCACTGAAAGTACAGTCGTTTATGGCACCAGAAATGAACCACTATTTGTTATTAGTATATGTGATGGGAATATTTTAACTGGTGTCATTTGTTGCCCCAATTTCTTGCCCGCGCCATGTTTTGAATTTTTATTTATGGTCTGTATCTTACTTAATGTATGGTTAGTATTCAATTCGGACATGGGTCAAATGACAACATGAAGTTGACATGAAATATGTATACATGCATTTACAATAGGATATTATTAACTCTGATTGTAGAAGAAGCACATTTGCTTACGGGGTTTTACTGCTGCCTGGGAGCATTGTATTTGTGTAATGGCCCCAGCTGCTACATATGTGTACTATTATATACATTGTACTTACTTACAGAAGTTATATCTCTCACACATGTTTTGATAAGAGTTGGAAATACAAAATATCAAAAACAAGAACGGTTCCATTTGTTGTACGGGGAGACATATCAGCAAAATATGTACAATATTTTCACGAGTCGCTGTTTGACCGAGTTCTACCTTATCTGGATCTTCTGCGTACTGGATTGACCTAAATTACAAGCATTACAAGGGATAATTGGTTCATCCATTGAACGAATATCTTTGTTTTTACAAGGGGTTAAATGTTCATGTTTGTTTATGGAATGTGAACATTTCATGTCAGACTGTCAGCGATGTTAAAAATCCCCATACATTAGATGTGTTGTTACACCAGCTTTATAGTAAAATTGTTACAGACAACATTGTTTGCTATCAGTTAAAACTTTAAATCCCCTTGCTTTGAGTCAAAATGAGAGACAAAGGGCGCTTGTGATATTGCTTGGGGTCGCACCTTAAGAACGTAGCCGAGCAGAAGAACGTTACTTACAACGTCGGTTATGGCAGTTATACCTTGATACCGGAGACGTTCTTTGGCGATGAGGTCAAGGTCGTCCACGCATAACTGATGCTGCGTGGTACAGTCAATTGACATTAGCGACACGACGTATTAGGTTTGACACCACCGTAACACTTGCCAGAGACTTCGAACACATTCATGGGTACCGGATTTCCGTACAAACTTTTAGGAACAGACTTCATGCTTCCAGGTTGCATGCTCGGAGACCGACTGTAAGGACTCCATTGACCCCTTACTACCGCAAAGATCACATGGAGTTTATCTACCGGTACGTGCATATTGGATGTCAACGTTTACACGTCACTCTCTTCACGGATGAATCTAAATTCAATATAGACTTTCATGATGGACGCAGACCAGTGTGTTAAACGACTACTGAGCGTTTCAGTGAATGCTGTATGGCGAAGCATGACCGCTTCGGGTGTGGATCGGTCCTGGTATTGTCCGGAATCTCTTGAGTCTAGTTTCTGACTTTCAGAAACGGTGTGAACTTAACACCATACTGGTCAGTGTTGTGACAAATCCTGACCGTTTAATTATCAACGACCTCAGCAGAACAATGAATTAAGTACAGATGTACAATGTATTTCTGTCACGGACCTGTCACGTGGTAATGTTTAGATTTCATCAAGAGATAAGAAGAATATAATAACGTAAGTTGGGCTCATACATGTATCAGTTGCATCTAGGTCCTTGTCGACGTCTGTAATAAAACACCAGGCGGAGGACAAACGGAAAGGTAAACAATTTCAGGATTTATTTTACTGTCAGGAACGTTTTACGGAAGAAGAGATAAAAATATCAACATGTATAGGTAAAGACGTTTCAAATTCCGGAAACGGGTTAACATTAATTTTGTTCAGTTGGATTGTACGGTCTGCACATTGCAATGATGTGTAACTTATTGAACAACAGACCACCCCTCTGAGAAGGCACATTGCGCCTAAGATAAACGTAAAGAAATATTTCGTCAAATTATAAATATTCTCAGTTTTTTTATTGTCCATTTTAATAAACAGAATCGTTTACAAATGGGTAATTTTATGTAGAAATGTTGCCTTTCAGACCAAGATCTATAGATGTGTAACAATATAATGATTTTAAATATCAAACGTTAATCAAACTGGGTGATTACTTATATATGAGGGTCAGACTGTTGTTTGAAGTAGCATGATCATGTATGTTTTGATATTTCATGTGTATTCATACTTGCATTTAATGTAGTTACATGAAATAGTAAAATATAGTGTTGATGAAATAATTTATTAAGAACATTGGCCGACGCGACCTCTCAACACCAAATCCTAACGACTGCAATAAAAAGATATATTAGCATTGTCTGAAATGTTCAAATATAGTGATCTAGTGACACAGGCCTTGCGATTGTCTGAAAACAAGCATTTCATTGGCTGAAGCACACAGAATCATAAGGGCGTTGTGAGATGAAGATTTATGACGGAGTCAACAATTTTTGTCAATTGCACAATTGAGTAGAACATTCCTTGATTATTCTTTTGAGCTAGAAAGATCATTATTATGTTGTTTTTATTTGGTAAACATACGTTGCCATTTCTGTCCCTGGTGTTTAATTGTGTATTTGGTGCAGAAATTCAGGCTGATTTGGTGTTGAGAGGCCGCGTTAGATAAAACAACATCTACGATTTTTCGGCAGCAAGTGATTAATCTTCGTCTGCATCTATTTGAAATGGACAAAACGCTTAGTGGCTTAATGTATTTGTTATCTGTAGACAAAGTGAATTTAAGAAAAGTTACGTAGCGTTAAAAAATTATTGTGGACGATAACTGGTGTTGCTGCACAGCACTAACGTCTTAAAAACGATGTTCGGTAATAGGACATGAATCAGCGTATAAAAATGTTGTGAATGACGCACATTGCAGAGGCTAATCGGAGCTGAATTAAATATGAGTCGCTTAAGTACTCGATAGGTTTCTCGAATGTTAAAAAATATCAGTGGGTAAAGCGGCGTTGTTAAAACTTGGGACACTGCTGTGAACACATTATTAAACAGTTGTATATAAATCACTTATTCGTATGTTTAATTGCTTGGAATTAAAATTTACCTACGAATCAAAGTCCCATCATATATGCAAAAATAATTTATAAGAATTTGATAGACATTGTTTTATTTTATAAGCTTTGTCCACAAACTTTTGGATGGTCCCCAGTATGAAATACACTTTTGAGTACTTGTGTCTTCAGCTTCATATTAGTAAAACCCAAAAATCATCAGAGGTCTAATCTCTGAATTGTTTTATTGTCCTTAATCAGTCTTATCATATCTAGTCACGGTCATCGTAGTGTCTGTTGACTTGACACCTAGTCAAAACTGAATTGATTTATAGTGATGATTAGTTTATGACTAAATGGAATAAATTCCTTTGGTTTTATAAGCATAAAGTAACTGATCTGATTATGTAAACATAAGTTAGTTTATCAATGACCCTGTCTGTTTTATTACCCCCTACTGTGGAATTAGGGGACTTTCTTGGTCCATAAGTAACATACTTCACATTCCTGCTTCAATGTTTCTAGTGGGCTTCATTACAAAATGCCTATAATAAGACTAATAATTAGTTAGAAAAGGGAGTTGATTTCTATGTAGAACATCATCATTGTCTCAATCATTCTCATACAGCATGCCATATATGTAGAGTAGATAAAGTTAAGGACAATTATCGTGACCAAACGTTGTTAGGACAATAATTTGACTATTCATTATCAATACATCCATTTGCGTATAATGAGCTCATTAGTTTGATGGCGATAAAAATAATTTTCTGTCTATGTGCTACAAAATACGTTAAAATGTTTAAGAACAAGAGTGTGAACGTATATAATGAACTCATTTACAGTCGTTTCCACAATTGAGTATTTTATAAATATTTATTTTGAAAGCAACCAGTCAAGATATTCATCCCATTATGAACATACAACCATTTCAAATAACATTGCTCGTGCATGGAACAACCGGGCAATTCCTTTTCAAATGTGCTTCATACTGTATGATTAATTATCGTAAGATGTTATGTGTACTTAGAAATATCAAGAATAATTATTGATATTCTTAAGATATTATACAATATTTCCTGAACTTCCTTTCGAAATAGGTCAATTCTATTTCAGATGAGATTCGCGCTATTCATACTGGCTTCGTGTGGTGTGTTACAAGCACATGTAGCCGCTCAAACAAGCCAGCCCACCGCGGCAGATCTTCAGAACCAACTTAAGCATTTTCAACAAACTCTTGGTGGCCTTTCTCGTCAAATGATGCTGCAACAACTGTTTGTAGAAGAACGAATTCGCTCTGATGGAGGGTCAGGAGTAAAACAGATACGAAACAACGGCGGTGGTACTCGGCCGTATGCATACTTCACGTATGCCAGTGGAGCATTTCTTTCAGTCCATGAACATGCTAATTATGATCGTACAATTGGCTTAGGTGAATTCATCGCTGTTTTAAATGGTGTTGAATTCCGTACTCGCCATAATGATTATAGACTTGTCATGCCATCCACGAAAGGCAAGAACTACCATGCAACAGAATCAATACCGTTCCCAGACGTACCGCCTTCTGTTTTAAACAAGAAGACAGTTCAAGAGCAAGTTGATGAAATGCACCAATATTTCAAGGCTTTCCATAACCAGGATACAAAAATAAGGGACTATCGTCCTTACTTCAAACCTGCTCTCTGCTATCTGGAGGGAGCGTGGACAACAGATACAAAGTCTCTTGACGAACCATTTGAAAGTGATCGCCATTTCATAGATGCAGCGAGCTGGTTTGACCTTCAAGAAAAGATTCGTTATATGTCCGCCACGGGAGGAAAGAACCAATTCGAAAATTTGTCATACTTGCCAACTACGATAATAAATGTCACAGAAACTGGCGAACCCGTCTATGCCCAGTGGAACTACAGAATATTGTGTCACCCAATCAAACGCGAACTCAAGCTTGCTGATCTTCGACCTGTGGACGACATGTCGTCACGAATGTTACTGGGATGGAATATGACAAAATTTGCCCAAAAAAGCAAATCAGTACGCTTCAGTGTCGCCCCAAACAGCGGGAGAAATTACCAAGCCGATGGTGGATACGGGGATTTCCCAGACGTTCATACTAATTACAATACATTGGATAGAATATTTGATGAGATTCCAGGAGTTGATAATTACGGGGCTAATGGTACAGATGATTCTTTTGGAATGTTGAAGTATAGAAGCGACACAAAACAATCAACTTTATTGAACACTGCTTACTATCATCGCCACTACAAAGTACTAAGACCAGGTGCTATGGGTCTCTTAAACAGGAGGAGAGGTTATTCTGACCCTAGCCTATGGGTGGCTACGACAACAAATCCAAAGATCGCAAAAATGAGTGTTCAGGATTGTCATCGGGACGCAAAGACACATAAGATGGTATGTCCCACTTACGAGACCAGAACAACCTATGCCGTACCTCTTGAGATAATTTGGATGACTCCACTTAGCAGCTGGAATCCTTACAATTTGAAGATGGCTACAGACAGGAAACAACGCGACAGTGTTACCAATGGAGGTAGGAATGGTGGTTTAACTGCGGCCAAGGCATTCAATGGAACAAGCCGGGCACAATATTACCTCACACCGAGCGAATTCTTTCATGGTGGCGAAGCGGAACGTGACCCAGCTGACACCGCTAAAGATGTCGTCGGCGTTTTAGATCAGCATGGACAGGTATGAACGATTTGTCTTATTCATATTTAAAATTGTTGATTAAGAATGTATCTCCATCATTAAAAATTCTTACATACGGACGAACGAACGTACGGACGAACAAAATAATATCCAATATCAAATTCTATATATATTTCAATGATGCTATGTATGTATTGTGAGTCCACTGAAAATGCGAATGAAATAATGTATGGCAGAACAAGTATTTAGATATATTGCTGTGTAAACCTGTTACAAACAATCTGCTCCATACCTGGAATATTCATTTTTACAGGTGAAACGAGTTTCCGCATCTGGATACCGAATTTTTACTCCAGATATACCTGAAGTTGGTAAAATTCGCATCCGTTACCCGATAGCACCACTGCATCAAGAAGGAAGTGCAATGTGGAAAAACATGGCCGCCAATCAAGATATCTTAATGAACATGAAAAAATACGAAAGCATGTTTGAGGCTGCTCCAGCAATTACAGGCTCAAATACAGTCGCCGGTCACAAACCCGAGACACATTACGTCACCTCGACAACACACGCCGATCCTCCAGGAATGCACGCCCATGATCTCTACTTAACGTCCGAGGAACTGACCGCCTTACATAGAGATGGCACTACCGTGAGCGTCTACACGAGTGAGAATAGTGGTCACCAACATGAACTAGTCTTGAAAATGGACCCTAAACAGCACGGAAGCCAAACCCGCTTGAAGATAGTGTCATGCGATGGTCTACCCACTTGTTGGGACCACCATAATAATGTTGTGTACATCAGCCAGTGATGCTCAAAATTTTGAATAAATAAAGCAAGTCCATTAATTAGTTTATAAATCTTTATTCATGCTTTTTATATTATTTATACACTGTGTCTTTACTTATGGTTTGTATCTTATCTTTGATTTGTATTTGAATTGGAAATGGATCAAATTACAAGATGGTGTTCGCATGAAATATGTATACATGCATTTATATAGGTATTCTTAATCTTTGATTGTAGAGGTAGAACATTTGTTTACGGGGTTTTACTTCTTCATACGTGTTCTATTTAGCATATACTTACTTTCACAAGTTATCTCAAGAGTTGAACGTGTGAAACACACAAAATATCAAATATACCAACAGTTTCTTTATTGTAAGGGAAGACATATGATGACAATATTAGATTTTCACATGTCTCTGTACGCACCGGGTTTTACCTTATCTGGATTTTTGCACACTGGATTGCCATTAATTGTACAAATTCATCTTAGATATATACTCAAAACAATAATTAAAGGGTCGGAATTTACAGTATTCCCATTCTTGGGAGTAACATTTATATCAACATAAAATGAAGTATAGATGCAAAGCGTTACACTAGGTAATTAATCCATTGAACGATGTCAATGGTGACTGGGCCGAATCTGAGTGAGGATGAATAAGACGGAACTGGAAGTTGGTGATCCAGTGTATCGAATGACGTGTTCAACATAGATGATTAGGTGAGTTATTTGCTATACTCTTATTTGTAATTATAAAGTGTTGTCGATTTACAACAATATGTTCTTACTATGGGGGATAATTTTCTTATTTTATCTTTATAGAAGGTAAGTAATTCATTAAAGTTGTTCTAAAAATCCCCATACTTAAGATTGTTGTCAAATTAGGTTCGGTAATTGATCAGTCCTGGTATGGGCCGGGGTGTCTTGAGTGTAGTTTGTGACTTTTATAAAATGGTGACTTAACATCGTACCGGCGTTGTGACAAATTCTGACCTTTTATGTAGCAACAACTCCAATGGAACAATGAATAGATTAAGTACAAATGTACAATGCATTTCTGTCACGGACTAATCACGTGGTAATGTTTTTTTTTCATCAAGAGATAAGAAGAATACAAAAAACGTAAGTTGGGTTCATACATTTATCAGTTGCATCAAGGTCCTTGTCGACGTCTGTAATAGAACAGCAGACGGAGGACAACCGCAAAGGTAAATAATTTATAGATTCATTTTACTGTCAGGAATGATTAAGATCTTAAGTTTTACAACATTGCATTTGTAAAGGAAAAAATCTATCTGCAATTGTATGGACGTTTCAAATTCCGTACACATTTATTTAGATTGAATGTTTTGCAATATTCATATGTTGTGTAACTTGTCATACGACAGACCACTCCTCTGCACAAAGCACATTTCGCCTAAGATGAACATAACGAAATATTTTAGATAATAAACATACTCGGTTTCTTATTGTCCATTTTAGTATTTATTAATTATTCGTATTTTTTACAAACGGGTAATTCCATTAGACTTTCAGACCAACTTTTGTGTGTACAACTTTTCAATTGAACGAACATCAATTCAAACATTAAAACATTAATCAAACTGAGCGATTACTTATATGATATCATAACGAAGGTCTGAATACATGTATACTACAATGTATAAACATAATTCTGCTTGAAACGGCATATGTTTTGACATTTTATTAACCTTTAAATATGTGCATGACTTCTATACATATAATTATATTCATATTTAATGTACAAATTTAATGACATGAAATCGTAAAAAAAACGTTGATGAAATAATATGCTAAGAACATTGCGAAGTGAATATTTACTACAGAGTCGATACTTTCTTTTCATTATACGTGAGTAGAACGTTCCTTGATTATTTTTATGATATGGAACAGCACGTTATAGTGAATTGTTTGGTTAGCAAGCGTTGTCGTTTCTGTCCCTGTCCTGAATGTTTGGATGCCTATTTAGTATAGTAATTCAGATTGGTTTGGTGTTACGAGGTCGCGTTCGATTAAACAACGTTTACGATTCTTTGGCAGAAAATGGATTGGATGTCTTTGGATTGTGCTGTACATAATGTATTGGATATCTGTAGAGAAATTGGAGTGATTTTTAAAAAGTTATGTAGCGTTAAATAAACGATTGTGGACGATAACAGGTGTTGCCACATAGCATCAACCTCTTAAAAGCGATGTTCGGTTGGTAATAAAATGTTGTGAATTACATATAATGGGTAATGGCACATTGCAGAGAATAATCAAAGATGAATAAGATATGAGTCGCTTAAGTGCTCGATAGATATATATATATCAGTGGGTAAAACGACATTGTTGTTTGCCTAAATTAAAGTCATTTATACTTCTACCGTTACTGTACAATATCATCGTACAAGAAATTTGGTCAATGTCGACATGACGCACGATTCCAAAACTAGCAAGGTTAAAATCAAATAAGGCATTAATGGTGGAGAGCAAACCCCTGCTTGAAGGCCTCGAGTTTTGGTGCGCAGGCAAGGTGCTCCGGCAGCGCATTCCACCGTCTTGTAGCAGATGGGAAGAAGGTCTGCTTTCCGGTATTCGGTGCAACACAACGACAGGATGTCTTTGGCACTGTTTCCATGTTGCTAAGATGGCCAGACAGAGATAAGCTGCTGGTGAAATGTCTTCGTGGCCGTTAATGATACAGTGCATCATGACAAGTTTCGCATGTTCTCGTCTCTGATGCAGGGTTTACCAGCCAAGGTCAGCTATCATCCGGGATATGCATGTACATGTCATTAAGCAGTTATAAATAGATCACTTATTCTTACGTTTAATTGATTGAATTTATAATACACCTAAGAATCATAGTTCCGTCAAATGTTCAATATTTTTTTATAAGAATTTATTACGCATATATTGTTTTATTTTAAAAGCTTTGTTCACAAACTTTGGTACATGTGCCTTCTGTGAATTATGTATGGTACCTTAGACAGACTACACGCAATTTCATTACATATGTCTGTATTATACTCAAAGAAACTAAAAATGCAACACTTTCATAATTGGTCTATGCATGTTCAAATATGCTTGAACAAAGACATATTGTTTTTCTTACATAAATTACCCTACGACACCCTTGTCAGAGAACATAAAAACGTTCTCAAAGCCACACGGATATCAGGAGCAGAAAAGCACTAATCACGTGACTACAGATACTAGTAATTGCTCATGTGAACTAGACAGAACTTGTATTCATCGGCCTAGTGTTGAATGCACAAAGGTATCACAACACCTTCCTTCAAATCCGTTGTCCTTCCGTACGTTCAATGTCGTAGCTAGACGTGTAAGCACAGTAATGTACGCCCTCATGTTTCAATAACTTGTAGCGCCTATCTGCAAGCAAACAACGTTGATGTTCTGCACTGACCGGCGTTCAATCCTGATTTTTCACCAATGGAGCACATGTGGCACCTGTTGGACAGACGTGTACGTTGACATCATACCGCGCCAATGAACCATGGCGAATAGAGGGAAAAGGGGTTAACAATCACGTGCATTAAATGAACGATCTCATACACTCCTTCGTGCGGGCAATCGTTGTCAATGTTAGTAACAACAGGTATTGACTCATTTTGTTGGGCTTTAATGCTGAAACAGTTCACTTATTACATGTATGACAAAGTTTTCATACATTCTGAAAACTCGAGTGGTGTTTTAGAATCTGTTATTATATAAGTTAAATATGAAAAGGGACTTATCTCTATGTAGAACATTGTCTCAATCATTCCCATACAGCATGACATACATGTAGATAAAGTTAAGATAAGGACAACTATCGTGACCAAACGTTTTTATGGCAAGAATTTGACTCTTCGTTATCAATACATCAGTTTGCGTCTAATGAGTTCATTAGTTTAATTTAAACGGCGATAAAAGCTTTCTATCTATAGACTATAGGTGACAAAATATGTTCAACAGTTTAAAAACAAGAACATCAACCTAGATAATGAATTCATTTACAGCCAAACCTGTGTTAGCGGTCACCTCCGAATAAAGGTCACACTGTAAATAAAGATTGAATATTTAAACAAAACGACCACCGAATAAATGTCACATATCACTGAAGGCGACGTACTTCATGATAAACTTTTCAAATACGGACATTTGGTCCAGTGTAAATGCAAACATTACTGGACCGAATGAACTTTAAACGGACCAAAAACGGTACACAGAGAATTTAATATCATTTGGCCAAAAACCAGTGATTAAAATAATTCATTTTTTGTTCTGAAATATAGTAAAATTATCACCGAAAATTTACCGGACCGTCCGACCACTGACCTTTTCAAATTGTCAGGACCGATGGACATTTTGGTGGACTAAGGCTAAACTCGAAGACTGTTTATCTCTCAAGGGTTGCCTTAGTTCACAAGTTTTACTGTATATGTGTATAATGAGTTTTTGTCAGAACAATTAATATATCATTAACAAGGTTTGTCGGTTATTGTTGAGTAGCACCATCAACTGTTTCTACAATAAAACATTTTATAAATATTAATTAGAGGGCAACCAGGCAAGATATTCATTCTATTATGGACAAACAACATTTGTACTTCAAATAGAGGTGACCGTCCACGAGACAAGCTTGCAATCCTGTTCAGATATGCTTCAAATTGTATGAGTAATTACTGGTTAACTGTCGTGGGGTGTTACACTCTACCTGAAAATATCAAGAAGACTTACATTCGAGATTCTTAATGAAATATTCCATGTATCCTAAACTTGTTTTCAAAATTGATAAATTCTATTTCAGATGAAATTCGCGCTATTCATATTGGCTTCGTGTGGTGTGTTACAAGCACATGGAGCCGCTCAAACAAGCCAGCCCACCGCGGCAGATCTTCAGAACCAACTTAAGCATTTTCAACAAACTCTTGGTGGCCTTTCTCGTCAAATGATGCTGCAACAACTTTTTGTAGAAGAACGAATTCGCTCTGATGGAGGGTCAGGAGTAAAACAGATACGAAACAACGGCGGTGGTACTCGACCGTATGCATACTTCACGTATGCTAGTGGAGCATTTCTTTCAGTCCATGAACATGCTAATTATGATCGTACAATTGGCTTAGGTGAATTCATCGCTGTTTTAAATGGTGTTGAATTCCGTACTCGCCATAATGATTATAAACTTGTCATGCCATCCACGAAAAACAAAAACTATCATGCAACAGAACCAATACCGTTCCCAGACGTACCGCCTTCTGTTTTAAACAAGAAGACAGTTCAAGAGCAAGTTGATGAAATGCACCAATATTTCAAGGCTTTCCATAACCAGGATACAAAAATAAGGGACTATCGTCCTTACTTCAAACCTACTCTCTGCTATCTGGAGGGAGCGTGGACAACAGATACAAAGTCTCTTGACGAACCATTTGAAAGTGATCGCCATTTCATAGATGCAGCAAGCTGGTTTGACCTTCAAGAAAAGATTCGTTATATGTCCGCCACGGGAGGAAAGAACCAATTCGAAAATTTGTCATACTTGCCAACTACGATAATAAATGTCACAGAAACTGGCGAACCCGTCTATGCCCAGTGGAACTACAGAATATTGTGTCACCAAATCAAACGCGAACTCAAGCTTGCTGATCTTCGACCTGTGGACGACATGTCGTCACGAATGTTACTGGGATGGAATATGACAAAATTTGCCCAAAAAAGCAAATCAGTACGCTTCAGTGTCGCCCCAAACAGCGGGAGAAATTACCAAGCCGATGGTGGATACGGGGATTTCCCAGACGTTCATACTAATTACAATACATTGGATAGGATATTTGATGAGATTCCAGGAGTTGATAATTACGGGGCTAATGGTACAGATGATTCTTTTGGAATGTTGAAGTATAGAAGCGACACAAAACAATCAACTTTATTGAACACTGCTTACTATCATCGCCACTACAAAGTACTAAGACCAGGTGCTATGGGTCTCTTAAACAGGAGGAGAGGTTATTCTGACCCTAGCCTATGGGTGGCTACGACAACAAATCCAAAGATCGCAAAAATGAGTGTTCAGGATTGTCATCGGGACGCAAAGACACATAAGATGGTATGTCCCACTTACGAGACCAGAACAACCTATGCCGTACCTCTTGAGATAATTTGGATGACTCCACTTAGCAGCTGGAATCCTTACAATTTGAAGATGGCTACAGACAGGAAACAACGCGACAGTGTTACCAATGGAGGTAGGAATGGTGATTTAACTGCGGCCAAGGCATTCAATGGAACAAGCCGGGCACAATATTACCTCACACCGAGCGAATTCTTTCATGGTGGCGAAGCGGAACGTGACCCAGCTGACACCGCAAAAGATGTCGTCGGCGTTTTAGATCAGCATGGACAGGTATGAACGATTTGTCTTATTCATATTTAAAATTGTTGATTAAGAATGTATCTCCATCATTAAAAAATCTTACATACGGACGAACGAACGTACGGACGAACAAAATAATATCCAATATCAAATTCTATATATATTTCAATGATGCTATGTATGTATTGTGAGTCCACTGAAAATGCGAATGAAATAATGTATGGCAGAACAAGTATTTAGATATATTGCTGTGTAAACCTGTTACAAACAATCTGCTCCATACCTGGAATATTCTTTTTTACAGGTGAAACGAGTTTCCGCATCTGGATACCGAATTTTTACTCCAGATATACCTGAAGTTGGTAAAATTCGCATCCGTTACCCGATAGCACCACTGCATCAAGAAGGAAGTGCAATGTGGAAAAACATGGCCGCCAATCAAGATATCTTAATGAACATGAAAAAATACGAAAGCATGTTTGAGGCTGCTCCAGCAATTACAGGCTCAAATGCAGTCGCCGGTCACAAACCCGAGACACATTACGTCACCTCGACAACACACGCCGATCCTCCAGGAATGCACGCCCATGATCTCTACTTAACGTCCGAGGAACTGACCGCCTTACATAGAGATGGCACTACCGTGAGCGTCTACACGAGTGAGAATAGTGGTCACCAACATGAACTAGTCTTGAAAATGGACCCTAAACAGCACGGAAGCCAAACCCGCTTGAAGATAGTGTCATGCGATGGTCTACCCACTTGTTGGGACCACCATAATAATGTTGTGTACATCAGCCAGTGATGCTCAAAATTTTGAATAAATAAAGCAAGTCCCTTAATTAGATTATAAATCTTTATTCATGCTTTTTATATTATTTATACACTGTGTCTTTACTTATGGTTTGTATCTTATCTTTGATTTGTATTTGAATTGGAAATGGATCAAATTACAAGATGGTGTTCGCATGAAATATGTATACATGCATTTATATAGGTATTCTTAATCTTTGATTGTAGAGGTAGAACATTTGTTTACGGGGTTTTACTTCTTCATACGTGTTCTATTTAGCATATACTTACTTTCACAAGTTATCTCAAGAGTTGAACGTGTGAAACACACAAAATATCAAATATACCAACAGTTTCTTTATTGTAAGGGAAGACATATAATGACAATATTAGATTTTCACATGTCTCTGTACGCACCGGGTTTTACCTTATCTGGATTTTTGCACACTGGATTGCCATTAATTGTACAAATTCATCTTAGATATATACTCAAAACAATAATTAAAGGGTCGGAATTTACAGTATTCCCATTCTTGGGAGTAACATTTATATCAACATAAAATGAAGTATAGATGCAAAGCGTTACACTAGGTAATTAATCCATTGAACGATGTCAATGGTGACTGGGCCGAATCTGAGTGAGGATGAATAAGACGGAACTGGAAGTTGGTGATCCAGTGTATCGAATGACGTGTTCAACATAGATGATTAGGTGAGTTATTTGCTATACTCTTATTTGTAATTATAAAGTGTTGTCGATTTACAACAATATGTTCTTACTATGGGGGATAATTTTCTTATTTTATTTTTTATAGAAGGTGAGTAATTCATTAAAAGTTGTTCTAAAAATCCCCATACTTAAAATTGTTGTCAAATTAGGTTCGGTAATTGATCAGTCCTGGTATGGGCCGGGGTGTCTTGAGTGTAGTTTGTGACTTTTATAAAATGGTGACTTAACATCGTACCGGCGTTGTGACAAATTCTGACCTTTTATGTAGCAACAACTCCAATGGAACAATGAATAGATTAAGTACAAATGTACAATGCATTTCTGTCACGGACTAATCACGTGGTAATGTTTTTTTTCATCAAGAGATAAGAAGACTACAAATAACGTAAGTTGGGTTCATACATTTATCAGTTGCATCAAGGTCCTTGTCGACGTCTGTAATAGAACAGCAGACGGAGGACAACCGCAAAGGTAAATAATTTATAGATTCATTTTACTGTCAGGAATGATTAAGATCTTAAGTTTTACAACATTGCATTTGTAAAGGAAAAAATCTATCTGCAATTGTATGGACGTTTCAAATTCCGTACACATTTATTTAGATTGAATGTTTTGCAATATTCATATGTTGTGTAACTTGTCATACGACAGACCACTCCTCTGCACAAAGCACATTTCGCCTAAGATGAACATAACGAAATATTTTAGATAATAAACATACTCGGTTTCTTATTGTCCATTTTAGTATTTATTAATTATTCGTATTTTTTACAAACGGGTAATTCCATTAGACTTTCAGACCAACTTTTGTGTGTACAACTTTTCAATTGAACGAACATCAATTCAAACATTAAAACATTAATCAAACTGAGCGATTACTTATATGATATCATAACGAAGGTCTGAATACATGTATACTACAATGTATAAACATAATTCTGCTTGAAACGGCATATGTTTTGACATTTTATTAACCTTTAAATATGTGCATGACTTCTATACATATAATTATATTCATATTTAATGTACAAATTTAATGACATGAAATCGTAAAAAAAACGTTGATGAAATAATATGCTAAGAACATTGCGAAGTGAATATTTACTACAGAGTCGATACTTTCTTTTCATTATACGTGAGTAGAACGTTCCTTGATTATTTTTATGATATGGAACAGCACGTTATAGTGAATTGTTTGGTTAGCAAGCGTTGTCGTTTCTGTCCCTGTCCTGAATGTTTGGATGCCTATTTAGTATAGTAATTCAGATTGGTTTGGTGTTACGAGGTCGCGTTCGATTAAACAACGTTTACGATTCTTTGGCAGAAAATGGATTGGATGTCTTTGGATTGTGCTGTACATAATGTATTGGATATCTGTAGAGAAATTGGAGTGATTTTTAAAAAGTTATGTAGCGTTAAATAAACGATTGTGGACGATAACAGGTGTTGCCACATAGCATCAACCTCTTAAAAGCGATGTTCGGTTGGTAATAAAATGTTGTGAATTACATATAATGGGTAATGGCACGTTGCAGAGAATAATCAAAGATGAATAAGATATGAGTCGCTTAAGTGCTCGATAGATATATATATATATCAGTGGGTAAAACGACATTGTTGTTTGCCTAAATTAAAGTCATTTATACTTCTACCGTTACTGTACAATATCATCGTACAAGAAATTTGGTCAATGTCGACATGACGCACGATTCCAAAACTAGCAAGGTTAAAATCAAATAAGGCATTAATGGTGGAGAGCAAACCCCTGCTTGAAGGCCTCGAGTTTTGGTGCGCAGGCAAGGTGCTCCGGCAGCGCTTTCCACCGTCTTGAAGCAGATGGGAAGAAGGTCTGCTTTCCGGTATTCGGTGCAACACAACGACAGGATGTCTTTGGCACTGTTTCCATGTTGCTAAGATGGCCAGACAGAGATAAGCTGCTGGTGAAATGTCTTCGTGGCCGTTAATGATACAGTGCATCATGACAAGTTTCGCATGTTCTCGTCTCTGATGCAGGGTTTACCAGCCAAGGTCAGCTATCATCCGGGATATGCATGTACATGTCATTAAGCAGTTATAAATAGATCACTTATTCTTACGTTTAATTGATTGAATTTATAATACACCTAAGAATCATAGTTCCGTCAAATGTTCAATATTTTTTTATAAGAATTTATTACGCATATATTGTTTTATTTTAAAAGCTTTGTTCACAAACTTTGGTACATGTGCCTTCTGTGAATTATGTATGGTACCTTAGACAGACTACACGCGATTTCATTACATATGTCTGTATTATACTCAAAGAAACTAAAAATGCAACACTTTCATAATTGGTCTATGCATGTTCAAATATGCTTGAACAAAGACATATTGTTTTTCTTACATAAATTACCCTACGACACCCTTGTCAGAGAACATAAAAACGTTCTCAAAGCCACACGGATATCAGGAGCAGAAAAGCACTAATCACGTGACTACAGATACTAGTAATTGCTCATGTGAACTAGACAGAACTTGTATTCATCGGCCTAGTGTTGAATGCACAAAGGTATCACAACACCTTCCTTCAAATCCGTTGTCCTTCCGTACGTTCAATGTCGTGGCTAGACGTGTAAGCACAGTAATGTACGCCCTCATGTTTCAATAACTTGTAGCGCCTATCTGCAAGCAAACAACGTTGATGTTCTGCACTGACCGGCGTTCAATCCTGATTTTTCACCAATGGAGCACATGTGGAACCTGTTGGACAGACGTGTACGTTGACATCATACCGCGCCAATGAACCATGGCGAATAGAGGGAAAAGGGGTTAACAATCACGTGCATTAAATGAACGATCTCATACACTCCTTCGTGCGGGCAATCGTTGTCAATGTTAGTAACAACAGGTATTGACTCATTTTGTTGGGCTTTAATGCTGAAACAGTTCACTTATTACATGTATGACAAAGTTTTCATACATTCTGAAAACTCGAGTGGTGTTTTAGAATCTGTTATTATATAAGTTAAATATGAAAAGGGACTTATCTCTATGTAGAACATTGTCTCAATCATTCCCATACAGCATGACATACATGTAGATAAAGTTAAGATAAGGACAACTATCGTGACCAAACGTTTTTATGGCAAGAATTTGACTCTTCGTTATCAATACATCAGTTTGCGTCTAATGAGTTCATTAGTTTAATTTAAACGGCGATAAAAGCTTTCTATCTATAGACTATAGGTGACAAAATATGTTCAACAGTTTAAAAACAAGAACATCAACCTAGATAATGAATTCATTTACAGCCAAACCTGTGTTAGCGGTCACCTCCGAATAAAGGTCACACTGTAAATAAAGATTGAATATTTAAACAAAACGACCACCGAATAAATGTCACATATCACTGAAGGCGACGTACTTCATGATAAACTTTTCAAATACGGACATTTGGTCCAGTGTAAATGCAAACATTACTGGACCGAATGAACTTTAAACGTACCAAAAACGGTACACAGAGAATTTAATATCATTTGGCCAAAAACCAGTGATTAAAATAATTCATTTTTTGTTCTGAAATATAGTAAAATTATCACCGAAAATTTACCGGACCGTCCGACCACTGACCTTTTCAAATTGTCAGGACCGATGGACATTTTGGTGGACTAAGGCTAAACTCGAAGACTGTTTATCTCTCAAGGGTTGCCTTAGTTCACAAGTTTGACTGTATATGTGTATAATGAGTTTTTGTCAGAACAATTAATATATCATTAACCAGGTTTGTCGGTTATTGTTGAGTAGCACCATCAACTGTTTCTACAATAAAACATTTTATAAATATTAATTAGAGGGCAACCAGGCAAGATATTCATTCTATTATGGACAAACAACATTTGTACTTCAAATAGAGGTGACCGTCCACGAGACAAGCTTGCAATCCTGTTCAGATATGCTTCAAATTGTATGAGTAATTACTGGTTAACTGTCGTAGGGTGTTACACTCTACCTGAAAATATCAAGAAGACTTACATTCGAGATTCTTAAAGAAATATTCCATATATCCTAACCTTGTTTTCAAAATCGATAAATTCTATTTCAGATGAGATTCGCGCTATTCATACTGGCTTCGTGTGGTGTGTTACAAGCACATGGATCCGCTCAAACAAGCCAGCCCACCGCGGCAGATCTTCAAAACCAACTAAAGCATTTTCAACAAACTATTGGTGGCCTTTCTCGTCAAATGATGCTGCAACAACTGTTTGTAGAAGAACGAATTCGCTCTGATGGAGGGTCAGGAGTAAAACAGATACGAAACAACGGCGGTGGTACTCGGCCGTATGCATACTTCACGTATGCCAGTGGATCATTTCTTTCAATCCATGAGCATGCTAATTATGATCGTACAATTGGCTTAGGTGAATTCATCGCTGTTTTAAATGGTGTTGAATTCCGTACTCGCCATAATGATTATAGACTTGTCATGCCATCCACGAAAAGCAAGAACTACCATGCAACAGAATCAATACCGTTCCCAGACGTACCGCCTTCTGTTTTAAACAAGAAGACAGTTCAAGAGCAAGTTGATGAAATGCACCAATATTTCAAGGCTTTCCATAACCAGGATACAAAAATAAGGGACTATCGTCCTTACTTCAAACCTACTCTCTGCTATCTGGAGGGAGCGTGGACAACAGATACAAAGTCTCTTGATGAACCATTTGAAAGTGATCGTCATTTCATAGATGCAGCAAGCTGGTTTGACCTTCAAGAAAAGATTCGTTATATGTCCGCCACGGGAGGAAAGAACCTATTCGAAAATTTGTCATACTTGCCAACTACGATAATAAATGTCACAGAAACTGGCGAACCCGTCTATGCCCAGTGGAACTACAGAATATTGTGTCACCCAATCAAACGCGAACTCAAGCTTGCTGATCTTCGACCTGTGGACGACATGTCGTCACGAATGTTACTGGGATGGAATATGACAAAATTTGCCAAAAAAAGCAAAGCAGTACGCTTCAGTGTCGCTCCAAATAGGGGGAGAAATTACCAAGCCGATGGTGGATATGGAGATTTCCCAGACGTTCGTACTAATTACAATACATTGGATAGAATATTTGATGAGATTCCAGGAGTTGATAATTACGGGGCTAATGGTACAGATGATTCTTTTGGACTGTTGAAGTATAGAAGCGACATAAAAGAATCAACTTTACTGAACACTGCTTACTATCATCGCCACTACAAAGTACTAAGACCAGGTGCTATGGGTCTCACAAACAGGAGGAGAGGTTATTCGGACCCTAGCCTATGGGTGGCTACGACAACAAATCCAAAGATCGCAAAAATGAGTGTTCAGGATTGTCATCGGGACGCAAAGACACATAAGATGGTATGCCGCACTTACGAGACCAGAACAACCTATGCCGTACCTCTTGAGATAATTTGGATGACTCCACTTAGCAGCTGGAATCCTTACAATTTGAAGATGGCTACAGACAGGAAACAACGCGACAGTGTTACCAATGGAGGTAGGAATGGTGGTTTAACTGCGGCCAAGGCATTCAATGGAACAAGCCGGGCACAATATTACCTCACACCGAGTGAATTCTTTCATGGTGGCGAAGCGGAACGTGACCCAGCTGACACCGCTAAAGATGTCGTCGGCGTTTTAGATCAGCATGGACAAGTATGAACGATTTGTCTTATTCATATTTAAAATTGTTGATTAAGAATGTATCTCTATTATGAAATAAATTTTACTAACTAACGAATGAACGGACGGGCGGGTTGACAAACAAATTTTAATCATATTTCAATGACGTTATGTATGTATAGTGACTCCATTATAAATACGAATGAATTAATATACAAAATGTATATATCATTACAAATATATCGATATATTGCTGCGTAAACCTATTATAAGAGATCTCCATTCCTGGAATATTCATTTTTACAGGTGAAACGAGTTTCCGCATCTGGATTCCGAATTTTTACTCCAGAAATACCTGGAATCGGTAAAATTCGCACCCGTTACCCGATAGCACCACTACATCAAGAAGGAAGTGCAATGTGGAAAAACATGGCCGCCAATCAAGATATCTTAATGAACATGAAAAAATACGAAAGCATGTTTGAGGCTGCTCCAGCAATTACAGGCTCAAATACAGTCGCCGGTCACAAACCCGAGACACATTACGTCACCTCGACAACACACGCCGATCCTCCAGGAATGCACGCCCATGATCTCTTTTTAACGTCCGAGGAACTGACCGCCTTACATAGAGATGGCACTACCGTGAGCGTCTACACGAGTGAGAATAGTGGTCACCAGCATGAACTAGTTCTAAAAATGGACCCTAAACTGCACGGAAGCCAGACCCGATTGACGATCGTGTCATGTGATGGTCTACATACTTGTTGGGACCACCACAATAATGTTGTGTACATCAGCCAGTGATGCTAAAACTTTTGAAAAAAATAAAGCAAGTTATTCCTTAATTAGATTATAAATCTTTATTCATGACTTTTTAGCAGGCGAGCATTTAGGATCGTTGAATGTCCGGTGTCCGTCGTCCGTCCACAATTAGTTTGTTTACACTCTAGCATCCGCAGCTCTTTACGAATCGTGATTAAACTTGCCCACAATGTATATGGCCACAATGTCTCGGCTAAGTTCGATTATGGGCAAAATCGGACAAAAACTTCTAGAGTTATGGGCCCTGGAATTACAAAATTTGCTATATTTAGCTTGTTTACACTCTAGCGCCTTCATTTATTCACCAATCCTAATCATATTTACGGTAAATGTGAATAACCAAAAGATCTTGGACAAGTTCGATTATGGGCGGAATCGGACCAAAACTTCAAGAGTTATGGGCCCTTGAATTACAAAAATTGCTATATTTTAGCTTGTTTACACTCTAGCACCTTCATTTATTCACCGTTCCTAATGATATTACCAGTATTACCACTGTGTCTTTACTTACGGTTTGTATCTTATCTTTGATTTGTATTTGATTGGAAATGGATCAAATTACAAGATGGTGTTCGCATGAAATATGTATACATGCATTTATATAAGGTATTTTTGACTGTAGAGGTAGAACATTTCTTTACGGGGTTTTACTACAACATACGTGTTCTATTTAGTATATACTTACTTTCACATGTTATCTCAAGAGTTGAACGAGTGAAACACACAAAATATCAAACATACCAACGTCTCATCGACAACACACTAAGATCCTCCAGGAATGCACGTCCATGATCTTTTCTTAACGTCTGAAGAAATGACTGCCTTACATCGAGACGGAACTATCGTAAGTACCTACGCGAGTGAAAATAGTGGTCACCAGCATGAACTAGTTCTAAAAATGGACCCTAAACTGCACGGAAGCCTGACCCGCTTTCCGATCGTGTCATGTGATCGTCTACCCACTTGTTGGGACCAGCATACTAATTCTGTGTACATTAGCTAGTGATGCTCTATACGATTTGGTTGTAACAGTAACTTACACACTTTTGAAAAAATGAAGCACGCCATTCCTCAATTAGGTTGTTAATCCCTACTAGCCCTTTGTCATTCAGCGCGTACAATTTAGTACGGGATTCACCTCCATTCTAAGTTTTAAACGTAAGGAGATCATGATATACGGAACGTATGATATTATTAAAAGAGTACACTAGCAAAATATTCATTCAATACCCAATCATCGAAATTAAGAAAATACCACTAAAAGGGCTCTTAAAAAGAACGGACTTTTTGTTTAAATGTCTTTTTTCTGAAACTGTGGTCACTCCGGTATTAATTAAATCACATTCCTCCGACCAATTTTGCGTTTTCGCTGACCCCAATATTAACACTTTGCATTTCCCAAGTAATGACTGGAATATAAATTAAAAGTCATTCAATGGGAAAGAGAAGGTACACTGAGAAGAATAACAGTGAACATGAAGCTTGATTTAAGTACAAAATACTTAGTTTGAACTTCTATGAATTGGGTGGAGAATTCTTCCTGCTCTGATAATAACAATACAAAAAGCTTGAATAAGGAGGAAATTCTTAGTTAATTATTTGCTGGTCGAACTTCAGGACTTATTAGGACTTGTAAAATATCTGTTGTTGGTAATACGACGCCCGATTATATGCTTTGAATAAATTGAAATGGAACTCATTATATATTGTTAAATATATTTAAAAGAAAACAAACTGCATTTATGTTGAACCGTTTACAAGTATATTTCTGTGTACACTGACTGATGATATCTATATACATATAATACAATATTAGAAAAAAAATCAACAGCACACATTACTGACATATTATATTCCATCTTAAATTCTGAAACTAACAAAAAATTGGTCACAAAGTGTCTGTTTATGTGAATACTTAAAAAATAAGTGTACATACACATTGTTGCGTGTATATATGTTGATATGTGTAACTTTGTTATATTCTACAGGCCTATTAATTGGTTAATGAATATAAAAAATGAATACGAGTATGACTGCAGTTCTGTGAATGTTATAAAAGAAAACTGATGTCCATGAAATGCTACATGCGTATATTCCACCATTAAACAGGCTTTATGTATGATTACACAAACGCAATCCTAAACGGCTCAGATAAATATAAAAATACTACATTGCCAGAATAAAATATCCGCCTAAGCCCCAATCACATAAAATGAATACATGTACATAAAAACGGTTGCCTCTGTAAGACATGACTAAATGCCTTAAAATCATTACTCGAGCAATAAACGCCACATCGCATCCATATTTACAATGGCTATACACATATATTTCATTATACAATATACATTGTATATATAATTATATTGAAGTATTTTACTCCACCATTACATATATCTACCTATTACCGTATGATGCATTTTGTTTATTATTTATCATTATATAGAAACAATTGATGAACAGTGAAACTTGTAGAACATCTATTAATGGTCTGCTCCACCAGTGACAAGACTGATGAAGGGACGTAAGGGCAAACATAATGTTTTCTAGTCTGAATAGAAAACGAGGTAATTGTCATATCAAGTGACAATGGATTAAGCCATCATGTCATTAACCTCAACAAAGAAGGACTGCCCGGTAAGACTTTTGAGCAAACGACTTTGTTTTGAAAACAGAAAAAAATGAGTCCAAATAAAGGAACTACAAACTAGAAAAAAATAAGAATCATTATCAATCACGTGCACAAGAGGGATACTTTTAAAGTCACCTAAGGCCTACATTCCGAACTTAGTAATTGTCAGTAGCTTACATTACTCCTCAGTTTCTGACTAAGGAAGACAAGGATGGAATTTGACCTGTCGTTTTTCCTCTCAATATAAAAAGGGAGCAAGGAAAAATTACAGAGGGAATGAAAAAAGACATCTATCAGCGTTATGAGCGTCCATGATGGAGTGGACCATTATTAGGTGAACTACTAGTTTAATTAACTTCGATAGGTCCTCACTGTTCCCATAATATATTTACCACAATTTATCATTTGACAGTGTTTTATTTTGGGGGCACACGTGTCACATGTTATGAGATGCCCGCAGGGTAAATAAACTATGGACACTTCCTGTTTACGACAATTAGTACAGATTGACTGCTGCTTTAACAGCTCATTCTCCGAGTGCAGCTTGATTCGCTGTTTCTTTTCACTCAATTGCAATGAAGTTCCAGCTTCGTTCTTATCAGATTCTGTTGTAGATGGAACAACTTTATTGACTGCTTCATTCTTGTCCATTTTTGCTTCTATTTCAAACACTTTTTCCATAAGATTTCCTGATGTCACCGCATCTCTTCCTATAAACAAAGCAGAAACACAAATGATGGGACCAAGTTCATATTACAGAACAAATTAAACATCAGCTTGAAAGTGCATTAAATTTACTAAAATTAATAGGGATTTTGGTGTATCTATTCTTCGAAGTTTCTATTTAAGTCTGGCAAACCAAGTGGTTTTTTTTGTGTTAGACTGTTGGATTTAAAGAACAAAGAAACCCTTGTTATGTTTTGGAAACAAAATGTATTCGCAGGTAACCTTTGTTTAACAATATGGACATATCATGAAGTCGATGAATAATTTCAACAAAATAATACTATTACACATGATATGGTTATGCTAGCATGTAGTAGCTCGCGGCAACAAGTTATATATACAAATATTTAACTAAATATTTATTAATCAAAATCAAAACAAAACATGCGGACTTATTTCAGAACAATTATTGTTGAAGTAGCATGTAGTCCTGGGGCATTAACAGTGATACCAGAGTTCATTATTAATATTATAGTTATCATTGGTAACACGTATTGATCAATGTATCTAAAATCAAAATAATTTAGTTAACATGTGGTTGTTAAACAATGACAGATATTATCAAGAACATAATTTATTATGTATTTACAAACCTACGTTAATAATGGCAATACCGTCATAAAGTTTATTGATATTTGTATTAGATAAACATACACATCTTGAACTTACATAAAACTAGTATACGCATTATAATAGTTGTAGCGATGATATAATAATTTCTTAAAGAAATAAAAAAAGGGAATCCAACTTTGACTTTTAACTAAATCTTCTTCGACACATCAAAGAATCAAAGTCTGAATAATGATTGTCAATGTTCTCAATATCAACAGTACAACCAGGTCTTGACTAATTTAGACAGTTCAAACGATTATAACAGGGTGTCCATGTAATTTAGGAGTTTGTTCCCCTTGAGAGAAACTAAAAATCTCGCCGCAGTAGAAGTTATTGTAATCTTTCCAGTCCTCTTTAACGCATTGACATCTACGTCTAAATTTAAGCGATTAATTAAGGACTTCTACACAAAGGGCAAAATTCATTTACTATGCAATGATATCATCAAATAGGTTTGCTTGCATTGGTTTTTGTCATTGTTTAAATATTCAAACAAACTAATGTATGTTAGACGATTCTTTTGAAAATGATGTATATTTGATATTTTTATATGTATATTTCCTGCCAAAAATGCTGTCTAGACCATCTTGATATTAAAAATACTCGTACATTGTCAAAGGGATTACATGCCGATAAAACTAATCAACTTATAAAAATAAATCATCTTACCTTGAGTTTGCAAGATTTCTCGTATAGCAGAACGGACCATTTTGGAATCATATCCCATTTCTAGAATGCTTTGTGCAGCTGTTTGGTGAATCAATGTATCCAAGAGACTGTCTTGGGCCGGCCGGATGTTTTCTTTGATTAACAAAAGTAAATGATTTCTTAAAATGATGAAACATATTTTAGAACCAGAGCATTACCATTTCATTTGCACATACAAAAATTTAATTAATTTGAACCAAGCATTTATTTAGCATTTGCTTTAATCAATAAAGTATTAGAAGAAATACAGACATGATTGTAATGTGCGTTTTATGATGTACATATTGTACCTTTATAGGAAGATACTGATATTCATCATGTCCAACTTTGGCGGACATGGCCTTATCGAGTATCTGATCAATTTTCAAGGGAAACAACTACAATTCAGGGGTTTATATACAGTCTACCTATTGTTACCCTCCTTGCTTGCGTTGTGCTGACTTTATTAGGGGTCATAAAGTAATAAAGTCAGTCACGCGTAACAGATAAAATCTGTTATCTTAATTGATCCAAAAATCGATATTTCACTGTATACATTACTTTTGGATCTCTGATAAGACTTGAGCATGTCCCAACTAAACTTATGATATTGACATTAATTTGTTTCATCAGTAAAATTAATTTTGCGAATGCGAATATTATGAAAAGTAATAATTGTGTTATTGTATGCAGTCAAATAGTATTTTGATTCTATTCTGCATATAAACACATTAGCTTACAATGTATTTATTTTCACTACTGAAATTAACATTAAATCATCAGGATTACACTTAGGCGTGAAAATATGTTTTTTCTTTTCTCATTAAAAGTCGGTTAGTAGGTATGGACTTTATTTGGCGTTTGAAAGCATGTGGGAAGGTAAAAAGTAGAAAGAGGATTTTCCATTTCTCGGATAAAATCGTGAAAATATCTAGGGTCGCGGGATAAAATTAATTAGGGTCGATCAAGTAACCAGAAATTTTGCACTATGTCGCACGTCTTGTAGGTCTATGATTATAAATTAAATTACTTCCAAATCCATTACAACCTTCAATAACTGTTGCAGATATCTATTTCCATCACAAAATATAAAAAAATACGATTGATATCAAGCTATAGACCTGGTTTATAAACAGTACATTCAATTTCTGTAATTTTATGGCAATTTCCATCCGTCTTGATTGAAATGATATCTAACAAATATAACTCGACGTGCCCAATTGTTTATGAGTCAATGTGAGATGCGTATTAAAAAGCAATAATCAGATAAAGTTAGCAACCATATAAAGGGATCTCAAAAATATGATTTTATTATCCGTCCTTTGTTTACACATATTGAAAAAATAAATATACAAAGTAGGTAATCTATATTATTTTATGACATGTTTTTATAAGTGACATGTGGACGTATGCCAAAATGATATATTTAGCATATAATTATATTATCAAAATGAATTAATAATAAATTTCATTTAATGAAATATCATTGTCTATTTAAGGTCCATTAGAACAATGAGATGCAAACATTAGAACAATAGTAAAATATAAGAAATATATATTACTTGATTTGTAACAATATTTACATAATGCCTTCCATTAGGCATATCTCATAAAATAGTTGTCAGATGCTTTTTCTTATTCTTTGCAACATTATTAAAAAATACTATGCTGTATTTATATATGAACTTTGTGATAAAAAAATTGGAACGTTTTTATTGCAAGTAAAATCAGTTTTACATCTATCTAGGCAAAATAAGACCTACTTCAATTTTAACATTCAAAAAGTATTTGGGCTTTAACAAAAGTGAAAACTATTTTTTTATAATATCAACAAATTGGGTCATAAATATCGATTTTGCTTTTTATACGAAGTAAAGTAAAATATTTCACAGATTCTAATATTTCCATCCATGTTGTTATATGTTTTAGTCTTAACCTTAATTATCCTAAAACGTGATGATTCAACGCGTCCAAATTTTATTACCCTGTATAATGCATCATGCTGTGACTGTATATACATGGACACCTAATCAGCAGATATGATCATCGCCAAATGCACGTCGTGTCCGTAAACGTACGTAAATATCCGAGATTTGCCGAACGATTGACTAATTGAACTTTAAAAAATCTAAGGGGTAGTTTTAAAAATCATCAAAAGGGTCGAAGAAGATATTATTTTATTGTTTTCATATTTTACATGGTGAAAGAAATTAAATTTTCCAAACGAATGCAATGAGTACAAATTTGATCACATTTCCCCCAAAAGAGTTATGATGCTGAAAACATCAAATTTTCATTGAAAAATCTACCAATTTTACGCTTTTTACATTGAATATAGAGGGAATCGATAGGTGTCTTTTTCAAACGCAAAAGGGTCGAAGGAAGCATTAATTTAAAATAATAAAAAATACACCATTAGAAAGACAAAAGATTAATTAAACTTTTGTGATGAGTACAAATTTCGTATTTTAAATAGAATAAAAGTTATGACGATTATAGTGAAAATCCCCTTCTTTGTTTAATGTAAATTTTTTATCGATTTTCCAAATCAGCATGTCCGCGAAAGTTGGGTATGCTTCATTAAAGTATACCTGTTTCTTAACACCTAATACGTTAATATAGATATTTATACTTTAATTGCATAATTCGAGATGCCACTAGATATATAATATAAAAAATATTTACCTGTTGGGATTAGCATTGCGTTACTGCTCACGTTGTTGTCAATCTGAAAAGAATAAGTTCACCTTTATTACCTGTAATAGAATTACCGGTCGAGCGCGTGTACTTTCAGAAAAATGTGTCTTTTTATAACAGTGTCAGGATTTAAGAGTTGAAATATCTCATTTGTTCACAGTTTCATTTTCTGAATTTCAGAATTGAGACTAAGTACTATCATAACTTTTTACGGTTACTCCATCTATTTGTACGTACAATTACAATTACATATGTTTTATTTCTTTATGCATCGCAGCTATCAAAGACAGGGAACTATTTCAATTACTTAGAAATAATCGTAAGAGTTGTATCCCGTTTGTTTCGGGTATCAACAGCACATCTGAAAGTTGCAACAAAGTGACAATCTCTTCTTCAAAAATAGAGACTAATTTTTTACACTTACGCAAAAGATTGATACAGTTACCTACAGACATTGAACCAGGCGAGGTATGTGATTTCACAGTAGGGGGTAATAAAACAGACAGGCTGATTAATAGACTAGCTTCTGTATACATGTTCAGTAACTATATGCAGATAGGCATACACTAATTATCACTATAAATCAATATAAGTTAAATGTTTGTACGGCGCAAAATCGCATCCGGCAATTCAATACTAGAATGTGGCCTATGTAGCATTTTTTATCAGGATGTGCGAAGTTTCAGATCAAACGAATTTGTTTTGACTTAACTGATCCCGAAACTAAAATGATCATCTACTCCATCAAAAATACAAGCCGTTGATGAATCTCGTGAATCTGGTCATATGGTTCTACAGTTCACGAGGTACTCTATATGTAGTCCCTGTTTCCACCCTAAAATTAAAATCAGGGGAAACGATCACCTCGATGTATCAGACGTTGCAATATCTGCTGGAATGCATATAAAATATTTAAATAAAGTCTCCAAAAATAATATACTCCCTTGTCTGAGGGTACGTTGTCGTAAAAACCTGGTATAACGGTCCCAAACATAGATTTTCAACTGTAAAGTGACCATCTATATCGAACCATAAAGTGACCGTCTATGTCGAACCAATTAAGTCATCATTTCTCACCTGATCGGACATTTTTTGTATTAAGCTCCGAAATCGATATTTAATTAACGACAATTGCGTAAACAAGTCAGTGTCCACGATCGCGATTATAACATTAGTCTGTGTGAATATGTTTATAATGTTTTGTTTATTTGCGACATGTTGCTAAAATAAATACATCGAAACGTATAAATACCGTGTTCCGTATCTTATAACACGATTAAATGATTATTACAACACACCGATAATAAACACAGCGAATTTCTCTAATAATTTATACATCGAAGTTCATTTAGATCGAACAATTTTTCCTAAGTCCTTTGATATAAAGAGTTTCGGCTGCATTTATTGACAGATGGGCAGATTCATTCCCGTCGTTGTTTATCGAGCTCGCTCCATTCTTAGACTATAAATAGCGACTGCGTCATCAAGCTAACACTAGTTGGTGTGAGTAACACGTGACCTCGCTCTATTTCTGTTTTGTTTATATCACGTGATGACCATTGCGGATATTTCGAAATATTTCGGGCACTGTCACTAATCTGCTTCGCGCAGGAAGTTGCGATTTTGCATTGCCACTTAAAAATAAGCATTCCAGAGTGTACGGCGGGCTTCCGCCGCCGTACAAAAATGTATTATCCTATGTTTTACTAGGTGTCAAGTCTACAGACTCTTAGCTGACCGTGATCAGACGGGATTAGACTGCTAAGGGTCACTGATAAGACCTCCAGTGGCTTTGGGGGGGGGGGGGTCACCTATATAAGAGCTATTCAATGTCTTTAAAAGATATAAAGTTTAAATTTTATCACAATTAACTTACTTGTTGTCTGTAATCCAGTGCTTGTTTAACTAAATCAACAAATTGTTGACCTTTCTGCTCTAAAACAAAGATACAATTAATTGAATATCTAGCGTGTTCAACCCATGGATCATCGGTGCTGGACCAGTGGCGTAATCCTGAAAATTATACAAAATGTAAAAGATCATGACTGTATCAACAAAGATACATGTACATTAACTGAACGTTCCTAAATTAGCTTCAACCGATTTTAAACAAATTATATTAAAACGCGAAATATTTATTAATTGGATGTGCGTCTAACCCGACGTCGCAAACGCATATATAAGCCGTATTGACCTAAAATATAGTCAAAATACCATATAGTAATATCCATTGAGCTTAATGGTATATTAGGCTTTTACAGCGATTTTAACTAAATTAACTAGCTCCCGGCCCAAATAATCTGGAAAAGTCACTGGAAAAGAACATTTCATTTACACTACATGGCAGATTCTAAGTTATAATTATTATATAGCCACGAAGTAGATTTTAGACGTATCTTTTATCCTAAATTTAAAATATATGGAGTCCGAATGTTGCTTGAAAATCAATATTGAATATTCTCAAACACAGTTAGGTTTACGCCCAGAGATTTTCTACAACATATATTTTATAGAAAATATATATATATATACAGTTAACACCCTGAGTTACGCCCCTAATTACACAAAATGTCCCATATTGATTACAAATGTAGTTGGAATCTTACCGATTCCACACATGAAACACCGAGTACAATCCCCATACCCGGTGTGGAAGAGACCAGCATCAGCTAAATGTTCTGCTGATATTGGAAGCGTCAGTCCTGTACTGAATGTGGCCAATCGTGCACTTAAAAGTGAATATTGTTGAAACTTCGGCGATTGTGGTCTTCTGGAAGAACCTGTAATTTAATCATAAAACATAGAAAAGTGTAAAGATATATTATATGCTTATAAAGTTACATGGTTGATGATATAGTACATAAGTAAATTATTGAAATTCATGTCCTTTTGGGTGAATAAATCGGAGTCATTACGTATACATATATATAGAATGTTGATTGTAGTCTATTTATAGCTTTTACGTAACACATGCAGAAACCCAAATTAAATTCAATATTCAGAATACCAGAACATACCATGTCATAGTGTCTATTATCAATTTATGAAAAAGACAATGGGCATAAAATGACGAATGAACAACACAATTGTACAAATTATACAACATACAATGTATATACATGCATGTATCTGTCGTTGTTTCCATTTAGGGTCTATATAAGTATTGAAGTACGTATATTGTTCTAACAAAATCAATTGATTCAAGAAATGTTCCATAAATTCATCTTAGTCATATTTTACCATTATCTTGGTTCGAATTTTGTTTAACCATCAGTCCCCTGTCTTGTGTTATATCAGCCGATATTTCTGTTTCTGTACATGTTATACTTGATGTAAGTAGTCCAGTGTTATCTTTCCTATCGTCCATGAAGTTAGCACCACTAATTCCAACGTTGTTAGTGCCATTAAAATCGTCATTGTTTTCATTGTTGTTATAAGCATTGTTCCTTGATTCAGATGACATTATCAGGTTTTTAGAACTTGGAGTTGATTTTTCTGCTTCTGTATCTGTTTTTGACAAAGCAGTTGATATTGCTGATGAATCATTTGTTGACATATTATTGTTCTCTAACCTATCGGTATCGTCAGCAGGTGACTGAACGTGTCTAAATGCCTGAGCTATTCTTGATTCAATGTCTTGACTCGATTGCATTGGTACGTTTACAGCCGAGTTATTCTTTAGAAACTGACATTGTGGGTTAAGTTTAACATGAATCTGGAATGGATCATCGTCGGCTCCCCAGTCAGCTTTTTTGCCTGAACATACATAACACATAACTTCGTCTTCAGTACCGGTATAAAAGAAGCCTCCTTGTGCTAGGCGTATAGTGTACGGCTTGTTGTTGTCGTTCGGGTATGCTTTGTAAGAATTAAAACGAAGCCATTCATTTTTCAATTCTTCATGATTTGGATATGTCGTAGCCTCACCAGTCACATTTTGGTGTACGTTCGATGATTCGTTATCTATTTCATGTTTTTCTTCGTGTAAATTCTGTCTGTCATTATGCTCAATTGTTGGACGGTCATTCGTCAATCTATCATCACCGTCACAAGTAACAGTTTCACTTCCTTGTACTGTGTTTTCATGTATTTCTTCACCACTGTGTGACTCATATTTTTGAGGAATACCTGTACAGATTTCTTCCTGAAAATTGCTTGCACACGTTTCATTATCAACTTCATCTGTACCGCAATTAGATTCCAGAGAACTTTGATTCGTCCCTGATCCTAAGTTACCAGACTCCTTTTCCCATACTGCTTTGTTTATCTTTTCTTCCACTTCTTTCTTAACACTTTCAATTGAAGTGTTCTGGTCAAATTTATTATCATCCTCTTTCTTGATCTTGGTATTACCACGGGCAGTAAATGTAGATTTCTTTCTTGAAATTTTCGATAGTGGTCTTCTATTGTTTAGTTGTTGATGTGTTTGAACACATGATCCTCCGTCAGTTTCCAAATCATTACAATTCAACTCAATGTTTTCATCAAAAGAAGCAGAATGTTTAACTCTACAGATATCTTTACTTTGAACTGATCTCAATTTTCTCCTGGGTGTTATCGTTTCCAACTTCTCTACAGTATGTTCAAGTCCCGTTGATACATAAAATCCATCAATTTCTAATGAATTTCTATTCCAGTCGTAATTGTCTTGTTTTAGTTTAGAGTAAGTTGTTCCCATTTTGATATGTTGTTTTACACTTTAAATCACTTCCTTTGCGCTTACAAACTTCTTAAGCTACAAACATTTACGTATTTAAACAAATATAATTGTATGGTTCTAAATTTCGTGGTTTTCCAAACACATGACACAAAAGGAACCCATTGCTTCGTAATCAGTTGTATTATTTTTGTATTCATTAATGTGTCAGTTTGTTTTTGGATTTCCCCGGATATCTATTTTTAGAAATGTAAAAAATGTATTTTTAGATTAATACGCAGTGAAATAATGTGGCATACATACATTTCGTATAGATTATTTGTTTTGATTTAATGCTTATATCTGTTTCGGACGAAAATGGGTTAACTTAAGCTAATCCGATTGCTATTAGAAAAGACGTTTACTCTTTGTTTACAAAATCTTTAAAGAAGTAAAGAAGTACGGACTTCTGGGTGTTAAATGCGCTGAGACCGGAACCTCTCGATTTTAGAGAATACTATTGGAAGGAAGCTTAAGTCTTCGTAAAAAAATAGCTAACACTCTTGCAAAAGGTAAGCACTGATATAAAGTTTAAGTCTGAACAGGAAATAGTTCTACATATTCGGGGAGCATCTTATTATTATGGTTGTCATCTGTTGCAATGATACCTATTACTGTTTTTTTGTTCGTTTGTTTTGATACAGTTACATCATTTCGGATTGTCAAGGTTCGTACGAAGTTTTATCACCAACTAACAAACGCGGCCCACAGGTGTTTGGCACGTTTTTATAGTTAGATATGTATAATATACATATCTAACAGTTGGGGCACTATAAAAACGTGCAAAACACCTGTGATGCGGCCGTGCATTCATTAACGAAAACGCTCGCGAACTACTCATGCTCGCGTTACTGAACAGTAAGTGCGATGCGAGTGTTTTAGCAGTTGTCGAACGCATTTTAGACATCTAGGGTAGTATTCTAGGTCGCTTAGCTAACCAAAATGGAGGATAGAAATATTGGCCTCGTTTCATCTAACATCTTACACCACTTCAGGGCTTGACACTAATTTATTTTCCATGGTGGACCAGAGGACCACCAGCTTTTGAAACCTGCTGGTCCAACAGAATTTCAGGTGGTCCTTCCACCTATTAATATGACATTATTTGTTTATTTGCAATAGAATATTGATATTCCTAATTTTCAGTGGTCCATCGGATCATTCAAATTCCATGAGTTAATGGTCCTGCACAAAAACCACTGGTCTCAGACCAGCGGACCAGTGTTAGTGTCGAGCCCTGCACTTCTTAAGTAAGAAGTGTCTTATCTCCCTTCTTAGCGTTAAAATACTAAAATATTAAAGATAAGAAAACGCAGCTTCTGCCTTTTTAGCTCACATGTCACAAAGTGACAAAGTGAGCTATTAGGATCACTCTCCGTCCGGCGTTGTGCGTCGTGCGTCGTCAAACTTTTTGTTGTGACCACACTAGGGGCCACATTTTTGGCTCAATTTTAGCAAAACTGGGTCAGAACGTTAATATCAACAAAATCTCGGACGAGTTCGATATTGGGCAATTTGTGGTAAAAAACTAGGTCACCAGGGCCAAATAAGGGAAAACCTTGTGAACACTTTAGAAATCACTGTTTTGAATTTATCTTCATGAAACTTTGTCAGAATGTTTATTTTAATAATATGTAGGTCAAGTTTGAAAATGGGTAATTTCTGTAGTAAAGTTAGGTCACTAGGGCAAATTGCTGGAAAACCTTGTGAACACTCTAGAAGTCACTGTTTTGATTGGATGATCATGAAACCTTGTCAGAATGTTTGTCTTCATAATATCTTGGACGAGTTCGAACATGGGTCATCTTGGGTAAAAAACTAGGTCGCTTTGTCAAATCTTATGAAAAACCATGTTAACACTGTAGATTTCACAGTTATTATTGGATCTTCACCAAACTTTGTCAAATCGTTTGTTTTAATGATATAACGGTCAAGTATAAATATGGTTTATCTGGGGTCAATAACTAGGTCACCAGGTCAAATCTTAGGAAAACATTGTTAACACTGTCAATGTCACAGTTTTAATTGGATCTTCACCAAACCTTGTCAAAATGTTTGCCTCAATGATATGTGGGTCAAGGATGAACATGGGTCAGCCGGGTTCAAAAACTGGGTCACAAGGTCAAATCTTAGGTAAAAATCTTGTAAAAGCTCTAAATGTCATGGTTTTGATTGGATCTTGGCCAAACCTTGTCAGATTGTTTGTCTTAATGATATTAAGGACAAGTTCAAATATGGGTCACCTAGTGTCAAAAACCAGGTCACAAGATCAAATCTTAGGAAAACCTTATTAACACTGTAGATGTCAAATTTTGATCGTATCTTCACCAAACCTAGTCAGACTGTTTGTCTTAATGATATGTAAGACAAATTCGAACATAGGTCGTCTGGGGTCAAAAACTAGGTCACCGGTTCAAAACAATGTTTTAATGAGTGAACAGTGATTGTCATGTGAGCGATATAGGGCCATCTTGGCCCTCTTGTTTAAAATTTTTAACTCTTTACTAGGGATACAATGTTAATCGCAATAAACACTATTTAATAATTTAAACTATTTTTGAACAATTATGTAGTACAAAAAGGTAAAAATCTTACACTATACTTAAAGTCGCATAGCTCCCCCATTTTGAAAACGTTTGCGGCGAACTAATCGTTCAATAAGTTGTTGATACTAGTTCGCATGATGAGCTCATTCTTGTGGTGAACGATTTTGTTAAGGAACGCATGGCTGGATTGATACCTGTGGAGATTTAATTCTCCTACTGAGTGATAAGTATTGTGACTTATTTATCAAGATTTTATATGACAGATTTACTTTGGGAAAAATATAGCTGAGCCTGACTTTTTAGAGGGGAAGACGCCAACTTTCATAGTAAAAAATCCCTGCATATACTCAGATCCTGATTTTTGTTGATATAATTATCATAATATTATTTAGCATGCCACCTCACCTGCTAACACTCAGTTTGAAATAAAAATCCATGCTTCAGAAAAAATACTGTAAATGTATGATAGTTGTTTATATTAAAATGTATAAATAATAAGCTACATATATTGTTTATAATTTATAAAGTGAATGGTTAGGTTTGTACCAGGATGAATCAGAAATTTCAGAGTTGCTGATTAGGATGCTATAGTTCTTACTTATTGTGAAGAATTTATATAAATGATGTTACTTGTACATAATATTCCTTTGTCTGAAAAGTACCGGAATACATGTTTGTTTCCCCTAAATTCATAAAAATTCCCTTCAGTTGAATTTCATTCTTCTTTAAAATGTATTTGGTAAAAAAGATAGGGTAGCTCTATGTAAGCAGACATCAAAGCTGTAACCTATTGGTTATTAAATATAAGGTTGATAATTATATGTATGCTTTGTCATGTTGCTCAGCTTACTGTTCAACCTTTTTCAACAGTTACACACTCATCTTCCTTTTCTCGTGAAGACATTTACTCAATTGATTTATTTATTCCATAGAATCTAAAACCTTTTTCAACATTATTTCAGTTATATGGTGGTGGTCTGTTTTGATAACCATGCAGCTTGACTGGACTTCATTTAGGTCTGAACAGTACTAATCACATTCTGTCTGTAAGCTACTTCCAAGCAGCAAAACCGGCACCGGTAAAAAAAACAGTTTCTTACAGAAAGCTTCGATCCATTGATGTGGGGTCTTTTAAAACCAACATAACATCTTCTGAAGCTCTTCACAATAGTTTGGAAAGTAGTGATGCTGAGAAGATTTCAAATGTTTATTCCAGTGAACTCTCAGCCTTGATTGATAAACATGCACCTCTATGTACAAAATCAATAGTTCTAAGACCATCTTGTCCTTGGTACACCGAGAATCTACATGCAGAAAAACATCTTAAACGTACCGGTAAGTTAGAAAACGTAAATGGCGTTGATCTTAACTAACAATTGACAAACTGATATATAGAAACCAATGTGCTGTTGTAAACAAGGCACTGAAACAAGCCATGAAATCTACTATATTGACAAAATGTGGTCGTGATCAAAAGAGTCTTCAAGGTAACAAAACATCTTCTAGGCAACACAAACTAAGTGATCTTACCAACACACTCATCATCAGAGGAACTGGCTCAATATTTTAGTGATTTTTTAGCTCACCAGAGCACGAATGTGCTCAGGGTGAGCTTTTGTGATCACCCTGCGTCCATCGTGCGTCGTGCGTCGTTACGATTACGTGGCGTCCATGTTTACTTAAAACAACATCTCCTCCTACACCGCTATGCCGATTGCAACCAAACTTTGCTGGAATGATCCTTGGGTCGTCCTCTTTCAAAGTTGTTCAAAAAATTAAATTTCATTAAAAATTCTGGTTGCTATGGCAACAAATAGAAAAAACTTCTTGTCTGAAACCACAGGGCCTAGAGCTGAGATATTTGGTATGTAGCATTGTCTAATGGAACTCTACAAAGTTTGTTCAAATTATTCCCCTGGGGTCAAAATTGGCTCCGCCCCGGGGTAACTTGATTTTACATAGACTTATATTGGAAATTTAAAAAATCTTCTTGTCAAAAGCTACAATGCCTAGAGCTTTGATATTTGGTGTGTAGCGTAGTCTAGTGGACCTCTACCAAGTTTGTTCAAATTATTAACCTAGGGTCAAAATTGGCCCCGCCCCGGGGGTCACTTGATTTATATAGACTTATATAGGAAAATTTTAAAAATCTTCTTCTCCGAAACCGCAAGGCCTAGAGCTTAGATATTTTATATGTGGCATTGTCTAGTGGACCTCTACCAAGCTTGTTCAAATTATGGCCCCGGGGTCAAAATTGGCCCTGCCCTGGGGTTTATTCTATTTTATATAGGAAAATTTTTAAAAATCTTCTTCTCCGAAACCACAAGGCCTAGAGCTAAGATATTTGGTATCTAGCTTTGTCTAATGGACCTCTTTTAAATCTGTTCATATAATGGCCATGGGATAAAAAACGGCCCAGATTGGTCACTTAATTTATATAGACTCGTATAGAAAACTTCAACAATGTTAATCTCCAAATGACCTTTTCTCCTGGTGAGCATTTATAGGGCCATCATGGCCCTCTTGTTTGTGAAAAAAGTCGAAATCATAAGAAACAATATATCATCTAGAGCTGTGCACAGGAGATTTCAATTCATTTGGTATGGAAAATTCAAAAAAGCATTTCCAGGAATTTACACCGGCATCCGAAACAGAAATTTCAAAACTTCAACTTCAACAAATTGTGTGAATTGGATCCTATTCCAACATGGCTACTGAAAGAATGCTCAGAGGAACTTGTTCCCATTATAACTAGAATAATAAATGCATCTCTAATCACTGCGCATGTGCCAATATCATTTAAAAGCTCGCGCATCAGACCTCTCCTTAAAAAAGAGAAACTTTACACCCTAATATACTCAAGAATTACAGACCAGTGTCAAATCTACCATATGTGTCTAAGATTTTGGAGAAAGTTGTTGACTCACGCTTAGAGGTCCATATGGAATCAAATAATCTTCACAAACCCCACCCATCAGCATATAGAAAGTTTCATTCTACCGAAACTGCATTAATCAAAGTTCAGAACAATATATTACAATCATTAGACCATCACAATGTTACAATTCTGGTAATGTTAGATTTGTCTGCAGCATTTGACACCATAGACCACAAGACATTGCTGAGAAGACTTGAAAACCACTTCGGCATTACAGGACTGCCACTTGCTTGGATGAAGTCCTTTCTGAGTGATCGGTATCAGACTGTTTGTGTAGATAAAGAGCTGTCGAGACCGGTGCATATGACATACAGTGTGCCACAAGGGGTCGGTTCTAGGTCCGAAATACTATGTCATGTATACAAAGCCAGTTGGTTCTATTTGTCGTAAATATGGGTTGAACACACATTTTTATGCGGATGACTCTCAACTGTATATGTCAATCTTTTAATCCAACAAACAACGGAACCACCGAAGATACAATAAATCGTGTGACTAACTGTACAAACAAATTGGGTTTGGGTGACTCTAGGGTTAGGGTTAGGAGTCACTTAAAAAAATATCCATAAGTGGATTTATGTGGCTAAAATCGGGTTTATGTGGCTAAATTTAACAAATTTTAACATGGGAAAGCCACTTAAGTATCCTATTGTTAGTATGTGCGTGTCAATGAAATTATTCTATGGATGAACTGCAACATATTAAAACTAAATTCAGAAAAAACTGAACTTATTGTTTTCACATCAGAACGTAACTCAAAAGCAGTTTCAAATATTACAGTAAAAGTAGACAAGTCACTAATAACACAGTCAACTAGTGTAAGAAATCTAGGTGCATTTTTAGACTCCAATATGAACATGGAGCAACATGTTAATTCTGTGTGCAGATCCATTTATGCTCAGTTACGGCAAATAGGTCGCATTAGACATTATATTAACAGAGACGCCACAAAAGTTAACGCTTTAGTTACATCACAGCTTGACTATTGCAACGCACATCTACGGAGTCCCACAATACACGATTAACAAACTACAAACTGTTCAAGATACCGCCGCCCACATTATAACCAAAACATTAAGGTTCAGCCACATCACACCAATACTAAAGGATCTCCATTGGCTTCCCATCCAATATAGAGTGAACTACAAAATTCTTACTCATATATTCAAAGCTCTTCATGACCAATCACCGTGTACATCAAAGACATGATTGAAATTTACAGACCAACACGGAATCTACGCTCAATAAAATCATTGACATTGGTGGTTCCATCCATAAGTAGACAGGTGAAATATGGTGACAGGTGCTTTGAATCAGCTGCGCCTACATTGTGGAACTCATTGCCATCAAGTGTTAGAGACTGTAGGACACTTCAAAGTTTCAAGAGACAATTAAAAACCTACTACTTTTTACAGGTCTACATGAACTGATCATTTCAATTACCGCACATAATATGTTTTATTTTTTCTGTTTTATGCTATATATATGTTATGTGTAAATTTGTAAAGCGCTTTTGAACGTTACATTTCTACGAAAGAAGCGCTATATAAATATGGTATAATAATAATAATACTCCACTGCCCACAATTCAGACATGCAGGACAATTTAACATAGGATGTATTATCTTCAGACTGACAGTGTGAGACTCGCCTGGGGTTCAAACTCACAACTCATGATCAGTAGATCAATGCTCTAACCAGTAACCACTGAACTCTGGGCGGGCAGATATTTACTAAGAACTGTAATAAGATTTTAAATTAAATAAAATACACGAGAACTGATATGTGTTTCGATCAGTCATTTCGAAAAGAAAGTAAATAATCATGAATACTTTAAATGAGAAGATTCATGATTAATTGATTACATGTCAAATTACATGCAGTAATCATAAAGTAAGTGATTACTAATGAAAAGCAAAGTAATCAATAATTGAATTGAGTACTCTTTAAGTAATTGACCCCCTGTCTGCTGAACTAAGCATTTATCGCATGAAGCCTAATTCTCCACCACTGAATATTGATAGAAGATAAACTTTAAACAATCGTGACTTTGTGTAGAAATATTGGTAATTTTGTATTGTTCTATCCTGTTCATAGCATTAAAATGCCTCCTTCATGTCTGCCTTCATGCTCATATCTCAACTTCGGTTGGTTTCTGTGCAAAATAAGTGAGTGAAGATTTCTCCATGTGTTTGTACCTTACAGTTACGCATGTTATATCATTGTTCAGTCTTAGAATTTGGCCACCTGTCCAAAAACCGATTCCGCATTAATCACTGTTGGTTCAGTAATGAAATTTTAAGCTAATATCATATATTGTCTAAAATGCATAATGATAAAAAGTAACTGTTAATAAATACAGTTTTATGTAAAAAAAACATTCTTTGATAAAATTTAATGTTGTGGAAACAAACTTTGATCAGGCAAAGACTGGATAATATTGGGTCCTGTAAAAGTTAATTTAATCTGGTAAAATTTAAGCCTTTACAAGAGCAGGTGCTTGAAAAAGTTATTTGTGAAGACTGAGTGTTAGTTAATATTAAATGCATAGATGGACTGGCACCAGAATCATCATTCATAATTGTTTGGCCTAATTTACATCCAGTTTCTGATAATCTTAAGATTTTTGTATATATTCATGTATTTACAGGACTGGCAAGTTATGGAATGATTTTATTGGTGGAATGATCCTGTGTGTGTTGTATATCAATATCAGTTCACTTTCATGGATAATAAAATGATATCTGCTAGCTTATGAAGTCAAATAGCTGGAGTATCATCTAACACTGTAATTGGTCTCTTGGCTTATGCTTAAAGTCTGGTAATATTGGTAAGTTAACATTTTGTTCAATTTATTTGAGGTAATGTCAGCTGTTGTAGTTCTTACTGTATTGATTTGTGCAATGTCTAAGATATTAAAGGATTCATTCTTTACAATCTACAAGTAATTTTGCAGATACAGAGATTGTTTTTATTTTATTTTTTTAGGGATTAAATTACAACAGTTAGTGTTGTTTCATGTTGAATATGATCTGTATTTTATCATAGGTTTATGTTAGCTTGATCATGTACTTACAGTTTACTCCATTATCATGTTTGCTAAAAACTTTTTCTTTTTTTGTGATGGCAATTTGCTGATATAAAACTGTTATGTGCTAACAGGTTATCTAAAAAAATCATGAATCTGTTTGAAATAGTTGTATGCAATGAATTTTGATGTCTATGATATTTTTCTTCTATCAAGAAATATAAAATAATGAAAAAAATATTGTTGATAATTTGGATTTTAGCAAATTATCCTTATAACTGAATTATAGTTAATAGTTTACCAAATTATCAAATAATGTATTAATAACAAGAAAGACTCCAACATGTAAAACGAAACATTATAGGTAGACAAATTACAAGAAGCATTGGCTTAGGTTTTTTGTATGAAGTTGCTTTTTTCATGAAGGATATTGACAGTATATTTTATTAAATCCTCATGACTTAAAGTCCCATTAGCTTTTTGTTATAAAAATATATAAAAAAGAACAAGCAATTACTAATATTATCCAAGATAATAATTACCGATGAAACAAACCCTTTTTCTTTGAAAAACACTCATTTCGCTGTGATTTTTGCTTTTGTAAACTTGAAATATGTAGAGCGTGTGACGTCACTTTACGACGTGTGCATAACTTGACTGCGGGAAAATACAGCTGTTCTGTAAATAGTATTTGTTTCAATGATATTGAAAAAAATATGTTAGTGGTTTTGGAAACATTTTCTTGCTATAAAGTATGCATTGGTGGAAAACACACCGAATTCCTCTGTTAGAGAACAAACAGAAACTATTATGATTGATAAATTTGTATGCTTATGGGACTGTAATTACCATTTAACTATTAACATAGGAGCAGACAAACACATTCAGCCAAACATGACAAGTGACAAAAAGTCAGTTTAATGACTGACCAATCAAAATGATCGACATCACCATTAGCCAATCAAATGCCCAGTTTGACCCAAAATAGTAATAGACACTATACTATACACTAGCTCGCAAAAAACTAGAATAAACTCGTACCCATGACTAAAATTTGTCTGCAAAAACATGACTGACTGTGTTACAGTTTAAAACTACACGTACATGACTACAGATTCCTACAATACAAATTACTGGCATATAATTAGACTGATTTAAGCAGATATCTTGAATTGTTGTGAGCATATAATGCCATACTAGCGTTGTGACACTTTTCCCCTGGCTAATGTCTAGCTGCATGAGTATCAGAAGAACTGGTTCAGGTACAGGTTGGACTAACTATCACACTAGTAGCTGAAACACTGTTGGTACCAGAATAAACCAACAAATGTTCAATGCAATAAAGATCTGTGTTAGGCCCTTACTGCCTGTATTTATTTTGATCGATAACAATGTAATCAACAATTTATGAATATATTCAGATTCATTACCAGATAATTGAGCCCAGTTAAGCAGTAGAAAGACTACAATAGATTCTCATTCTTGTAGCTGACTATACAACAACAAGTTCAGTGACTGGAGCTCTGTGCTTGTCCATGATTTTGTTGCTTTACCATGATTTTGTTGCTTGTCTATGACTCTGTTGCTTGTCCATAACTCTGTTGCTTGTCCATGACTATGTTGCTTGTCCATGATTCTGTTGATTGTCCATGACTCTGTTGATTGTCCAGGATTTTATTGCTTGTCCGTGATTCTGTTGATTGTCCATGACTCTGTTGATTGTCCAGGATTCTGTTAATTGTCCAGGATTTTATTGTTTGTCCATTGAACTGTTGCTTGTCCATGACTCTGTTGCTTGTCCATGACTCTGTTTCTTGTCCATAGAACTGTTGATTGTCAATAGAACTGTTGATTGTCCATGACTCTGTTGATTGTCCATAACTCTGTTGATTGTCCATGACTCTGTTGATTGTCCATAACTCTGTTGATTATCCATAGAACTGTTGCTTGTCCATGACTGTTGATTGTCCATAAATCTGTTGATTGTCCATAACTCTGCTGATTGTCCATAGAACTGTTGCTTGTCCATGACTCTGTTGATTGTCCATAAATCTGTTGATTGTCCATAACTCTGCTGATTGTCCATAGAACTGTTGCTTGTCCATGACTCTGTTGATTGTCCATAAATCTGTTGATTGTCCATAACTCTGCTGATTGTCCATAGAACTGTTGCTTGTCCATGACTCTGTTGATTGTCCATAGATCTGTTGATTGTCCATAACTCTGCTGATTGTCCATAGAACTGTTGATTGTCCATGGCTCTGTTGATTGTCCATGACTCTGTTGATTGTCCATGACTCTGTTGCTTGTCCATAACTCTGTTGATTGTCCATGACTCTGTTTCTTGTCCATAACTCTGTTGCTTGTCCATAACTCTGTTGATTGTCCATAACTCTGCTGATTGTCCATAGAACTGTTGATTGTCCATAGAACTGTTGATTGTCCATGGCTCTGTTGATTGTCCATGACTCTGTTGATTGTCCATAACTCTGTTGATTGTCCATAGAACTGTTGCTTGTCCATGACTCTGTTGATTGTCCATAAATCTGTTGATTGTCCATAACTCTGCTGATTGTCCATAGAACTGTTGCTTGTCCATGACTCTGTTGATTGTCCATAAATCTGTTGATTGTCCATAACTCTGCTGATTGTCCATAGAACTGTTGATTGTCCATAGAACTGTTGATTGTCCATGGCTCTGTTGATTGTCCATGACTCTGTTGATTGTCCATAACTCTGTTGATTGTCCATGACTCTGTTTCTTGTCCATAACTCTGTTGCTTGTCCATAACTATGTTGTTTGTCCATGACTCTGTTGCTTGTCCATAACTCTGTTGTTTGTCCATGACTCCGTTGCTTGTCCATAACTCTGTTGTTTGTCCATGACTATGTTGCTTGTCCAGGATTGTATTGTTTGTCCATGACTCTGTTTCCTGTCCAGGATTGTATTGTTTGTCCATAGAACTGTTGCTTGTCCAGGACTTTGTAGATTATCCATGGTTCATTTGATTGGCCTGGGATTTCTGAGGTATTTTTATGAAGGACATATTTATTTTGTCAAAATGTCAGGGTTGCACTTGTATTAAACGTATGCAAGTTTTAGCTGTTGTCTTGTTTTAATTAAGTGAAAATTATTCCAACATTTTTTTATTTTCGTAAAATAAATTATTTTAACATATCAGCATGATTTTAACAAATTCTACCTACCTTAAAACGATCCCCTAGTTTGGGTTAGCTTGGGGTGTAATCAGTGGTCAAGTGGTTACATGCTGGACTACTAAATGAAATGTCATTGGTTTGATTCTTGAATCCTCCTTTCAAATTTGTCCTGGACTGTTTCTCAGTGTCCCCATGAGCCTAGTATTGTGTATTGAAAATCACAGGAAAAAGGCAGAGACATGTATAGGTGCTTTATACAGTGCACTATAAAGAGCTAGAAAATACTATCCAAAAAAGTAGGCATGTAAATGCCTGGTTCTCTCGTATCTTATATCCTCTCTCTCTGGGATGGTTCTGAAATGAACTTACAAATGTAGCTGTCAAATAGGCCATTAAACAACATATAAACAAATAAATTGGGTAAGTTTGGGTAATATTGAAGTTGGACCTTGATTTGTTACAGAAAGTTATACATATTATTCAGGAAGAGGCTGTGTCTATCTGCCATTTGATTGTTTCCCTATGTACACATATAAAGTTTAGGATGGTGCAAAACATTCAACACTCAACAATATGTCTGTACGATGACACTTCAATAATTGTATACTTTCCTGTTTAAACTATTGTGAACATTCCTAGACCAAGAATTATTGTGACATACATAGAATGATATAAATGATAGTCCATTGTATTGTACATACATGTACAGCACAACCTCTTTAAAGCAACACCCTTTTGGAGTTGCAAAATTATATTGTTGTCGAGAGTTTTTAGCTCTAAGTGGTTAAATTAATAGTTTAATCATGCAGGGGGAAAAAGTATGCTGTTGTTGAAGGGAGGTTGTTGCTCAGGAGAGGGTCACTCTGGAGAGGTTGTACTGTATATCTTTGACTAAACTAGGGGCATTTTGTTATACAGTTGTATATTATGTTCATCTATATACAGATGTCGGCGTGTTTTCTTACAAGACTGATGGATCTTATAACATGAATTCTATTCATATATCTAAACATGTCATAATATCGATTTCACTTTTACAATGACACATCCTATTTCAAAAGATGAAATCTTTAACATGAAAATTTTTATTCACAGTTTTTTTTTTCATGCTTGTAGTAGGAAGCAATTTCAGATTAACGTGGGTCATGGGGGTTAATGTTAGCTTATTCTTACTACAGGAGAGGGGGGGGATCAGTTGTAGCCTCTTTAATTAATTATCATTACAGCAGAAATCATGGGGGGGGGGCTAAGCCCTTCCTTGCCCCATGGGTTCATTCCTACAGCCCGGTTCTTTAACTTTAAATACTGACTAACACTTTCCTATTTTGACTTACACTTCATCATGGAATGTAAGTTATATATAATTCAGTGTTAACAAGCCTTGAACTTTTTACCTAAACCTTTTTTCCTCTATAAGCTTGTAATCTCCTCCCAGAGATACAATGTCATCAAGAGTGCAAACCCCTTCTTTATTTTCTTAATAAAGAATCAAGTTATGAAGAGGAGACCTGTGTTTTTAAAAAACAAACAAAAAATGTTAGTTTTAACTTTTACCAATCAATTAGGTCTGACTCTGATTTGATGCATATATCTGACATGTGAATGCATCCATGTTTACATGTTTGGTAAGAGTTAATACAGTTTGTCTTGCCAGCAGCATTATACAAGGACTGTATTACTTTGTTATAGGATTCTGGAATGTTTTGATCCATTAAATAGCTGCGGCATTTATCATTACATTGAGTTAATTGTCCTGGTTGTTAATATGTTCTGTGATTACTTTGGTAGTTCTACATTGTAGTTACATGTATGTTGCATTATTTCTGTGGTCAACAGAGTTATAAGATTATTGAGCAGAAATATTCTTATTTGTGAAATCTTTGTCATTGATTATCAGCTTTGAAGGTCAGTAATATTCTAATAGATCAAAACCTCTCATGATTATACAGTGAGGATATAGTTATAGAGAGACTCTGTCATGTTGGATGTAACTATGAAGGTGCTCTTAGTCAAAATCATGTTTGTTTTATTAATAATTATTCTTGCCTTAAAGTGTATAAATCTCTATCTGACAGTCCTATCATTGACAGAGTAATTGTTTGTATGTGATAAGACGCATACCCAAGTACCTCTATCTAAATAATGAATATTGGAAGCAGTCTGTAAATTTTGTTAAGCAACTATAAATAGAAATGGAAGGTAGACAACTTGGAAATGAAAGATCAGCAAAACAAAACATTTTCAATGTTTTATCAGGCATAATTATCCCCTTGTTCGTGTTGTTCATCATAATCTTGTCAATTTTCAATGTTTTATCAGGCATAATTATCCCCTTGTTTGTGTTGTTCATCATAATCTTGTCAATTTTCAATTATAAACTATATAATGAGTATAACCTGTGCATGTTTTAATGTTTACTGTGGATTGTGTCACATCTTATAAAAATATTATCAGACTATATAGACCTGCAGTTATTATCACTACATGCACTGTGAATTGCAAATAATATAGAATATTTATTTAAAGCATAAATATATATAATTATGTAGATTGCTGTATACAATAAAAATAAATATACACATATGAACTAAAGTCTTGTCCAGTCTACAACTAATTTAATGCAATGTGTGTTTTGTTTATAATCATAATTTTATAGTAATAAGAATTATAGTAACATTGGAAAGGAGATGCTTTATTATAATGAGTCATTGCTTAAACAGGTTTAAATAAAAGACAATAAAAGATGAAATAAAGGATTTTTTTAGCTATTTTACAGAGACGTTACTAAGCTTTACTGCTTTTAGAATTATCACAAAAAAAAACAACTGGACAAAACTTGTGTCCTTAAGTATAGTTTGGTCATCAGTATAATACATACATGAAAAGAGTTCACAGTTCAGTTAAGTACTTGAAATTGTATTCTCAAGTGTGTATAGAGAGAATGTTGTAGATTTACATGATATTTAATTAATCAGTGAATCTTGTGATGATATCAGTTTTCCTTTATACACTCAATTGTTGTTTTTAGAAGTATAAACTGTAACAGGAGCCATAATTCTTACAACCCAGGTTCTATCGTGGTTTTATACAATGAAAAATGTCATGTACCGTATTCCCCCGTTTAAACGCTCCCCCCCTAATAGACGCCCCCACCCTTTTTTGCCAAAAAAAGTCGTAAGGACTTACCAGCTTAAAGAGTCTGACGAAAAATCCGTTTTTATTAAAGATAAAACACAATTAAATCCACTTTGAATAATTGTATTTATCCAAATTAACACGTGAACTATAACTAAAACCTAGCGAAACCGCGTGGTTCTATCACTTTCGTACAGTAATACAGTAGATCTATGGACCATTTGTGATGTTTATTAATGAGTTTTATCCTTACGATACCTAAAGCGAATGTAGATTTTCTGAAAGTGATTACTTAGGTCATCTGGTCGATCTAAAACTACAACGTGCATTTTCATTAATCCGTTATTTACGTGCTTATTTGTACAGATAAACATAAACAAGCACTAACTGTGAAAAATAAGGGTAAGACCAAGTGCAATATATGCCTCGCGGCAATCTCATTTGTTAGAGGTGCGAAGTTGGCGATTCGAATCGCAATCAGGATTCACAATCATATCTGACACGCGACTTCCACAATTGATTTTTGAATGACTTAACGCCATCGACAAAATGTCAGAGGACATATATAAACCAGTCTATTCAACTAGAGGTTAAAATTGCAATTTATACACTTTCGCCACTCGTATATAAATCCATCTGTAAAAAAGTTAATATCCATCACTTTCACAGTGTTTGCCTATTTCTTCCGCAAATTTAACGACTTTAACGTGTAAGATTGTTTACCCCTCGACTCCTTGAAAGCTAATTTACTTAATTGACATGTACATAAAAACTTACACATTGACGAGATTACGTCAGAGGAGAGAGATTACGTCAGACACGCGGTAAAGATAAAACGGTTACTCTGCAGCGACAGCGTCTTATTGATTTTTGACATGTAGTTTAACAAGTGCAACTGACTACATTATTTATCGTAGTAAAGCGCGCCGGGAATGACCGTTGATTAATATTGCATTAACACCGCAATATTTTTCGATGGCAAGTGTTTCAAATTCATTCATTTGACCTCCGGAAAATCTTTGGATACAGTATTCCAGATTTTTTTTTTTTTGTAAAATAGGATCACAATAAACGCCTCCCTTTTGGAAAATGCATCGCCCCCGGGGGCGTCTATTCGGGGGAATACGGTATTTGTTTTCTTTATAACTACACAATAATTGCAAATAAAAGATGATAACTCACTATACAAGATCTATATATTTTATTTAAGTTTATCCTGATATTACCCAATGATATTACATATTTATAAATACATAATACAATGTCTAATGGTGCCTGTTTATTATCTACTGAATTTAATTATTAAAGCTAATTTCTAACAAAGCTAAATTGGACAAAAATTTAACCCTAAAGTGAATTTTAAGTGAATTCAGTGACCAATAAGTGGAGTTATATAACTAAAAATTCCCGCCAAAAGTGGATTACATTCCCATGAAACATGAGCAATTGGTAAGATAAATTTGTAATAGCATGAGATTCATGAAGTATACTCTAGACATAGTAATTATACATTGATAAGTGTTTACACAAAACAGTATATGGACAGGCTACAAAATCTTAACAATCAAACTACTTGATTAATACAGAAAAAAATGTTATCATAAATAAATAGTTGAAAAGTGTACACAACAGTAATATAGAGTTGAACCATTCCTGCTACAAAACATTCATGAAATATATCTCGTAATACTTAATGTTCCCTTTTTAGCTCACCAGAGCATGAATGTGCTCAGGGTGAGCTTTTGTGATCGCCCTGCGTCCATCGTGCGTCGTTTGTCGTGAAGTGGCGTCCATATTTACTTAAAACAACTTCTCCTCCTATACCGCTATGCCGATTGCAACCAAACTTTGCTGAAATGATCCTTGGGTGGTCCCCTTTCAAAGTTGTTCAAAAAATTAAATTTCATTAAAAACTCCGGTTGCTATGGCAACAAATAGAAAAAACTTAAAAATCTTCTTGTCCGAAACCACAGGGCCTAGAGCTGAGATATTTGGTATGTAGCATTGTCTAATGGAACTCTACAAAGTTTGTTCAAATTATTCCCCTGGGGTCAAAATTGGCTCTGCCCCGGGGGTAACTTGATTTTACATAGACTTATATAGGAAATTTAAAAAATCTTCTTGTCAAAAACTATAATGCCTAGGGCTTGATATTTGGTGTGTAGCATAGTCTAGTGGACCTCTACCAAGTTTGTTCAAATTATTGCCCTAGGGTCAAAATTGGCCCCGCCCCGGGGGTCACTTTATTTATATAGACTTATATAGGAAAATTTAAAAAATCTTCTTCTCCGAAACCGCAAGGCCTAGAGCTTAGATATTTTGTATGTGGCATTGTCTAGTGGACCTCTACAAAGTTTGTTCAAATTATGGCCCAGGGGTCAAAATTGGCCCTGCCCTGGGGTTTATTCTATTTTATATAGGAAAATTTGAAAAATCTTCTTCTCCAAAACACAAGGCCTAGAGCTAAGATATATGGCATATAACATTGTCTAGTGGACCTCTACCAAGTTTGTTCAAATTATTGCCCTAGGGTCAAAATTGGCACCGCCCCGGGGGTCACTTGATTTATATAGACTTATATAGGTAAATTTAAAAAATCTTCTTCTCCGAAACAGCATAAAGTAGAGCTAAGATATTTGGCATATAGCATTGTCTAGTGGACCTCTACCAAGTTTGTTCAAATTATGGCCCCGGGGTCAAAATTGGCCCTGCCCTGGGGTTTATTCTATTTTATATGGGAAAATTTGAAAAATCTTCTTCTCCTAAACCACAAGGCCTAGAGCTAAGATATTTGGTATGTAGCATTGTCTAGTGGACCTCTACCAAGTTTCTTCAAATTATAGCTTTAGGTACAAAATTGGCCCCGCTCGGGGGTCACTTGATTTATATAGGCTTATATTGGAAAATTTAAAAAATCTTCTCCGAAACCACAAGGCCTAGAGTTAAGATATTTTGAGTGTAGTATTGTCTAGCAGACCTCTTCCAAATTTGTTCATATTATGGCCCTGGGGTAAAAATTGGCCCTGACCTTAGGGTCACTTGATTTTACTTGGACTCATTTAGAAATATTTTAACAATGTTTGTCTCCAAATGACCTTTTTTCCTGGTGAGCATTTATAGGCCCCACAGGTGGCTGTATCAGTGTTTGGTCCACAAAAAAAAAAAAAAAAAAAAAAAAAATCCCGTGAAAAAAGAATCCCGTCACTGATCTTATAAATACTATCAAGGTAAAAAGCCTACTATATGTCTATATGCCAAACAATGTGGAACATTGCATCTCGTTGTTTCAGAATAAAAGATGTGCGCTGAAAGAAAATTGCTACACATGTCATTCAAATAAACTATAAGATATTCATTCCTATCGAAAATCTCATTCAATTACATCTAATAACTGTGAAACGGTAAAATTGTGTTCCTTTCGTTATTTAACTTCGCTGCAAGCCATTTTGAGTCAAGCGCGAGTGATGTATCAAGCGATCTGATTGGTCGGCATGAAATGAACAGACTATTGTACACACATATCCGACCAATCAGATCGCTTGATACATGTGTAGCTATTTTCCTTCAGCGCACGTATTTCATGCTGAAACAACGAGTTGCGATGTTCCACATTGTTTGGCATCAAGCGATCTGATTGGTCGGCATGAAATGAACAGACTATTGTACACACATATCCGACCAATCAGATCGCTTGATACATGTGTAGCTATTTTCCTTCAGCGCACGTATTTCATGCTGAAACAACGCGTTGCGATGTTCCACATTGTTTGGCGTATAGACATATAGTAGGCTTTTCACCTTGATAGTAATATAAGCTCAGTGACGGGATTTTTTTTGTGAACACTGATACTTGTTTTCATCGTTTGTGGACCAAACACTGATACTGCCACCATCATGGCCCTCTTGTTAAGTACTCCAAAGGATTTTATTTTTATATTTAATGCTTCACTGATCATCAAATGTAACTTGAAATATTGCTTAAAGGGGCATGCCCTGGAACTGCTGTGTCTTTTTTTTCGTACACCAAAAATGTGTTTGTCCAATTATTACCGAAAAGTCAAAGAAGAATGGGCATTGAAAAATTACCCTATAACGCGCGCGCTGGTATTTATATGTCGGTTTGAATAAAAGGCTGTAAGCCTTTTATTGACGACAATGATATTTCCGATAGGTCTGAGAGTTTAACTGAGCATGTGCGCTGCCTTTCAAGTGAACATAACACGAGCTATACTTACCATTTCAGTTTGTTGACATTTTTCTGCGATGTTTTCGGTTTTGACAGATACCGAAAGGGTCGGGTTGTGAAAAAATTACGAATAATTCTGAGGCCTAAAACGGCATGTTTGGTAAATCTTGAAATGTGTATTTTGAGTAAACTAGCGGGATATTTTGTAAATATTTTACAGGGCTTTCATTAATTGATTTAGGCATTAAAATGATACCAATTTGATTACTATTCGAGACCCTTCAGTTCCAGGGCATGCCCCTTTAGACATTAACAGAGAAACACAAATTTTCGTTTTTTCTCAAAACGTTTGGGTGGTGAAAGGGGATTTATTAAATGAGGAGCGTAAATTTCATGAGTGTAATCATAAGGCCACTACTCTTTTATTTCTTGGTAAAATGTCTCACCGGCAGGTCGAAAAAAAAAGCTGGTCTCACACAAATCTCTTGGCTTTTGATGATATTATACTTGGTTGTGGTAGCAATTACCTATATATATATGGCAGTGCTACCTAATTTTGGTAGGAAAACAGAAAAAAAACACAACAAAGATTGGTAAGGTTAACTCCTGTATGTACATAGCCACACTTTATAAACAATTAAGAATACAAGTTTGTACAAAAAAATTTCATCCCATCATCAAAAATAAAAATGCCAGATAATTTTTTTTTTTGACTTCTTGAAAAAATACAATCACCACTTTCGTAAACCAATAAATCAAAAAGTACTTGCCTTATTGCATGTGTAGGCTTTACTCTTTATAATCATAATTATAGAATTAGACAAATCTGAGTTTACACAGCCACAGGTATATTAGGGCATAATGCGAAAGCTCTGTGCCCAGTTACACACTCAGCAAAGGTATGTACATACATGTAATTAATACTCTTGGTTTCTGTATAATTTCTATAAACTGAGACAATATTTTAACAACAATTCATTTAATTAAATAGCTAAATAAAGAGAACTAATTGATCAGGAGCATCCAGTTAAGTTGTTTATATTAGGAACTGTTTATTATGTTTTGGATATTGATAATATTATAGGTGGTGGAATGCTTTAGTCTAGTGTGGACTTTAATTAAGTTAAAGATTTCTTTAATATTACATGAAAAAAAAGAGTAAATTTTGTAAATTAGTTAAAGCAGTTATGTTATAGATTTATGAATTAATATGAAAATTCTTATTTGGAATTCAAGATTGTCCTGCATTTAGATCTATGGCAATTATTATTATATATAATTTATTTTAACATTGTGCCTGTGTTTTAATGCAAAATAAATCTATAATAATTTATTCTAACATTTCCCATTTTATTCAAGTTTATTTTGTGTCTCCGCAAGAATGTCTTGTTCTCAATTTTAAAACTTGTTGGGTAATACTGTACTATAAATATTGTGTACACACTATTTGGGGATGACTTGACATTCAGTATTGGTTTATTGTAACTGAATATTTCTGAAGGCTTTTATATGTGTGTGTGTTATTGTAACACAGTTAAGGCAGAACAAGTGTTTGATTTATTGATAGAGGTTTTAATTTGTGTTAATTTGCAAGTTTGCATTGAGATTTGACACCATAAATTGGTTTACTAGATTTCTGTATACTTAGATGTGAATCATAAACCATGTACTTGGCAGGAATCCATCAAGACAACTATATGTAACACTTGATATCATAACCTATTCTTATAATATTTGAAGTGACACTTGAATGATTTTCATGTCTTATTACTGTTGTTGCTATAAATAGAATATTGGGATTCCCTAGATTACTGAGCCGGATATTTGAGGTCATTGAAAAAAATAGGTAAATCTTTTTATCATACCTCGACATGTCTGAAGTATTTAAAGTAAATATTCTATATCTATTTTAAAGTTTATAATAATGTACTGTGTTGGTGGGTCCAAACAACCCTTTTAGTTGGGTCCGTGCAGGTGCTGGGTTAATTATTACTCAGATTTTGGTTATTATAAATTACAGCTATATGATAAATTGATCATATCATTGCTTGCTAATAAGTATTTATCATATTTGTGTACCAGTAAAAACCTTTCGGTGTCATCATGTTACTATCTCTGTATGTTGATTATTTTAAAGTCCCATTAGCTTTTTGGATGTTAGAATTATACCTGGTCTTATTTTACCTAGAAAGATGTCTTATCTCTAGTGAAACTGACTTTTACTCACTTGTTTTACAAAGATTTTTAAAGTGAATTGAAAAACATCTGAAATCTTCTTAGCATATATAAAATTTGGATATTTGGTATTTAACATTGTCTTATTGTTCTCAACTAAGATTGTTCAAATTATGCCCCTGTAGTTAAAATTGAATAATAATCCTTAGTACTTTGACTTAATTAATAATAAGTTTTAATTCATCAGGACACTAATGTGAGTGATACAGGGCCATAATTAGCCCTCTTGTCTTGCTTACAGTATTGTAGTAGATATTATATAATGGTGCTACTAGTTAATTGAACTATAATTATGTATTGTTATAATGATGTCATGTTGATTAACCTTTCATGTATTTATCATTCTGAGTCAGTCTTTGTTTTATCTTAAATCTTGGCTTATTACATAGACTAGTATGGTTTACTTAAACCCCCAACAGGGGTATATAAAGGAGGTAATGGCTGGTGGGTGGTTTCCCTAGATTTTTTAAAATATCTGATATTAAATGGTGATTTTAATCACTAAAAAAAGTTCTGTATGAAGCATGATGATTCTTTTATCAGTCCAGATAAGAAATTTCAAAATGTATGAAGATTTAGGTTCTTATATTTTCAAATTAATTTAGAGGGAGGTGTTTGAATGGTTTAAACCCATCGTCTGCTTCAGCTATTTATAGATTCAGTACAGTCAGCATCCACTGTATGTCTATCACTGATAAAACAATGTAGAGAGAGAGAGTTAATTTGCATCCGATAGTCTGATCAGATGTTGCTCCTTTAAAGTAATGTTATCATCATCATACTGTTGAGGTTATTGGATGTGGTAACTCTAGCCAAGTGTAGTTAATGTTGTATGGCAAGATTAGATAATTATAAAACCTTATGTAATAGTATTTAATTAACGATATAACTACCAAATTATTTCTGTTTCATTTTTGGTAAGCCATGACTGTGGTCCAGTGGTTAGTGCACAGGATTTCTAACCGAGCAGTCCGGGTTTGATTCCTGGTCAAGGCACTGGTCATACCCTTCCATGAAATTTGCCAAAGAAATGTTGCTTTTCCTCTGCATGTGGAGAAGTTGCCAGTTCCTTGTTGAAGGCAAGGACTTATATACATATACATGGATTCGCAACTTCCATATTAACAGTTTAAAGTAATCAAATCCCGCGATAATAAGACGTGAATCAACGAGATTACATGCTCTTGTTTACAAAAGTGAAAATACGAAAATATCCGTGATAATCCGAAAGTTAATAACAGCGAAAATATCTGTGGTATTCTAAATGTTTAATCTCGGAGACGAAAGAATCATAATAGTTGTCCGCCATCTTGGAATTTAAAATGTTCGACTGATGCCTTTTTCAATGCTTATACTTAGACTTTGTGGATTATAAATGTATCTGAATATCTTTAAGGAATTTGTTGCATCCTTTACCAATTTCCTGTGCCCAATTGCCAGAGTTTTTTTAGTATAATAAAATTTGTAAACACCCAATTACAGCTGTTGGACATTGCCGAGTATATAGCAATGCATTGTGGGATCGTCAAACGATATCGTTTGAGCTATTTTTAGCTGTTGTGAATCCATGTATGTATATAAGTCCTTGTTGAAGGGTAAGTTAGTACTGATTAGAATACCATCCAGGAAAACTTGTGAATCAGCCACTGTAAATAAGTGAGAATTGTTGAAAATTGCGTAAAACCCAAATAAATAATTCATTTTTGGTACAGTTTGAGTACTGGTGAAACGTAGATCAAATAATTTTAAATATCTTCAAGTTATAGTTTATTTGACTGATTCTAATAAAATGTAAAAACTGGGGTCCTCTGTGATTGAGTGATTCTAAGTCTCAGACTTAAGTAATCAGTATATCCTCACTGCTATGACTAGACACATTTCTCATATGGGGAATATGTTAGCTTGCTTATTGAAGGTCAGTGGTTCTAACCATACATGCCTTGAGTTGTGGAGTTTCGAATTATAGGCAAGGTTAAAGTATGGTATAGGGAGGCCAAAAACAGTATGCCCCCAATCTGTTGATACATAAAAATGTATTAGAGACTCCAAACTTTTGCATTGAGACTTGCAGTGCACTTTTAGTTATTTATTGTATCCATTGAACTTGACCATTCCGTTACTCACAGTATGTTTTTTGCAAAAGGGCATTGTAAATAATCTTCTAAACTACTGTGAAATTATAACAATTGTAACTTATCATTGGTTTATGCCAGCCACAAAATATTGCATGGAATTCCTTTATGTTTTCTCCAAATCCCTCTTTATGACATATGGTGAAGTAATCAAGCATGTAAACAGCTCTCCTGTTGTAGATAGTGGCAACCATTTTGCTGGAATAAAACAACATTTATGACTCTAACCTTTTAAGTAAGTAAAATAAAACCTAATTTCCAGAATTATAAAGCCCCTATGGATCTGTGCTCCTGAAATTAACAGCTTTGAGTATAGTTTCATTGTATCAATTAATACTGCAATCTGGGTGACAATTCTCTAAAATTGGAAGTGTTAAGCAGTGTTATTCTAAGTAGCAACATTATATTAGGGGCTACCCTTAGCCCTTAGATTTATTTACATTAGGTCCAGATTATTGATTTAGTAAAGTGTGTTAAAAAACTAGGGATGTTTAATGGGTAGTGTTCATTAGGGGTCTCAACTTTCATGACATGCACAGTGGTACTTCTCTAAAGCAACATCCTTTTGGAGTCACAAATTTATACTGTCATTGTGAGGTTGTTGCTCTAGAGAGGTTAAATTAATGGTAAAATTGTGCAGTGGGAAGAATCATGCTGTTGTTAAAGGGAGGTTGTTGCTCAAGAGAAGGCTGATCTGGAGAGGGTCGACTGTATAACATGGGAGGCTATATTTACTCTTACAACATTATGCAGTCTAAAATAATGATAACGTATACATGTACTAACCATGTATAGGATAGACAATGAGTGGACATGGTGAAGACCTTGGCTAAAGAGAGATATGTCTGTACTATTTAGACTTGTGAAATATAACAATTTCATTTGATAGATGACCATTGTCTAAATTATTGAAAGTTGTATGTTTTATATGGTATGAAGTCCTCTTGGTTATGAATTGCACTTACCTTTAGGTTGACATTACACTATTTTGATGTATAGTATAATGATATCACATACTAATTATTTGGTCTACTGGGAAACATGAACTGACTCATTATGTTGATTTGCCTATGAAATAATTCATCCATTATTATCTGTTACCAATTGCATTAACTTTAATTGCTTCAGGATTATGTTAACCATCACGAGTGTTCTAAATATCGTTGTTGTGGAGCTGTAGTGAGTTGCCTATACATTGCATTGGTCTTCATATTTATATATATGTCTTATGGTCTTAACTTGCTCTTTAATGTCATATGAATAAAATGTTTATTGTTTGTATCCCGGGTGGATGCCACTTCATAAAGAGCTCTGAACTTACATGACACTCTTTGAACTTCTATTCTCTTTCAAACCTTGCCCGGCCTACTGCTTAGTTCAGTAGGTTATTGTACTGTCTGTGGACCTGTTACAATATGATTGAGAAAATTACATGAATGGTCATTGATCCTCCACTGTTTACCAAAGGTGGTATTTGTCCTCTACTGCTTACCAAAGGTGGTATTTGTCCTCTATTGCTTACTAAATGTGGTATTTGTCCTCTACTCCTTACCAAAGGTAGGATTTGTCCTCTACTGCTTACCAAAGGTGGTATTTGTCCTCTATTGCTTACCAAAGGTAGGATCTGTCCTCTACTGCTTACCAAAGGTAGTATTTGTCCTCTACTGCTTACCAAAGGTAGTATATGTCCTCTATTGCTTACCAAAGGTGGTATATGTCCTCTATTGCTTACCAAAGGTTGTATTTGTCCTCGATTGCTTACGGTTTGTATTGAAATAGTACGGCTGTCCCGATATGGCGGTGTACCAGTACGTACCGGTACAGTGCTGAACGATATGCGTATCGTATCGGAAGGTCCCGTATCGGCCATATCGCGGTTTATTGTTTTATATTAAAAAATTCTTAGAATGTTGAACAACTGAACTAGATCTGCCAATTTACTCTCATTTTATTGTCGACATTGCTTACGCAACTAATATCTGGGATTCCCTTCTCTATTTATACATTTGCGCCAGGTAAAGCTAGACATCGAATTCAATTCGAATATTCAGATTTTGTCAAGTAGGTATATATTGACTTAGTGTAGTGATGAGAACACATATCTCTCGTTATCATAAGTTGAAGGTTTCAAAAGTTCATTATTAATTATATATTAGTGAATAAATTTGATTCCTTAAACAGTTTTACATGGCTATGTTCTATTCTTGATATAAGGTCATTTATGGGACAGAGATTTGAACTTGCTAATATTTTTCCTAATCAACTAACATATATGTGAATCAAATTGATGACTTTAAGTACAAGACAAAACACCCTTTTAACAGTTAACAGGACTTTCTAGCATTAAACAAGTGTGCAGAGTTCCCAAAAATACTAATTTTACAACGTTTTTCATTACTTTGAAATATTTTCATATTGTATCGTTGATATCGCATATCGCTAGTACCATATCGCAATACGTATTGTATCGGCTGAGATCTGTATCAGGACAGCCCTATGAAATAGTGATAAAAAGATATATTCTACCAATAGTTGTTGTACGGATCAATGATATTTATAATTATTAGAAGCAAAAGCGAAGCGAGTGCTTCTATAGTTATACACTCAGTTTTGTTTTGACAAAAACGTGACGCCATACATTAGCGTTGAAAAATAGTACCATCAGTTGTATAACTCTATCGATTGCAGTTATGATACAAGTTGATTTAATAATTCAGTATTCATCCAACAAAAGTTTCATTCATAGTTCACTTCGCTACTATATACATGGGAATCGCTAAAAGATACTAGCAGAGCAAGGACACCAGTTAACCGTAACTCCGCCTACTGGATAGATATAAAGTACAGAATGCACTCGATCTTGCGGAATGAATTTCTTATTTGTGAGATGGGTTTGTATAGTACATCTTTTATAAAAACATCTTCAACATAAAACTTAAAATAAATTAACACTCAACCACATCGCTAATTAGTTAACCCTAATGAAGGAAAAACTAACTCTATTATTACATATAATTACGAAGTTTTAAGAGTTAGTGAACAGGAAGTCAAGGTATGAGTTTACTATCAACTTTAATAGAATTGGGAACATGACAAGTGAAACTCTACCACAATGTCTTCATTCACTGAGCCAAAACTGACTATTTTGAGGAAATTATTAGTCCAAACAATATATATACATTTGAGTTTGAAAAATAGTGCCTAGAGTTGGTTGAGCTTTTTGGTATTATCTAATGCACATCTACCAGATATTATGAATTACATTTTAACTTTTGCTTCTGACAGTACTCTCAGTGCTTTGATTTATTAAGTTGTATTAATGGTGACTTGTTTTGTAGATTATATAATAATAGAGACTTGTTCAAAGGCTCATTGAATATATAATGTCAAGGAAATGAAGGATTTACAACTTGGCACTGGATCGCCCTTGGCATCAGATACTGCAGGGGCATGTAGTGATTGCCTTGCCATCCTGTTCATCTATACTAGGTTAAGCTGCCACTTGTGGTATATGCGTTCATTGAACCCAACGTCTTGTTTTTACTGTCTACAGGAGTTTGGAAATCCTTTTTTTTATTAATGTATTCCAGGTACCGGTAATGTTAATCTTTAGTCAGGTATCTGGTGCATCATGTAGACATTGTTAATCAAGTGGCTCACTGAGGAAAGATTTGGCATTGCCTTAGACTGTGTTGCCTGTACAAATATAGTTTTTATCATTACTCTCATCATCTTAGGCAATGAGTATGATTAGATTCTGGGAAGCCAGACAAATAACTAAACTCTATGACACACGATACATAAGGACTGACAATGTTGCTTGGCAGTGATCTAGGATAGTGATTCATATCTATAAGAAACATGATTAACTATTTAATTCCAGCATACTCTAGTTTTCCATGAAAAGCGGAAATCCTTCTATGACAGGAAAACGTGGAAACCCAAATGTTGCTGGATGACTCACAATATTATTGTTTGTTTTATTTTAGAAATAATATTGATTATTTAAATATAGTTGGACTGAGTTTGACGTATCCTTCATCCATGTTTAATGTATGGATGGATTCTACTGGTATCAAAAATTTAGATGTCGTGCAACGATTACTGTTTGATGTTGTTTCGAGAAATTGAATATTTGTAGGACTTGGACCATGCAGTCTTCTCAATAACCCAAGAGTCCATAGCCTGGGGCTAGTAAATTTCTGTATGGGCTAGTGAACTTCTCAAAACAGTGTATTAGGGCTTTACAGGTATAATGTCTAATTTCAATAGCTCAGACTGTAAGTGGCCGCTACTGAAAATGAAACGACATTTTGCCACAAGCCCGAATACATAAAACGCCTCTTTGTAATAGCCAACTGATAGTAAGGGCTATTGAAAAAAGGCATTTGATATCTACCGGTATCTATCTTTTGACTATTTTGAAAAAGTTCACTAGCCTGTAATAGCTTTAAATCAAAGTACTGAAAATACTCATGGAAGCTGAACTTACTTATAGACTTACACTGCAACATGGAATAACAGGGAATTAACTAGTTTAACAATTACATGGTGGTTAGCGGATGTATAAAACACCGTAGTGCTTTGGTCTGCATTAAAATTCATGCAAGCCGAGCAAATGATGGCTATTGAAAGTAAAAAATATTTCAAACACTGTATGACAATGATTAACACCATCTATAGGAAATAGAAACTTTGATGGATATTCTTGTTGTCTGTCTAGTATGTTGTGTGGTGATTGTCTATGTATAGATATATAGATTCTGTTTTCACAACACATTGATTGAAGCATGATTCATCTTTTATACTGGCTGTAAACATGTATTAATGTAACATTTGGCTGATTATTTCTCAGCAAAACTTTGTATAAATGTCTTACTTTATATCTAGAATGAAGTTCTCCATAACTTGATAAATCTACCTGCAGATATATTTTTTGTGCTCAGCTATAGAATTGATAGTATTGTGTGATGGTCATCTATTATGTAGACATCACTCTTGTATGGAAGATATTCCACTTAATTAGAATGTTTAATCTCATAAACACATCCTTTTGGGGTTTGAACCTTTGACCCTTCAATTCCCCTGTCAGATAGTCATTCTTACTTCATGAACTTTTCAAAAGTTCAAGAAAGAATCAAGAATTCATGAAATTCTTTCGGTCAGGAATTGTCCTTAAGTTCGTATTCACCATGATTTATTTGTGTACTGTAACTCAGGTAAAGATGAAATCACACTAAAAACATATTAATACTAATAGTGGATCACTGTCTTACTTGGTACATTTGTAATTGAGTTAATGGGTAAAATTCCAATTAAGCAGAAAGGACGTGTCAAGTAAAATTACACCTGAGACAATTATGTGTTCTGTGAATCATTATTTGTAGTGGTTAGGACTTGGGTTTTATCACTGAAGAATTTCCATCAAACTGTTGGTTAATTGAGAATATACACTGGTTCTCTAACTCAGTAATAACAGTCTTGTGACCCTATCTTATCTAATTTTGAGCCCTTTCTTTAATTTCAGTAATTCATAGTTATTTTAATTAAGGCCATTATAAATTAATTGCTTGATTATCATCCCCACCTGCCCCCTCTTTTTAGTGCCGCCCCGACAAACTTTATTTTGAAAACAAAAAATCGAAAAAAATTTGCAAGAAAAACTTATCTGTCAATGGGTACTGTATATTAGTAAAACGTGCGGTATAAGCATATATGTTGTCGCATAGTAAACTTGTCGTCTTCTCCGTGTTGAAGAGTATATCTGCCAAACGCATAGATATACTCTGGTCTCAATAAGCTTTTTGGAAAAATAAAAAATAAAATTCTTGCCCGCCCCCTTTTTAGGAAAACCATGAATAAATATCTATTTTTGAGTTATCTTTCTTTTTGGACTCAGTCTTTGACGGGGGGGGGGGGGGGACTAGTTTTGCCAGCAACTCAGCATGGCTCTTGTTGAAGTTGTATGGTTGGATGTTAATCAAATGGGGTTGGAATCTACAAACTATACCTTTATTACATCAATCTGACTAAAGTATTCGATCTTCCTTACGGCAAGATCTGATGACGGCCTATACCAGTTTCTATTTTCAAAAAGTCGGAATTTCCATGATCACTATTTATATCTATTTATAATTCAGCCAATCGTATAACTCGTTTCATCGGTACTTTGGCCGAATGAACATTCTACCTGACGATGTTATTTAAACGTTAGTAAACATTAAATTACGTATAACGTATTTGTCTGCAACCACTTTTTGATTTTTTGGTAATCCTGATCGATTCGGCCATAGTGGTATAGAAAATTTAATAAACACGCATGTCACTTGGGCGCTATCATTACATTTAGTTGCGTAAGAATAGGTGTTCGTGATAACTACAAGTCAAATATTGTTTTTACTGCGGTTAAAAATAGAATCAGATCACTTTCAGAATCATGAAAGTAAGGCGCTGATTGGCTAGTGGAAAAGGTCACCTGAGGTGACCTTCTATAGGCCGTCTTCAGATCCTCATAGCGTAGCGGGTTTGATGATAAGATTTTAATCAGATTGTTATTACATTTACTGGGAGTATAGGGTATAGAACAATTAGACATTCTTTGTTGATTCATATACAACAATTTTACTGTAAATATAATAAGTCTTTCTAATATTGGCATAGACTTTTATTATTATGGTCATTAGACTAGAAGGGAATGCGAACAAACTACTGTTTTTGTCTTATCATACGCACTTAAACCCCTTAAAATTGGACCCCTTTCGTCTGGTTTTCTGAAAATTCCAAAAAAATGGAACTTGAAAAATGTTCAGGGAGTCTCAGGTTTTCAAAGGTTTTACTGTATATATGTGCCTACACTCCACCAAATTGCTGAATATTAATTTATGATGATTACTCGACTTAAATCATATTGGTCTGATCGATCTATTATGATTGTAGGTTGTCTAGCTGTTAATGACTCGTTAGGTTTGTTTAATCTATTTGGGTATCAGAGGAATTCTGGACTGTATAATTATAGATCCCTTGATTCATTTGTTTTATGAATTAATTAAGATCTATGGCATTGATTTTAAAATCAGTATAACTGATATATCAAAGAACTGACAGTGTCAAGCTTACACAATTAATTGGAGCAGTATAAAGGTATATATAGAATAGCTTATCAGTTCATTTGTAAATACAGTACAACCTCTCCAGAGTGGCCCTCTCTTGAGCAACAACCTCCCTTCAACAACAGCATGATATTTTTCTCACTGCACATTTTAACTTTTAATTTAACCTCTCTAGAGCAACAACCTCTCAACAACAACATAATTTTGTTACTTCTAAAGGGTGTTGCTTTGTTGAGGTTGCACTGTAGATGAAATACTTAAATTTCATCTTGGATAATAATCTTATTAAATCATTTACAGTATATCTGGGCTAAGTAAAACTAGTGTTTATTTAGTATCTTACCGAATATAATTCATCCAAGTGTAACAATGCTATGTGTATTTTGTTATCATATATTTTTACTTGATTGCTTCATATCTTTTATAAACATGGATATCTAGCTCCTTAGCAGTGTAACAATCTATCTTGTTACATTTAATAAAATTACAACCTTTTCCCAAGATAGATGCACTCTCGCTGTGTTTTATTATTTTATCCAAGTATTAAAGTTAAAAGCAAGAGAAATCATACTTGTTTTGTTTTCAAACAGAGATGCCCCACAAGGTCAGAAAATTAATGTGCTATGTATTAAACTGCACAATTTATCCAGGAACTATAACTGTATAATTATGGGTTGTTCAGTCTGGAAGTTTGTGGAAATTTGTCACTTTTTAATGCCTAATTGTCAATAAATCCAACTTTGTTATACTTTGTTAGGTTTTATTTTAAATTTTGGTATACAAAACAATGTATTATCTAACAAGACCCAGTGTTTGAATTCATGATATGTTCAGATTGTGCCATGATCATGATAGTCTGTTGCTAAAGGATACCAATAAAAATGTACTTAAGTAAGGCAATATTTAAAAAAAATGAACAATAGGCATTTTGTATGTCCCCTCCTTCTCCCTGGCCCTCATGTAGATTTTGAGTTAATTTCATGCTTTAAATATTGGTCGTTTATTTTGTTCATTTCTTTAATAAATGGGAGGACTGTCTGAAAAATTAAGCACTGTTTTTTTTCTAGAGATTTCAGAACACGTTTATTTATTAGGAAAAGTTACAATACTTGTTCACTATAAATGGATTTCAATGAAGGTTGGTACATAGGTAGCTCAGGGTATAAACCTAGAGTGGGATTGCATTTGGGGTCAAATTTCTAGGTGACTGTTACTGAAAGTAGAAATTTGGTTTCCAGATGATAACTTTAGTTAGGGGCGACATATTTCAATGTAAGTTGGTAGATTTGGAAATCAAATATCCAGGTCACTGTTACTAAAGACAGAAATTTAGTTTCCAGATAATAACTTCAGCTGACTCCCTCGTCATACAAAATAATCATCATTAAAAAATCTAGACAGATGCTGCTGTATAATTCTAATTCTTATGCGGATGAAGCAGGTAAATAAAGCCTTATCTACTGTTATCACTTGTGTATTAAAAACACAGTCATGTATTTACTTCCAAAATTGGGTACAAAAATTAGGTGCATCTTATGCATATATGTATAGAACTGCCACTAAAACCGGTCTTATATGTGTCTTATACACAGTTGCAACCTGTTCACAAGTGATTACGGTATTAAAGTCTGTAATAATTGATGGCCATTTTGCAATGGCTTCATTAATGCAGAAAACATTGCTTAAGAGATAACCATGGTAATTATTATAACCAGCTCATTTTTTACAAGTGATTGTAAAATCACAAACAGGAAGTTCATTTTCTCATGTTGTAGAATATTCTGCATCAGAGACTAGTTGCTCTATTGAATTTTGTATCATTATTACAGTTTTCAGCTGCGGGGGTTACCTTAATATACTGTGAAATGTCTCAAGATGAGGTGAACTTTCATTTCATTTGAGGTTTATCTCGTATCAATTTTAAGGTCTGCATCCAACAAATTAGATTTTACACCGAGTTGATCAATACTGCAAGGCGGAATGTATTTATATAGCTGTGATAAATACATTATGTCACGTAAACGGAAATATTTCAATTAAGGAAAATAATATCAGTTAAATGATAGTCGATTGTCTGTGGGTGTAAAACCGGTGCAATTTTAATCAGATAGGTACTAACTGATTTAATTTCCTTGTTGAAGTTCCATCTGCAGTCAAACCTGTGAACAAAGGCTGCCCTTGGGGAAGATAAGATGTGGTATTTATTGACAGGTGACCTTTATTCAGAGGTCAGATTTTCTAAACAATCACTGATATTTTTTTAAAGAATTGCTTTTATTCACAGGGTGACCTTTATTGAGTGGTGGCCACTAACACAGGTTTGACTGTGTATATAAGACAGCCATTTTGTCTTTAGTGAATTAATTGAGAACCAGCCTCCGTGGTCGAGTAGATAAGGTCATTGACTTCAAATCATTGTAGCCTCTCACTGATGGAGAATCGTGGGTTCAAGCCCAGCTACCAACCATGTCTCTTTATGTGAGAAAGTAGTCAGTGGCTTACGGAGGATGGGAGTCTAGTACTGGTTCTAATCCCAGGAAAGGTTAGGTGAACTGTCCGCCTCATATGACTTGACTGTTGAAAAGGAGCGTATATATATAATTCAAACAAACAGAAGTGAACTTGTTTATGTTGAAACAAATGTCCATCTTATAAGAAATACTTCAAGTCTTGTTGTAATTTTGTAATGATAATTGAATATAAATAAGAGTTGTTTCCAGCACTGTGTTACATCTATAGAGTTACCTCCCTTTTCATAAGCCTTGGGTCAAAATTTTGTAAATATTTAACTGTCATAAAAAAATATGTAAAAGGTATAATAGAGTAATGATGATAAAAAAATGCTAAATAACTGGAAATTTAAACATTTGGTACTCAGATAGAATCCTTCAGAATATAATACAAACATTAATTATGCCCCCCTTCGAAGAAGAGGGGGTATATTGTTTTGCTAGCCTTCTATCTGTCTGTCTGTCTGTCTGTCTGTCTGTCTGTCTGTTGGTAGACCAGTTAGTTTCCGATTGATAACTCATCAACGGATTGACCGATAGGCCTGATACTTCGCAAGTACATTGGCCTTGGACAGTAGATGACCCCCTATTGAAACTGGGGTCACTAGGTCAAAGGTCAAGGTCACTGTGACATTGAGTGTGAGAATAGTTTCTGATTGTTAACTCGTGAACAGATTGACCAATGGGTCTGATACTTTGCAGGTGCATTAGCCTTGGACACTAGGTGACCCCTATTGAAACTGGGGTCACTACGTCAAAGGTCAAGGTCACTGTGACATGGAGTGTGAAAATTGTTTCCGATCGATAACTTGTCAACGGATTGACCAATGGACCTGATACTTTGCAGGTGCATTGGCCTTGGACACTAGGTGACCCCTATTGAAACTGGGGTCACTAGGTCAAAGGTCAAGGTCACTGTGACATGGAGTGTGAAAATCGTTTACCATTGATAACTCGTCAATGGATTGACTGATGGGCCTGATACTTTGCAAGTGCATTGGCCTTGGACGGTAGATGACCCCTTTTGAAATGTGGGTCACTAGGTCAAAGGTCAAGGTCACTGTGTCATGGAGTGTGAAAATCGTTTGAGCAATAACTCTGTGTCAAGGCCCTGTTTGGGGGGCATATGTCTCCGACCTCGGAGCTCTTGTTTCTACTAAAATGAAGCTTTCATGTTCTACAAGAAAAACAACAACAATGTCTTCTGTTTATTTGTTGACATTAAATTTCATTTTTTTCCCTAGCTTTTATATATTCCTGCTTTATATAAAAAGCATTCTTACTGTATTTTCAGAGGAAATGAAATAATATCAAATATCTATAATCTTAAGCAAATTCAATCCTGAGATTATTAGATAAAATCTCAACATTATCCTGTGCTGCACAAATTGCTTTATTCAGTCCTTGATTGAAAATTGCTGCACACAACAAAATAGTGTGATCAAATATGATGGAAAAGGCATCCAGCCAAATAAGAGATTTCATAAAGCTGTGATGATCAGCTGTCTGTCTCTTGGAATGAAAATACTTGCATGTGGAGTGTGGAACTGGATTGTTTTATACCCTCTCACATCCTGCATGTAGCTATAAATGTGATTTCCAAAAATTTGCTGGAGGAATTACTACAACTGCTTGTATTTTTAAGGAATTAATCTGCCTACTGGATGTGATTTTATCATTGAATTAATTTTTTTTAAATTTATTTTGTTAATACATGTCCTCTGGTTTCATGTTAATTATTTGAAATTTAGGTTAAAACAGTAAAGAGAACCAGGATGATGAACTACACTAGTCCTCAGCTTTTGCCATTCCTCTGGACGACTATAATCCTGTGATCTGGCTTCAAGTCTATCTGTTTGATGTTATGTCCTTCATTGATTGCAAAAACAATTTGCCAAATCTTTAAACATATTCACTGTTCAGTTTTGAAAATTTTGACCTTGATTATAGCTACAAAACAAACCATAGTTAATTTGGCATAAAAAAGTTGAAAAATTATTCTTTGTGTTTAATTATTTTTCAAACAAAAAAAACGTACATACTTCACATTTAGTATTCGTGGAACCAAAACATTACAAAAAATAAATCTTGTAAATTAAGTAATATATTTACGGGACAAAGGACACTATACATAATCCATATCTTTTGAATAATATAGACTTTCAAGATTATTATTTTCAAACTTTAGCATATTTTAGATTCTGCCAAAATGTTAGCTAAATTGTGTTTATTGGGGTCAGTGCCTTTTTTGTGAAGACAAGTATGAAGTGTTTATAATTAAACACAGATAAATAACAATTTTGTTGATTGTTCATTGTATTTCGTGCATTTTTGTCTTTTTTAAGCTTGGAGCATTCAGTGATCAAGTTTATATTCTGAAATAAGAGTTGTTTCAATTTTAAATTAACAATTTAACTTCTAATACTAGTAGTTCAATGATAAGTTACACCATTGCATTAATTCAATAATGCTATATAAGTATATATACACATTCTCCATGGGTTCATTGTGTTATCTGTTCTAAAACATTATTTGAAAAAATTTGAATTTGAAACACATTTTTAGCTCAACTGTATTTGAAGAAAAAGTCAAGCTATTGTGATCTCTGCGTTGTGACTGCATCTGTGCAAAAACTTCAATGTAGCTCATAACTCAGAAACTATAAGAGGTTTCTAAGCAACATGAAACTTCAAAGGTGGATAGATCTCATTGAGGCAGGGAACAAATGTCAGTGTTGGTACCGCTTACGGCACTGTTGTATATACTTTGTGTCATGCAGCATTGTAGCTTAATTTATATTTTAATTTTCAGGTAGCTGTGAAGAAATTTGAGAATGAAGTCTTTGTTGTGTGTTATGACCTTGACCTGTGGTCTTTTAGTTGTCATAGCAACTGGAGAGAATGCCTTAACAACTAAAGTGATGAATGTGTCAGCATCAGGGACAAAGGCTAGATACAATATATCAACACCCTCTCCTGGTTTGTACTTTTCACAAATATTTTCATTTCTATGGGTTTAATGCTGTTTGTAGCTCTCCTCCTCTGAAACACCTGTGTGATGAAACTCCACAGGAATGATCTTAGGGTGGTCCTTAACAAAAGTTGCTAAAACGATGTTATTCAATGCAAGACTCTGCTTACCATGCGGCAACTAAAAATTATTGTCTTAAAGGATACAATCTAAAGCTTATATAGTTGACATAGAGCATCACCTAGAGACCCTCTAACAAAGTTGGCTAGATAATGTCCCTTAGGTCAAAATTGGCCTGCCCCAGTGGTCACTTGTTGTCTTATTTTCTAATATTTTTTTACTTACTGCAACACAAATTTAAATCAAATTTGTCAGTGATATTGCCATAACTTACTTCTCAAGTGAGCATCGTATGGCCACTTGGCCCTCTAATTCAATGATATTCCAGTAATACACAGCAGCCGTTTCACCTAACCAGTTTTCCTGGACTGTATTCTAACAAGTTCTAACTTACATTTTGTTGAATTTTCATGGGTAATACTTGCCGCATCCTGGATTTGATAGGTAACAAGTTCAGTGTACTTATCCCTGAACCACAGTTACTGGAAAATATATTTAGCCATTTTCATATAACCAAATTTGATCATATAACTGCTTTGAAAAAAAACAGCTACAATAAATCTGGGATTTTTATTTCCCAAAGGAGAATCTATATCATGAAAATATGAGAAAGTTATGAAGATTTATTGGTATTTGAAAGAAGAGAATCTTTAATCATATCACTGATACCATTTAATGACACTGAAAGGAAAAACTGGTTTCCAAGGAATTGATCAAGTTCAGTCCCAGATCTTCCTCCTTTTTAGTGCCTATAAGACTATTTTTTAGGTTTAACCAAATTTCTGTTTATATGGCTGTGTAACAAATTTTGGAAGTATAACAAATTCTCAAAGTATTTTATACATGCACTGTTTTCATTTGTGCATGGGCATTATTCCAGAACATTTCTAAACAGATGGCCCGACAATTTCATTAGTTTGCCAATTTTGTGAACAATGCTCAACATGCAGTTTATTACACAGTAATTTTGTCATTCTAGTGAAAATGTAGTTCGGCCTCTTAAAATAATTGAATGAATTCTTACTCTGGACAGGCGTCACTTTTCATTGTGTACTGAATATTTAGAAGTTAGACAGAGCTAGTGACTGGTTCCTTGCCTTAGAAAGTATTTGAAAGATATCAGGAGCAGCACATAATAAATTCTTTGAACGTTAGCATTGAATTTGATGTGGTTTGAGATGACCCACGTAAACATCAGTTTAAAACGTCTACACTCATTCACTAATTAACTTGAAAAGCTCAAATGGATGTATTTGAGGAAATTTGTTATAAAAAATAGATAAAAAAATCTAATAATGAATTTGTATGAATTTTGCAATAGTCTTGAATGACAAAAACTTAGTGTAAAATATAGCAATGTTTTGTTGATACCACAAACAAGTCTGCGTACAAGTTGCTTTGGTGTAAAATGTTCAGAGGTGTATCTCAAAACCAAGTATTTGTTAGATTGTCAGCTGAGTTTTGAATTGGACCGATAATAAGGTTTGTGTAACTTCACGACAAGTAAAGAAAACATAATTCTATTGAAATTGACAGGGAATTCAGAAGCAGGTGAATTTCAGTTGTTTTGTGTGACACAGACACAATTTAATTATTGCCTTGAGGAAATTTTCTATTTGTAGCTTATCTGTTTTCGAACAAAAAGTTGAGCTATTGTGATCACTAGGTCGTCAGTTTGAGTCAGACTGTCTGCGTGTCGTACAAAAACTTTATGTAGCTCATAACTCAGAAACTGTAAGAAGTATAGCAACATGAAACTCCATAGTTGGATAGATCTCACTGAGGTGGTGAACAGATGAATGTTAGCAATACTTGTGATGCTGTTTTTAGCTCACATGTCACAAAGTGACAAAGTGAGCTATTAGGATCACTCTCCGTCCGGTGTACGGCGTCGTGCGTTGTGGGTTGTGCGTCGTCAAACTTTATGTTGTGACCACACTAGGGGCCACATTTTTAGCTCAATTTTAGTAAAACTGGGTCAGAACGTTAATATCAACAAAATCTCGGACGAGTTCGATATTGGGCCATTTTGGGTCAAAAACTAGGTCACCAGGGCCAAATAAGGGAAAACCTTGTGAACACTTTAGAAATCACTGTTTTGACTGGATCTTCATGAAACTTTGTCAGAATGTTTATTTTAATAATATGTAGGTCAAATTTGATAATGGGTCATTTCCAGTGAAAAACTAGGTCATTAGGGAAAATTGCTGGAAAACCTTGTAAACACTCTAGAAGTCACTGTTTTGATTGGATGATCATGAAACCTTGTCAGAATGTTTGTCTTCATAATATCTTGGACGAGTTCGAACATGGGTCATCTTGGGTCAAAAACTAGGTGTAAAATCTTATGAAAAACCATGTTAACACTGTAGATATCACAGTTTTAATTGGACTTCACCAAACCTTGTCAGAATGTTTGCCTCAATGATTTGTGGGTCAAGGTTGAACATAGGTCAGCCAGGGTAAAAAACTGGGTCACCAGGTCAAATCTTAGGTAAAAATAGTCACTGTTTTGATTGGATGATCAAGAAACCTTGTCAGAATGTTTGTCTTCGTAATATCTTGGACGAGTTCGAACATGGGTCATCTTGGGTCAAAAACTAGATCGCTAGGTCAAATCTTATGAAAAACTATGTTAACGCTGTAGATATCTAATTTTGATCGTATCTTCACCAAACCTAGTCAGAATGTTTGTGTTAATGATATGTAAGACAAATTCGAACATAGGTTGTCTGGGGTCAAAAACTAGGTCACGAGGTCAAATCTAAGGAAAACCTTATCTATGCTGTAGTTTTCATGGTTCTGATTGTATCTTCACCAAATTTAAGACAAGTTCTAACATGGGTCATCTGGGGTCAAAAACTAGGTCACCGGTTCAAAACAATGTTTTAATGAGTGAACAGTGATTGTCATGTGAGCGATATAGGGCCATCTTGTTTATGTTATATAAGACCTGTGAAACTTAGTAATTACTTGATGACATGTTTGGCTGTATTATTGTGTTTCCAACACTTTCATATGGTGAAGACATGTCTGGCTGTATTATAGTTTCCAACACTTTCATATGGTGAAGACATGTCCGGCTGTATTATTGTTTCCAACACTTTCATATGGTGAAGACATGTCTGGCTGTATTATAGTTTCCAACACTTTCATATGGTGAAGACATGTCTGGCTGTATTATTGTTTCCAACACTTTCATATGGTGAAGACTTGTCTGTCTGTATTATTGTTTCCAACACTTTCATATGGTGAAGACATGTCTGGCTGTATTATAGTTTCCAACACTTTCATATGGTGAAGACATGTCTGTCTGTATTATTGTTTCCAACACTTTCATATGGTGAAGACATGTCTGGCTGTATTATTGTTTCCAACACTTTCATATGGTGAAGACATGTCTGGCTGTATTATTGTTTCCAACACTTTCATATGGTGAAGACATGTCTGTCTGTATTATTGTTTCCAACACTTTCATATGGTGAAGACTTGTCTGTCTGTATTATTGTTTCCAACACTTTCATATGGTGAAGACATGTCTGGCTGTATTATTGTTTCCAACACTTTCATATGGTGAAGACTTGTCTGTCTGTATTATTGTTTCCAACACTTTCATATGGTGAAGACTTGTCTGTCTGTATTATTGTTTCCAACACTTTCATATGGTGAAGACATGTCTGGCTGTATTATTGTTTCCAACACTTTTATATGGTGAAGACTTGTCTGTCTGTATTATTGTTTCCAACACTTTTATATGGTGAAGACATGTCTGGCTGTATTATTGTTTCCAACACTTTCATATGGTGAAGACATGTCTGTCTGTATTATTGTTTCCAACACTTTCATATGGTGAAGACATGTCTGGCTGTATTATTGTTTCCAACACTTTTATATGGTGAAGACTTGTCTGTCTGTATTATTGTTTCCAACACTTTTATATGGTGAAGACATGTCTGGCTGTATTATTGTTTCCAACACTTTTATATGGTGAAGACTTGTCTGTCTGTATTATTGTTTCCAACACTTTCATATGGTGAAGACATGTCTGGCTGTATTATTGTTTCCAACACTTTTATATGGTGAAGACATGTCTGTCTGTATTATTGTTTCCAACACGTTCATATGGTGAAGACATGTCTGGCTGTATTATTGTTTCCAACACGTTCATATGGTGAAGACGTGCTTGCTTGTTCAATGTGGGTCCTTGAATTGCTTTTTAAGGGTTCAATAATGTATCATTATTTATTTAAAAGTTACACCAGACTGCATTATTAACTGTTAATTTTCTTCTTGGGTGAAATAAAATGTATTTTAAGTTGATTACAACTGTAAGTAATTAAAACATTCAGTTGTGACTATTGTCCATTGGTCAGTATGCTGGATATGTTACCTGGCAGGTCATACCCTTCCTTGAAAATTGAGTTAAACTTCTTTGAGTAACAAAATGAGGCATTTGTGTTCTATTTATAGAAGCCAACAAGTCCAGTGAAGGTCATGATCACCATGCAGAAGAATCTGACAACGACAAGATACATGTGGCAGAAGTTAATTTTAAATATGTGAAGACGCCTTTGGTGTTTACAATTGTTGTTATCATTGCTGCATTAAGCAAAATAGGTAAGAATTAAGAATTTATGTTACCTACCTCATACAGATCTATTTATGTTACCTACCTCATACAGATCTATTTATGTTACCTACCTCATACAGATCTATTTATGCTACCTGCCTCATACATATCTATTTATGTTACCTGTCTCATACAGATCTATTTATGTTACCTACCTCATACAGATCTATTTATGTTACCTACCTCATACAGATCTATTTATGTTACCTTCCTCATACAGATCTATTTATGTTACCTACCTCATACAGATCTATTTATGTTACCTACCTCATACAGATCTATTTATGTTACCTACCTCATACAGATCTATTTATGTTACCTACCTCATACAGATCTATTTATGTTACCTACCTCATACAGATCTATTTATGTTACCTGCCTCATACAGATCTATTTATGTTACCTGCCTCATACAGATCTATTTATGTTACCTACCTCATACAGATCTATTTATGTTACCTACCTCATACAGATCTATTTATGTTACCTGCCTCATACAGATCTATTTATGTTACCTACCTCATACAGATCTATTTATGTTACCTACCTCATACAGATCTATTTATGTTACCTACCTCATACAGATCTATTTATGTTACCTACCTCATACAGATCTATTTATGTTACCTACCTCATACAGATCTATTTATGTTACCTACCTCATACAGATCTATTTATGTTACCTACCTCATACAGATCTATTTATGTTACCTGCCTCATACAGATCTATTTATGTTACCTACCTCATACAGATCTATTTAGGTTACCTACCTCATACAGATCTATTTATGTTACCTACCTCGTACAGATCTATTTATGTTACCTACCTCATACAGATCTATTTATATTACCTACCTCATACAGATCTATTTATGTTACCTACCTCATACAGATCTATTTATATTACCTACCTCATACAGATCTATTTATATTACCTACCTCATACAGATCTATTTATATTACCTACCTCATACAGATCTATTTATATTACCTACCTCATACAGATCTATTTATGTTACCTACCTCATACAGATCTATTTATGTTACCTACCTCATACATATCTATTTATATTACCTACCTCATACAGATCTATTTATTTTACATACCTCATACAGATTTATTTATGTGACCTACCTGGTACAGATTTATTTATGTTACTTACCTGATACACCGTATATACTCGGCCAAATGTCGACCAAATATGGGTCCTGAAATTGTCTATAAAATCCAACTCAACTTATGGCCGAGTAACCAAAAAAAAAATATCCGGTAGATCTTATTATGTTACCTACCTGGTATAGATCTATTTATTAGAGCTGGGAGGTTTTATAGGTATATCGCGATATCAGCTAGAAGATATAAATATCACAATATTTTTTCAGCATACCGATATATCGGGTTTAGCTTAAATAACTGAACTTTATGTTTATTATAGTAAAAAATAGTTCATACATTGTGGTAAAGTGTTATTCATGTCTAAATGCTGGTCAATCTTGTAATATTATTGACTGTGCACGCATACATATTTGTATGTATACATGCATTTAATACTTTCAACAGTGCTAAAAAAGAACAAGTTATTTGAAGTGTGAAACTACACTGTCAGCTATAGTCTGTATTATTACCCAAGACATTATATAAATGTTAATTTTTAATGCTTTTCTGTAAATTTACCATTTATTTATATCGCGATACGTATCGCGATACAGCATGAAATATTGTGATATATCGTGATACGCTTTTAAGGACCGATACCCAGCTCTACTATTTATGTTACCTACCTCATACTGATCTATTTATGTACCGCTTAGGATATCACAAGAAATAGTAGCACAAATGTTACATAGTGAATATCAGTAGTAATATTAAAAGGTCCATTAGCTTTTTGAATTTAGTAATACAGAACAATGGATAAAATGATTGTAAAATGTAAGAAATGTATTTCATTTGCTCTAAAACAACAATTACATAATGCCATTCTTTAGCCACATGGCATAGAAATGTTGTCAGATGCTTTTTCTTATTTTTAGCTATATCATTGAAAAAAATACTGTGCTACATTTCTATATGTACTTTGTGATTAAAAAAGAATTTCGGAATGTTATTATTGCAAGTAAAAGTCAATTTTACTGATAAAACATCTTTCTAGGTAAGATAAGACCTACTTTAATCTTAACATCCAAAATGCTAATGGGGCTTTAATTTTAACATGGAGTTTTAACATAAGGTAAGTGGATAATATGGAATATTTGAGGCAATTTTGCATATTTGAAACTTCCACTTTTACACATTTTCAAACATATCACCAGGGGGTAAATGTATTTATTGAATGCAGCTTCTTGTTTTGTATTGTCTACTCCACAAATGAAGTTTTGGTTACTGGAGTCCCTCCGTGTGTGCGTCTGTTCAGACCTACAACTCTGTTGTCCATTGGTAGATTTTAAAAATATTTGGCAGAAATGGTACTACTGTGTGGCAATCTGTCATGAGAAAACCCATGTCCACTGCTCCAAGGTCAAGGTCACACTTAATGACTTATTGGCTATGTGTAAAAAGATTGGTATATTTTGTGTGTCTGGTCAGTAACTTTGTCATCTATTGATAGGAAATACTTGGCAGAAATGTTAGCTAACATGTGGCATTGTGTCATGCGTAAGACCCAGGATAAAAAAATCTTCTTGAAAGAAATCAAATATCCATCTTTAAGTAACTAAGTAAATAACATTACTGAAAAACCTTTGAATCCCAGATTTTAAACATTCTGTGTCAAAGCGGTGTGTGTGGGTATTTGTCACCCCTGTGACTAGTTATGCTACATGTTTATTCTACCAATGTTTCTGAGTCTGAGAGGGAATATTTCTGTTGTATAAAATCTGTATATTTTATTCTCATACTTTACTGATTTAGGTATCTACTTTATTGCTGTATTGTGTTTGTATTTTGTGTTCATTGTTTCACTCAACATAACAATTAGAATATTGAATATTGTTTCATGATTTAATGAATGATTGAGATAATGTTGTATGTATTATTTTCTATACTATCTACTTTGTTAATGTTACATTTTAAGCCTCTATATTATATTTACTAATGGCATTTTCTCTCATGAGATTCAGACTAAGTTAACTGTTTACTTTCATGCTGTAATTTATTGTCTGTTTTTGTTGTCTATCTGGTTTCTGGCTTTAATGAGTTTTTATACCCCTGGCATCTTTGATGTCGGGGTATATAGTGAATGTCCTTTCCGTCTGTCCGTCCCTCCAACCATCTGTCCGTACGAATTTAAGTAGATTTTACCGTTTCGTCTAGCACCAATACCACTTGCTAGAATGCTTTGATACTTACACAGTTGTTGCATATGATCATTCTCAATCAACCCAAATCAAGAAATCCAACTTTGACCTTGACTTAATTTGGACTTAGAATGATTCTGTACCAGGTTAAGTAGATTTTACAGTTTCGTCTAGCATCAATACCACTTGCTAGATCACTTTCATACTTGTACAGTTGTTGCTTATTACCATTCTCAATCCACCCACAATCATCAAATACCGACTTTGACCTTGCCATTGTTCAAATGGGCTGTTGCCTCACAAGCATGCCACCGGGGGATATATGCGTTAATTGAACGCAGCGTCATGTTTTTAGGTGTTTTTGTTCTGTTGGTTCCTGGCTGTAACATGTGCTTTTTTTCAGTTGGTTCCTGGCTCTAACAAGCGTTTTTTTGTCCTGCAGGTTGTTTTTGTCCTGTTGGTTCCTGGCCCTTCTATTATGTGTAACTATAGGGCTGTGTATTAAGGGGGTATTCTTTTTGAATTCTATATCAATGTTAGCTAAAAAGCTGAAAGGCAATGGTTATAAAACATACAAAGTAAAAACAATATATTAACAGATCACTAAGTGCCATGGCGGATTAGGATTTCAGACTTGGGGAAGGGTGTTTTATTTAGGAATTGAATAATTGAATATTACTTCATTTCTATGTATGTTTGGGGAGTTTTAGGTGGGGGGAGGATTGCTGTGTGCCCCCCCCCCATGAATCCACTAGTGCTAGAGACTCTTATTTTCTTGTACCAACAACAGGAGAATACTCTCAATTTGGGTATTGTACTGTAAGACATTTTATGACAATGTCCAACAATGGGAATTATCTCTGCAGTGGAAGATAAACTAACAAATAACCTGATTGAAGATGATATTGAACCTTTTTCATCCATGTTAACTGGACTAATTTATTCCCCTGGTATAACAGTACATTAACAATATCTGTATTGTCATAAATGGAGGCACTAACTGCTTCTGTCTGTTTGAAGGCTTGCTACTATAAATATTGTAATAAATGAGGTATTGACATACAAACCTTACTCTCCATAGTAATCATAGCTTCTAAAATACTTGTTTTGTAATTTGTTGCAATTATATGGCATTGTCATATTTCTATGTCCTATATTAATAGATTGTGGGTATTTTGTTGCTGGCCTGTCTGTTTGTACCAAACTTTAACCTTGCTTATGCGATCAAATCGCTTCCATCTACAATCATTAAACTTCATATGTTGGTTCCTCATGACAACCTCTATTGGACCTGCGCATTTTCAGGTCACTTGGTCAAAGGTCAAGGTCACCCAGAGAGGGCATTTTGTTTTTAAAACACATCTTGTTCTTCATGTCATAATAGTTACTGTGCTCTGATAAAATTGATGGATTTTTATTTCACACGGTCATATGATCACTCTTAGTTTGTCCTTTGTTCATCCGCGTGCATAGTGCTTGACTTTTGTGTCATCCACTTTTGCCTTGTAACAGGCTTAGATAATATTTTTAGGAGGAAACAACTGTTACTACCCTCATGAGCAGCCACTTGTTTGCAAAAAAAAAAACATTAAAAAATGGCCAAATTCCAAAATATTTTATATCATAGCATGATTGAAGATGACTGACTGATTAAAGTACTGAATGTAATTAAGCCACCTGTGGCCACAAGTTGATTATTTCATCTGTCATTATGTTGCCCTTTGTTTACAAGTTTGTATAAAAGTCTAGGTGATTGATCATATTTGAGTTTGACTGATTAAGTGATATAGATTTTGTAATCCTGGGTGAAACATACCATAGTGATTAATATGTCTTATTTCCTGTACTCCACAGCTGATTGTATCATAAACTTCTCCTCATTTATGTCCATCAATAATATTATAGTAAAAGCAAAGTTGGATTATTTTATAAAGATCTAAATGTTATCTAAAGAACTGATCTTTTTGTTATAGAACACTATTCTGTAAATGATAAAAACAGTTAGAGCTATCATATTTAAGGATGGAAGTCTACATATTTCAATTGGTTAATGTGCTGGGTTTGTAACTCAGCAAGCCAGATTTGATTCCCAGTCGCCGTAGGTCATATACTCTTCAATAAAAATTGACAAAATATGTTGTTTTTCTTCCACATGTGGTGAAATTGCTGGTTTCGTGCATTTTCGTGGTATTTTTTCTATCTTGGAATTGAATACCTTAATTACTTTTTAGTAGAAGTATATCTGAATTTGACTGAAACCTGTTTAAAAAAAAGAGGGCAGTGTATCATCTATCCACAATAAAGTATAATACAACAAGACTGTGAGAACAGAAAGTTTACATGGATTTATTGATCACATTAAGCCCTAATAGCTTGTTCAGACAACTCTCGTGATTGAGGATTACCTGTTCTATTACTTATTCTTGTTATAGAAGTTGTTTGAATGAAGTTGTATAATATTTTATCAGTTGTTGAATGCTGTATCTTAGCAAGAAATGTTTGTGAAACACAGATGCCCCTTTATGACCAACAGGGTAGTAAGCCCTTTGACCTTATGAACTCCAAATCAGTAGGGGTCATCTACATGTAATTTAGTACCAACCTCCCAACCAAATCTGAGGAGCTTAGGCCAAATCGTTGTTTAGTTATTGGTCGGACAAGGTTTTGTTACAGACGAACAGACCGTTTGACCAACTGACTTGTCCAAAGCAATATATTTCTTTTTGTTCGAAATCGGGACAGTTCACTTATACTAGCTGTACATTATTTCAGGTTTTCATCATGCCAACTTTCTGTCTTCCAAAGTACCAGAGTCATGGTAAGTTTGTATCATAAGCTTTTAACATATTGTGAACTATCCATGAAATTTGGCTCCATGAGTTATGTTTGAGTCGTGGCCCCTGTCCAGTGTTTTGTAAACTGAACATCAAGGATTGATTCCTTGTCATGTTATATAGGTTATACTCATCCATAAAACATTTTAATTGACAATAATGTTGATATTCCTCCACATATGTAGAAGTTGCTGGTTCCTTGTTAAAGGGTTTAGTAAGTACTGGTTAGAGTACCATCCAGGAAAACTTGTTTGTTGATCGGTCTCCATAAGTAACAAAAAATTTGTTAAAAAAATAATGACCCAATAAATAAATTATGTATCAATACTTCCCCATTAATATGAACTATTTCTGCAAAATTGAGAAATATTCTTAATATGTTATGAATTGTTTTTATGTGAGATTAAGTCATGTTATAAATATGTAGATTGATGTAAATAGTGTAGGTTATTAATTGTAAGAATTTTACTGTAATTTCTTTCAGTATCTTGATTTTACTTGGTGTCATTTTTGGTGCAATAATCTTGTAAGTACAAATTAGTATTTTATTACAAAAATTAATAATATTCGAGATGATCGGGTGTCTAGTGGTAACGCGCTGGACTCCTGAACAGAAGGTCATGGGTTCAAATCTCAGCTCTGCCTTCAGAACTCTTCAGGGATGATGTTTCAGTGTACCATCCCGACTTGAAAATTACAGGAAAAGGGCTTTACACCAGGCATGATAAACTTCCAGAATAAACTTCTTAAATAAGAGTAGGGATATAAATGCCCAGTTCTCCTGTATCTTATCTCTCCTCTCTCTGAGGTGGCCCTGTAATGAACAAAACTGTTGAATGAGTTGTTAAACAACAGATAAATAAATAAATAAATAAACTAGTATGATTATTGATCATGATGGTTGATGTTTTTTGATATCACATTAAATTTTACCACTCTAGTATTTTCATTATTTATTATTATTATTATCTTTTCTATTGCTGTTTATGATATTAAATTGTTTTTGTTAATCTATTGTAATTTGTTCCAGTTTTTCTGGAGGTGCCGAGGACTTATCATTTTTTGAACCACATCAGTTCTTTTTATATTTACTTCCACCGTAAGTAGCTGTTTACCTTTTACCACTGTAAGTGACTGTTCACCTTTTACCACAGTAAATATCTGTCTACCATTTACCACTGTAAGTATATGATTACCTTTTACCACTGTAAGTGACTGTTCACCTTTTACCACTGTAAGTATATGATTACCTTTTACCACTGTAAGTGACTGTTCACCTTTTACCACTGTAAGTATATGATTACCTTTTACCACTGTAAGTGACTGTTTACCTTTTACCACTGTAAGTGACTGTTCACCCTTTTACCTCTGTATCTGTTTACCTTTTACCACTGTATCTGTTTAGCTTTTACCACTGTAAGTATATGATTACCTTTTATCACTGTAAGTGACTGTTTACCTTTTACCGCAGTATCTGTTTAGCTTTTAACTCTGTAAGTATATAATTACCTTTTACTGCTGTAAGTTTGTGTTTACCTTTTACCACTGTAAGTATATGTTTAGCTTTTACCACTGTAAGTGACTGTTTACCTTTTACCACAGTATCTGTTTACCTTTTACCACTGTATCTGTTTACCTTTTACCACTGTAAGTATATGATTACCGTTTACCACTGTAAGTGACTGTTTTCCTTTTACCACAGTATCTGTTTAGCTTTTAACACTGTAAGTATATGATTACCTTTTACCGCTGTAAGTTTGTGTTTACCTTTTACCACTGTAAGTTTGTGTTTACCTTTTACCACTGTAAGTTTATGTTTACCTTTTACCGCTGTAAGTTTGTGTTTACCTTTTACCACTGTAAATTTGTGTTTACCTTTTACCACTGTAAGTTTATGTTTACCTTTTACCACTGTAAGTTTATGTTTACCTTTTACCACTGTAAGTATGATATTACCTTTTACCACTGTAAGTTTGTGTTTACCTTTTACCACTGTATTTGTTTACCTTTTACCACTTAAATGTTAACTGACTACCTATAACCCAGTGATTTGGGGGTAACTTGTGAAAGTCAGTTGAATACCGGTATGTATATAAATTTCAGACTATAAACCTATCCTTTACCTTTTTTGTGCACTGTAAGTATCTATAACCTTATAACACTGTGTCTGTTTGCTTTATCACTGTAAGTATCTATTTAACTTCAACCACTGTAAGTAACTGTTTACCTTTTTACCACTGTTGCGGTTTACCTTACCACAGTAAGTAAATGTTGACCTTTTACAACGGTAAGTAACTGTTGACCTTTTTATCACTATGATGGTTACCTTTTACCACAGTAAGTAACTGTTTACCTTTTACCACTGTAAGTATATGCTTACCTTTTACCACTGTTAGTAATTGTTTACCTTTTACCACTGTAAGTATATGCTTACCTTTTACCACTGTTAGTAATTGTTTACCTTTTACCACTGTAAGTATATACTTACCTTTTACCACTGTTAATAATTGTTTACCTTTTACCACTGTAAATAACTGATTACCTTTAAAACTGTATCTGATTATCTTTTACCACTGTAAGTAACTGTTTACCTTTTAAAACTGTATCTGATTACCTATATCCACTGTTAGTGACAGTAAAAAAAATAGTCCTAACCAGCACATGTTAGGTTTCCTAGCAGTACTAACCTGTTTTCCTCTCTATTTCTGATCAGCTCAGAGCCTCTGCCTTCATGACATATTAATTATATAGGGTACATTAGATACAATACATTCAGATTGTTATTTAGATGCATTTACCTTGCCCAGGTCTCAAACTCACAAACTGTCAGTCGAATGTCTGTAACAAAGGTATCTGAACAAATAAGAGAGATTTTCTTTTCTAGTTATTGTCTTGTTTAATGTATAAGTAGATTCTCCTAGCTGAACAACTTGTATGATTTATTGTCTTGTTTAATGTATAAGTAGATTCTCCTAGCTGAACAACTTGTATGATTTATTGTCTTGTTTAATGTATAAGTAGATTCTCCTAGCTGAACAACTTGTATGATTTATTGTCTTGTTTAATGTATAAGTAGATTCTCCTAGCTGAACAACTTGTATGATTTATTGTCTTGTTTAATGTATAAGTAGATTCTCCTAGCTGAACAACTTGTATGATTTATTGTCTTGTTTAATGTATAAGTAGATTCTCCTAGCTGAACAACTTGTATGATTTATTGTCTTGTTTAATGTATAAGTAGATTCTCCTAGCTGAACAACTTGTATGATTTATTGTCTTCTTTAATGTATAAGTAGATTCTCCTAGCTGAACAACTTGTATGATTTATTGTCTTCTTTAATGTATAAGTAGATTCTCCTAGCTGAACAACTTGTATGATTTATTGTCTTGTTTAATGTATAAGTAGATTCTCCTAGCTGAACAACTTGTATGATTTATTGTCTTGTTTAATGTATAAGTAGATTCTCCTAGCTGAACAACTTGTATGATTTATTGTCTTGTTTAATGTATAAGTAGATTCTCCTAGCTGAACAACTTGTATGATTTATTGTCTTCTTTAATGTATAAGTAGATTCTCCTAGCTGAACAACTTGTATGATTTATTGTCTTCTTTAATGTATAAGTAGATTCTCCTAGCTGAACAACTTGTATGATTTATTGTCTTGTTTAATGTATAAGTAGATTCTCCTAGCTGAACAACTTGTATGATTTATTGTCTTGTTTAATGTATAAGTAGATTCTCCTAGCTGAACAACTTGTATGATTTATTGTCTTGTTTAATGTATAAGTAGATTCTCCTAGCTGAACAACTTGTATGATTTATTGTCTTGTTTAATGTATAAGTAGATTCTCCTAGCTGAACAACTTGTATGATTTATTGTCTTGTTTAATGTATAAGTAGATTCTCCTAGCTGAACAACTTGTATGATTTATTGTCTTGTTTAATGTATAAGTAGATTCTCCTAGCTGAACAACTTGTATGATTTATTGTCTTGTTTAATGTATAAGTAGATTCTCCTAGAACAACTTGTATGATTTATTGTCTTGTTTAATGTATAAGTAGATTCTCCTAGCTGAACAACTTGTATGATTTATTGTCTTGTTTAATGTATAAGTAGATTCTCCTAGCTGAACAACTTGTATGATTTATTGTCTTGTTTAATGTATAAGTAGATTCTCCTAGCTGAACAACTTGTATGATTTATTGTCTTGTTTAATGTATAAGTAGATTCTCCTAGCTGAACAACTTGTATGATTTATTGTCTTGTTTAATGTATAAGTAGATTCTCCTAGCTGAACAACTTGTATGATTTATTGTCTTGTTTAATGTATAAGTAGATTCTCCTAGCTGAACAACTTGTATGATTTATTGTCTTGTTTAATGTATAAGTAGATTCTCCTAGAACAACTTGTATGATTTATTGTCTTGTTTAATGTATAAGTAGATTCTCCTAGCTGAACAACTTGTATGATTTATTGCCTTGTTTAATGTATAAGTAGATTCTCCTAGCTGAACAACTTGTATGATTTATTGTCTTGTTTAATGTATAAGTAGATTCTCCTAGCTGAACAACTTGTATGATTTATTGTCTTGTTTAATGTATAAGTAGATTCTCCTAGAACAACTTGTATGATTTATTGTCTTGTTTAATGTATAAGTAGATTCTCCTAGCTGAACAACTTGTATGATTTATTGTCTTGTTTAATGTATAAGTAGATTCTCCTAGCTGAACAACTTGTATGATTTATTGTCTTCTTTAATGTATAAGTAGATTCTCCTAGCTGAGCAACTTGTATGATTTATTGTCTTGTTTAATGTATAAGTAGATTCTTCTAGAACAACTTGTATGATTTATTGTCTGAAGCTCACTGTTATAAGATAACTTCACTAAATGTATATTTTAAATATTTCAGTATCATGTTAGAGGCAGCATTTAGTTTACATGATAGAACATTTACAGACAACCTTGGAAGCATAATCATGTATTCTGTTGTGGTAAGTAAACTTGACGAACATTATAATAATGTTTCTGGTGCCAAGTTTTTGATATGATGTATTCAACCTTGCATTCCCTATGTTTATGTTATGAACTGATCTTTTAATCAATTCGGACTGTTCCACTTGCAATTCTGAGGTTAGTCAGGATACAAAAGTCTGAATAAAGTTCTTAGTAAAAATTTAATTAATTTGATACCTTTAAGAGATAATCCTTGACAGTCAGAAAATGAAAAAGGAAATTAATTGAATTTTTATACATTTTATATTGGGTAATAAAATTATAACTTTTTGATGAAATATGCAATTTCAAAAAGTTGCTGAATTAACTTACTGATAATATAATGTGTGAATATTTGAACCGTTAACCAATTAATGGTTGATGTCCATAATTATTACTCTCAGAAGTATTACAGACCCCTATTAATTTATGTGAATGGATTTGTTTTACATAAGGGAAATTAACTAACTAATTATGTTATTTAGGTATGAATTTAATTGGATTTTTTTCTGCCATAAGCAGGGGTAAAAGTGTTAAGATTTTAGAAATTTGAGGGGGGGGGGGGTACCCCTTGTCTGATTAGATCAACATATTTACTGACATTGCAGACTTTGCGAAAGGTGGACTTGTCCGATAGATTGTGTGTCAGTCCAATAAAGAATCTTATCTCATCGAACTGGCTGTCCGGCAACTTATTTACCTGATGTATACACAATTGTACTTGTTTACTTTTTTCGGTCTGACAGATTTCCTTTCGGTCCGACAGAATTTTTTAAGCTTGTCAGACTGAATGTCCGGCAGATATTTTTGCCTATTGCGAAGTCTGCATTGTCTTGTAAATTTGCTTTTTGTTATTGTGATTTTCTGCCAAATTTTTGTTGTTTTTAGCTCACCTGGCACAGAGTGCCAAGGTGAGTTTTTAGGATCAAGCTGTGTCCATCGTCATCCATCGCCCGTCTTCAACAATTTCTTTAAACAACATTTCCTCCTAAACCACGGAATCAATTTCAGCAAAACTTCACAGTTTCAAAGAATTCCATTCCATGAAGAACTCTGGTTACCATAGCAACCGGAAGGATTTTTAAAATCTTTAAAAATCTTCTTCTCAAAATCCAGAGGACCTAGAGCTTTGATATTTGGTGTGTAGCATTGCCTAGTGGACCTCTACTAAGATTGTTCCAAATATTGCCATAGGATCAAAATTGGCCCTGCCACGGGAGTCACTTGATTTATAAACATTGTAGACTTATATAGGAACATTGAAAAAACCTTCTTGTTCAAAAACCACTAGGCCTAGAGCTTCAATATTTTGTTTGTGGCATTGTCTAGTGGTCCTCTACCAAGTTTGTAAAAATTATGGGCCCCGGGTTCAAATTTGGTCCTACCCCAGGGTTAACTCTATTTTATATAGGAAAATTAAAAAAATCTTCTTCTCAAAAACCAGAGGACCTAGAGCTTTGATATTTTGTGTATATCATTGCCTAGTGGACCTCTACCAAGTTGTTCCAAATATTGCCCTAGGATCAAAATTGGCCCAGCCCCTGGGGTCACTTGATTTATATAGACTTATATAGGAAAATTTAAAAAATCTTCTTTTCTGAAACCACTTGGCCTAGAGCTTAAGTATTTGGTATGTAGCATATTGCTTCTATATTTTGTATGTGGCATTGTCTAGTGGACCGCTACGAAGTTTGTTCAAATTATGGCCCCCGTGGTCAAAATTGGCACCGCCCTGGGGGTCACTTGATTTATTTAGACTCGTATAGGAAAAGTTAAAAATTCTTCTTGTCCAAAACCATGGGCTTAGATATTTTGGATGCTGCATTTTCTTGTGGATCTCTAACAAGTTTGTTCAAATCATGGCCCCATGGTCAATAATGGCCTGGTCCTGGGGGTCAGTTGATTTCAACAAATACTGAACAGTCAGGGTAGATAACTCTTTACAATGTCAAATAACGTTCCTTGATTTAATTATCCTTTAGTGTTACAATGCTCAGGTGAGCAATATAGGGCCATCATAGCCCTCTTGTTTTTTAATTTCCAACTTTTACCCCTGAGTATGTGGGGATTTGGTATGTACTAACAATACTGTATGTGTGATGATACATATATATAAAATGTGGGATATTTAATGTTTGATCGGTTGAGTTTTCTATATTTAACTGTGATGTGTGTTACAAGTATGTAATTTTCTAGTTGACATGCACTCATATGTTTACAATACCTGTAATTAAGACATTTACCAAACACAGTTAAACCTGTGAACAAAGGCCACCCTTGGGAAAGATATGCCTTTATTGACAGTTGATCTTTAGTTAGAGGTTATTTTGTTCTAAATAATCCACAACTTTTTCTCCTTCTATAGCAGAGGCTGTTAACAGTCGTCGTTTCAGGAAAATTCTTTTAAAATTCAATTTACATCAAGTTTTTTCTTTCCCTTATGAAAAAATTAATGTTATTTTCCTCAAAAGAATTACAGGATAGGCCCCTTTCCCCTGCCTGTGATAAAAGTCCTGTAATTTATGACAGTTTTAAAAGAATGGTCTTTATTCTCAGAGTGGCCTTTATTTGGAGGTGACTGCTAACACAGGTTTGACTGTATATTGATATGTCTATCTGAGGTACTAACATGATAAGATTTGTTGATTTTATTCTTATTTCATGATAGCTCTTCAATTTTCAACACTGCTTTGTTTTGCCAATTATTCCTCAGACTAAAATTTAATAGATGAAAAAACTTGAGAGTATCCAAATTAGTTTAATGTCCTCTGAATCAGGGTGCTATTTTAAAAGATTGACTTGGGGGAAAATATGTTTGGTTTGTCAGAGAGAGAGTGTATTAGAATTGTGATAAATTCACAAATAAAAACAAATGCTAGGAAGTGATAGTTTCATTTGTTTGTAATGCACTAAACATTGTTAGGCTTTTTATGCATGTTGATTGTATACAAAGATGGCATGGTTTTATTTTTTTGCTTTTTTAGGGCACTGTGATTGCATGTTTCACTATTGGTAAGTACCAGGATGTTGTGTAATTATGTAGCCTTCTATACTAACCTACCTTTAACAAGGGTTTTCATAAAGTTTTCCTGTAAGATGCTAAACCTTGATTAAAAAAGGCTTTCCATGCTCATTTCTGACATCGTACATAATATATTCAGGATTTTTAGGCGGGCCAATTTCGTTTCTAAGCAGTCAATTTGGCCTCTAATGTTGCCTCTTATTGAAAACACTGCTTAACCTGGACTTGTCTTTACAATAGTAATGTTAAAGTGATTAAAGTAAAGATACTTATAGTTGATTTTCACTACAATTTGAGACAAAATGGTCTTATATCACTGGATGATTCATTATAAGTAAGTGTATGATGTCAAACAAACTTATATAGATCTGTATGGCAGTAATTTAGGATTCATGTACATATATATATTGTTCACTAATTTATTTGATCTGTTAAAATTTCACTAAATAGATTAGCTCTGATGGTCAAAAATGGTCAATGCCTGCAGTGTTCCTATACTTCTCATCGGCATATAGCTACTGGTGCAGTATCTTTCAGGAATCTCCTGGTCTACTGTTTATGGTGGTATTTTTGCAATAAAAGATCATCTCCGTGTTTGTGTTAGAATTTCATTATTTCTTGTTTTAATACTGACTAGAAAACCAAGTTTTTGTGATTGAAAACTTTAAATGTATTATCTGAACTATTCCATCAGTAATACTTTAAATCTGGAGAAACAGTGACATTTATGATGTTATGTTTGATTGATTTTTCCTTTCTAATGAAGTGAGACTTTGTGAGAATAATTATGTGAGAATTTGGAACATCTCAATAACCAGACAATGTTTTATGATTCTGATTTCTTTCTGATTATAATTCATTTCTTTATATTTATTTGTAGGTCTGTCATTATGGGGGTTAGCTGAAGTAGGGGCCATGGAAGACCCTAAGGCTAATATTGTGCAGATATTAGTATTCAGTGCCCTTATTGTAGCTGTAGACCCAGTGGCTGTATGTATCAGAACCTTATTTTTGTCTGTTTTATTTCATTTATCTGTTGATTAACGGCCAATTAGACAGCTATGGTCATTTCAGAGCTGCCCAAGAGAGAGAGGGGGGAGATAAGATACAGGAGACCTGGGCATTTATATTCCTACCCAGTGTAAAGCACCGATACATGCCTCACCCTTTTTCCTGTGATTTTGTGGACACAGTACTTGGCTCGGTAGTTGGGATGGGGACTCGGTCACTGAAAACCCCTTTTTTCATCTGACCTCAATTAAATAGATTTAATATAAAGAAATATAAGCAAAATTGATCCTTTAATTGTATGTATTAGTAAAAAGTTCTTGATTCTGTTTGAAGGTGAAGGGGATTATTGCATCCATGTACTCTGATTGAAGGAGCATGGGATATGATTTCTAATGTGTCTAATGGCAAATGTCAAAGGATGTAAATGAACTAGGATATTATCTATAAATGTGCTGCATCTTATATATTGTCATAATTACAATTAAAACGTAAATATAATAATGTGTCTGTCAGATTTTATATGTTTTTATGTTTCAGGTTTTAGCTATATTTCAAGAAGTGGGTGTTAACAACATGTTATATTTTCTTGTGTTTGGTGAATCCTTGTTAAATGATGGTGTTACTGTTGTTTTATATAATGTTATGCAAACATATAACCGTATGGAAGTCATCGAAGCTGATCAGGTAAGGGGATCTTCCAGTCATCTTACTCTATGTATGAAAACAAAATTTATCTGCTCATGAAGGGTGTTTTTGCTATACTAGTCAGGTAGTTATCTCCCAACAGATGTCAGAGCAATTGCACCCTGGTTACAAACTTTAAAAATATAGTAAAGAATGTGAAAAATATTCAACCCTTTGGAAGTTAAAGAAACTGACCCAGTTTTAAGAACTAAAGTAACCAATCTTTCTAAGTACTTTAGTAAATATTTACTGATAAAAAGTAACATAGTAAACATTTACAGATTATAAGTAATATAGTCGACAATTATAGATTATAAGTAATATAGTAAACATTCACTGATTATAAGTAATATAGTAAATATTTACTGATAATAAGTACTATAGTAGACAATTACAGATTATAAGTAATATAGTAGACAATTACAGATTATAAGTAATATAGTAAACATTTACAGATTATAAGTAATATAGTAAACATTTACTGATTATAAATAATATAGTAAATATTTACTGATAATAAGTACTATAGTAGACAATTACAGATTATAAGTAATATAGTAAACATTTACTGATTATAAGTAATATAGTAAATATTTACTGATAATAAGTACTATAGTAGACAATTACAGATTATAAGTAATATAGTAAACAATTACAGATTATAAGTAATATAGTAAACATTTACTGATTATAAGTAATATAGTAAACATTTACAGATTATAAGTAATATAGTAAACATTTACAGATTATAAGTAATATAGTAAACATTTACTGATTATAAGTAATATAGTAAACATTTACTGATTATAAGTTATATAGTAAATATTTACTGATTATAAGTAATATAGTAGACAATTACAGATTATAAGTAATATAGTAAACATTTACAGATTATAAGTAATATAGTAAACATTTACTGATTATAAGTAATATAGTAAACATTTACTGATTATAAGTTATATAGTAAATATTTACTGATTATAAGTAATATAGTAGACAATTACAGATTATAAGTAATATAGTAAACATTTACTGATTATAAGTAATATAGTAAACATTTACAGATTATAAGTAATATAGTAAACATTTACAGATTATAAGTAATATAGTAAACATTTACTGATTATAAGTAATATAGTAGACAATTACAGATTATAAGTAATATAGTAGACAATTACAGATTATAAGTAATATAGTGAACATTTACTGATTATAAGTAATATAGTAAACATTTACTGATTATAAGTTATATAGTAAATATTTACTGATAATAAGTACTATAGTAGACAATTACAGATTATAAGTAATATAGTAAACATTAACAGATTATAAGTAATATAGTAAACATTTACAGATTATAAGTAATATAGTAAACATTTACAGATTATAAGTAATATAGTAGACAATTACAGATTATAAGTAATATAGTAGACAATTACAGATTATAAGTAATATAGTAATTATTTACTGAATATGAGTAATATAGTATACTACTAAAGATTATAAGTATCATAGTAAACATTTACTGATTATGAATACTAAAACAAAAAATTAATGATTATTAGTACCAAAGTAATCAGTTACAAAATTTCTGATTGTTAGGAATGCTTGTAAACGATAAGAATACTGGCGATAATGATGTGAATAATGGCCATTCTTTTAACAAGTGTCAATGGGTATTTAAAGCAAAATGTGTTCTAAATAAAGGTCACCTGCCAATGAAGGCCATATTATGACTTTCACAAGGGTGGCCTTTGTTCACAGATCACAAGTTTGACTGTATTTGAAATTGCTTTACAGGTGGTGCTTGGTATTGTGAAGTTTCTTGTAGTTGTGTTCGGTGGTTTATTGATTGGTGTCGTCTCCGGGCTCGTGTCTTCATTCATTACAAAGTACACTAACTTAGTCAAGGTGGTTGAACCCATTATCATATTTGGATTTGCATATGAATCTTATATTGTCGCAGAAATGTTCCATTTCTCAGGAATCATAAGGTTAGTATTGGTCTATACAATGTGTGTAATATTATGTTCCCGCCATTCAAACTGGCGGAAGGGCATTAAGTGTCTGTCCTGTCCAACATTCTGTTTGTCCATCTGTTCAGATTATGGTTTTCGAGCGATAACTCAAATATTTCTTGGATTGGTTTCATATTTTACATGAAGGTGTATGATAGTGAATTACAGTCACTTCGAGTTTGATTTCTGTTTAAATTCAAACATTTTCATAGGAGTTATGGCCCCTATTTTTACTTAGTTCTCAGCGGGGGTATGTAGTGTCCTCCAGACACATTTCTAGCTTAATATCAAATGTTCTAGATAAAATGTTTGATTTATGTTGAGTGCAAAATTCATAATCCACATCTGCGCTATTGTTTAAAACTGAATTCAAAGATATTAAATTATAATTATTTGTATCGTAAGTCAAGTAATTATTTATTGTTTCAGAATTTCTTTATCGCATCTTGCCATTTAATGAATTTATGTGGAAAATGATTCGTAATAGTTATGTTATAGAATTGTGCCTTATTCTAAAAAATATATTCAAAATTTGAAAACTGATAAATGCCATGTAATGTGCCTATATCTATAGGATTTTATTACCACTTGAATGTTCTGATCATTTTTTCAGCATTATCGGATGTGGCTTGACCCAGATGCAATACGCATTTAATAATATCACAAATAAGTCAAAACTTGCTTGCAAGTTCTTTGCCAAAGTCATAAGGTTTGTAAATTTCTTTAATAAACTAAAGGATTTTTATGACAACCATTTATTTAATTGCAAGTTCAAATTTATTATAGGATTGTTTATTATGAGTTTGGATCGACCAATCCTTACTTAACTTGGTATATAGCATCCTTTCCTGAAAACCAAGCTTTGGATTGTATTTTGGGTCAGTCGGGTTAAGGTCACTGTTACTAAAGATAGAAAATCAGTTACTACTCAATACGTTATGTTTGGTCCTACCAATCCTGATAAAACTTGGTATGTAACATCCTTGCATCGAAAATTAGCTTGGGATTTTATTTCCGGTCAGTCAGGTCAAGATTGGTCAAGATTGTAAAGTTTTAATATTTCATTTCCAAAGGACCCGCCTTCGTGGTCGATTGGTTAAGGTCACTGACTTCAAATCACAGTAACCTCTCACTGATAGAGGGTTGTTCGTTTGAGCCCCGCTACTGACCATGACTCTTTATCTGAGATAGTAGGCAGTTGCTTACGGAGGAGTCTATTCATGGTTCTTCCCAGGAACGATGCTTAGGTGAACTGTCCAACTCATATGACTTTGACTGTTGAAAAGGGGCGTAAAACTCGATATAAACAAACAAACATTCCCATAGGGGATCATAAAATTAACTATATTTTGTTGTACTTTTTTTTACAGTAATACATGTGAGATTATAATTTTCTTGTTTCTTGGCTTGAAGACTGTACATCCAAATCATGTATGGAACACTGGCTTTGTCTTATGGACATTGCTTCTGTGTATTGTATACAGATTTATCAGTAAGTGACAGTAAATCTTCTATCATTTTATAGTAAACAATTAACAGTCAGTGTGCCAACGTATATGTTCCATTTATTGATGATATAGTTCTGTTCTAAGTTCACCAAAATTACGCCGGAAGTTAGTGCTCTGGACTAGTAAGCCAGTGATCTGGATTTGAATCTCAGTTGCGGCAGGTTGTACCCCTGAAATTTAACAAAAATGTCACTTTTCATCCGTATGTGATGAAGTTGCCAGCGCCTTGTTGAAAGGTTTGTCATTACTGATTAGAATACAGTCCAGGATAATTTGTGAAACAGCTACCTTATCATTGAAACCTTGGAAACAACAAACTGCTGGTACATGTACTTTTCCATTTTTATATGTCCCCACCATTCTAAATGGCAGAAGGGTATGTAGTGTTGCCCCTGTCCTTCCGTCCAATTTCTTTTTTCTTTGTTACAGTTAATGATGACATCATTCATGTCACCTTGTTCTAATAATAACAAATTGGAAATGATTTGACATTTTTAAAGAATTTGTGGCCTGTAATATGTAATTTTCTAATCCATTCTGGTATGCACTAACATTTTTCTACCTGATACCCCACCCACTACTGTTGTCTTTATTTACAGTTACCTTCGTTATATCATTCCTGATAAACAGATGTGATACTTACAGAGTAAGGAAAATCAAATTGGATGAGATGTTAATGATTGTGAGTTTATTTTTATACTTAACGCATGAATTCGGTTTTATTATGGATTAAAATTGTTATATTCTGGCTAACTGTCCTACCCTAATTTAACTTTAGACTTTTTATCATGCCCGAGGAATGGTACATCTACATTCTCACATTTTAGCTTACCTTCGTCACCGGCTCAGGATGAGCTTTTAAGATTGTTGAATGTCCGGCGTCCGGCCACAATTAGTTTGTTTACACTCTAGCGTCCACAGCTGTTAACCAGTCTTCATCAAACTTAGTCACAATATTATATGGCCACAATATCTCGCCCACCTTCGATTATGGGTGAAATTGGACTTGGATTTTAGGAGTAATGTGCCCTTGTCTTAGAAAATTTGCTGTATTTAGCTTGTTTTCACTCCAGCACCATCATTTCTTCGCTGATCCTAATCATATTTACAGTGAATGTGTATGACCTGAAGATCTTGGACAATTTCGATTATAGGCAGAATTGGACTAGGACTTAATTAGTTATAGGCCCTTGACGATGCTGATGCTCCCATTTAATCAATGAAATTTTGATTTTGCACAGAGTTGTCATTCTTGACTAAAGTACTGCAGACCTCATACTTTGCTGACAGTGATTTCCCTTTAAATACCTAATTTGACTATTGTGATTAAAATGCTGTTCAAACTGTATCTGTAAATGCAACATAGTTCTGGTTCAGCATGTTTTTAATAGTATATTTTCATGTTATTTTTAGGCAAACATCTAAATAAAGTTAAGACATTAAATTTTTTATTTTTTTATTTTGTGCTATTCATTTGGTGTAAGGGGTGTTAAGTTTATGCAGTCTTAACATTTTAGGTAATTTCTTATTTAATCAGTTTCAATAGATTAATCACTGACTTTTGCCACTGAATAGTCAAATCAATTTGCATGGACTGATTAGAATCCCTAATATTTTCAGAGTTACGGTGGATTAAGAGGTGCTGTGTGTTTCTCATTGGTAGCTTTATTAGATGAGAAGGAATTTGAAATGAAGGACATGTTTGTAACTACAACACTGTTTGTAATATTCTTCACAGTCTTTATACAGGTTAGTATAGTACAGTACAACCTCTCCAGAGCGGCCCTCTCTTGAGCAACCCCCCCCCCCCCCCTGCAACAACATCATGATTTTCCCTTGCACGATTATTTAGTTACAAATTTAACCTCTCTAGAGCACCCTGCCCCCTGCAACAACATCATGATTTTCCCTTGCACGATTATTTAGTTACAAATTTAACCTCTCTAGAGCACCCCCCCCCCCCCCCCCCTGCAACAACATCATGATTTTCCCTTGCACGATTATTTAGTTACAAATTTAACCTCTCTAGAGCACCCCCCCCCGCAACAAAACCTCTCTAGAGCACCCCCCCCTGCAACAACATCATGATTTTCCCTTGCACGATTATTTAGTTACAAATTTAACCTCTCTAGAGCACCCCCCCCCGCAACAAAACCTCTCTAGAGCACCCCCCCCTGCAACAACATCATGATTTTCCCTTGCACGATTATTTAGTTACAAATTTAACCTCTCTAGAGCACCCCCCCCCCGCAACAAAACCTCTCTAGAGCACCCCCCCCTGCAACAACATCATGATTTTCCCTTGCACGATTATTTAGTTACAAATTTAACATCTCTAGAGCACCCTGCCCCCCTGCAACAACATCATGATTTTCCCTTGCACGATTATTTAGTTACAAATTTAACCTCTCTAGAGCACCCTGCCCCCCTGCAACAACATCATGATTTTCCTTTGCACGATTATTTAGTTACAAATTTAACCTCTCTAGAGCACCCTGCCCCCCTGCAACAACATCATGATTTTCCCTTGCACGATTATTTAGTTACAAATTTAACCTCTCTAGAGCACCCCCCCCCCCGCAACAAAACCTATCTAGAGCACCCCCCCTGCAACAACATCATGATTTTCCCTTGCACGATTATTTAGTTACAAATTTAACCTCTCTAGAGCAACAACCTCCCTTCAACAACAGCATGATTTTGCTTCAACCATTGGGTGTTACTTGAAGAGGTTTCAATGAATATTTATCTATGAAATTATTATTCTGAATGGCATCATTGAATTGTCTGTCTGTATATTGGTCATCAAAGATAGTAACCAGTGTTTCTCTTTAAAGGGTAAGACAATGTTAGTTTTAATAAGTCATATGAAAATAATGACTCATTATTGTTCTGAATATATTAACGCATATACGCCTTAAAATTTGCACATTGAGGATATTTGACGTAAAGCCATAGAAACTAGGATATCTGAATTGTGAATAGGATGCAGCCATTTAGAAGAGCTAATCACATGCTGTGACGTCATATTGCACAAACTGGAAAATAGCAGCACCCCAGGAGTTTGGCAGTATCGCTAAATGCCAATCTATGTTAAGTAATGGATTTTAAAACAAAGAAATGCAGGATACATCATTAATTTGATAGTTTTACACAACTTAGTGCCTGAAAAGCCAACATTGTCTTTCCTTTTAATCTATGAAAGCAAAGGTGCAATCGTTTGCATTATTCTAACATGGTACGTTGACATGGTGTCACAATGAAATTTTAGATGAAATGTTTATTTGTACACTGTGAGACCTATAACTGTACTCTGTCAGACCTATAACTGTACACTGTCAGACCTATAACTGTACACGGTCAGACTTATAACTGTACACTGTCAGACCTATAACTGTACACTGTCAGACCTATAACTGTACACTGTCAGACCTATAACTGTACACTGTCAGACCTATAACTGTACACTGTCAGACCTATAACTGTACACTGTCAGACCTATAAATGTACACTGTCAGACCTATAACTGTACACTGTCAGACCTATAACTGTACACTGTCAGACCTATAACTGTACACTGTCAGACTTATAACTGTACACTGTCAGACCTATAACTGTACACTGTCAGACCTATAACTGTACACTGTCAGACCTATAACTGTACACTGTCAGACCTATAACTGTACACTGTCAGACCTATAACTGTACACTGTCAGACCTATAAATGTACACTGTCAGACCTATAACTGTACACTGTCAGACCTATAACTGTACACTGTCAGACCTATAACTGTACACTGTCAGATCTATAACTGTACACTGTCAGACCTATAACTGTACACTGTCAGACCTATAACTGTACACTGTCAGACCTATAACTGTACACTGTCAGACCTATAACTGTACACTGTCAGACCTATAACTGTACACTGTCAGACCTATAACTGTACACTGTCAGACCTATAACTGTACACTGTCAGACCTATAACTGTACACTGTCAGACCTATAAATGTACACTGTCAGACCTATAACTGTACACTGTCAGACCTATAACTGTACACTGTCAGACCTATAACTGTACACTGTCAGACCTATAACTGTACACTGTCAGACCTATAACTGTACACTGTCAGACCTATAACTGTATACTGTCAGACCTATAACTGTATACTGTCAGACCTATAACTGTATACTGTCAGACCTATAACTGTACTCTGTCAGGCCTATAACTGTACATGATTTCAGTTTTATGTACAGTAAAACCTTGCTTGATATTAAGACAATGTCTGGTACCAGATACATCCAGCATGATAGCTCTTCTTATCTAGTGGAAAAATAGAAGTAATGTAGATAACCTGTCTGAACATCAGTACAGTCAAACCTTTGTTAGCAGTCACCTCCAAATAAAGGCAACCTGTCAATAAAGGCCATATAATGTATTTCCTAAGGGTGACCTTTGTTCACAGGTTGGACTGTACTTGTTGGTGGTCTTAAATTTAAGGTGGTTGTTAATGCAGGTGTAACTGTATTAGATATGAAGGACTCCCCAATAACAATATACAATCAAACCTGTGCTAGTGGCCACCTCTGAATAAAGGCCACCCTGTGAATACAGCCATTCTTTTAAAAACCATCATTGATTATTAAGAATGAAATGACCTCGTACAAAGGCCACCTGTCAAGTTTCACAGGTTTGATTGTACAGGTAATTTTTTATATTCATCAATTTGTTGTAATGTTTTTCAGGGTGGTACAATCAAATGGCTCGTCAAGTGGTTAAGAGTGTCTTTACAGGATTCTTCCAAGGACATGATACTTTACCAAGAACTCAATGATCACGTAAGTCATGTGACTAAACCATGTGACCAGATCTACAAATAGGAATACACAAAATAGTAAACATTCTGCATCTAATGTATTTAGACACCATGTCTGGGGTTAGTTTTTGTAGGGAAGTGGACAGTATAACTGTACTAATGTGACTGATTGAAGTAAGTTATGAAAAGATATCACACATTTTACCAATATTTAGTTAGGTTAATTTAATAGTTTTAAAGGTTATATGTTTTTGATATCATCACAAATGTATAAGGTTAAACTGTAAGTGTTTGTATGTTAACACTACAATATCTATATTGTTACCTTGTCTTCTGTGATATAATGAACCCTTAGGCCATCCTTAATATTTTGTTTGGGGTAAAGCTATCTACTCACCAAAAATGGTCCTACCCAATTATAAGGCACAAAGTTTTTCTGTTTTTTTGTATGTGTGTTTTTTTAAATATAGAATAACTTTCTGACATATTTTTTTTTGTTCAGAATAATTTTTTTTTTTTTTAAATTTCCTACCTACCTACCCACTGTAAATTCTCTGGTTAGAGTCACCACTAACAAACATTTAGTACGGATGGCTTTAACTGACATCAATTATCACTCATTATATTGCAGGTGATCGATCACCTGATGGCTGGTATAGAAGAGATTGTTGGTGTATCTGGAAAATACTTGCTCAGAGTAAGTATTTAAACTGACTATATTATTGCATTCAGTCTGATAAGTTACATGTACTTGTATACTTATGAATTAAAAAATAATAATAATAATTTTTAGCTCACCTGATTTCATCAGGTTAGCTTCTGGGATTGATGAATGTCCGGCGTCCGGCAGCCGTCAGCCGGCGTCCATCCACAATAAGTTTGTTTACACTCTAGCATCCACAGCTCTTAACAAATCTTAATCAAACTTGCTCACAATGTATATGGCCACAATGTCTTGGCTAAGTTTGATCATTGGCAAAATCAAACAATAACTTCTCGAGTTATGGGCCCTTGACTTGGAAAATTTGCTATATTTGAGTTTGTCTACACTCTAGCACCTTCATTTATTCACCAATCCTAATCATATTTTCAGTAAATATGTATTACCAAAAGTTCTTGGACAAGTTTGATTATGGGCAGAATCGGACCAGAACTTCAAGAGTTATGGGCCATTGACTTTGAAAATTTGCTATATTTGAATTTGTTTACACTCTAGCACCTTCATTTATTCACTGATCCTAATCATATTTAGAATGAATGTGTATGACCTTACGGTCTTGGACAAGTTCAAATAATATTCATCTTCAAGAGTTACGGGCCCTTGGATTAGAAAATTTGCTACGTTTTAGCTTGTTTAACAGTATTATACCTTCATCTCAAAATCTACGTAAAAATGGGTTATATGAGATGGAAACTGTATTATCTGGTCATTAATTATAGTGCCTTTGTTCTCAGGTGAGCGATAAAGGGCAATCTTGGCCCTCTTGTTTTTGCTTACTGTTAACTTTGATATTTTTGCAACATTTTTGTCTCTTTTGAGAAAAGAGAAATATTAAGACATTGACTATAAAAACCTGTAAACAAAATCTGGCCTTGGAAATGGTGGCCTTTATTGACAGGTGACCTTTATTCAGAAACTGGTTCAGCAAGTCGTAGTGTCTTCTTACCAATGGTACTGTTTTTATTAATGTATGATTATAAAGAAAAAAGATAATGCATTTTTTGTGGACCGCACAGGACTTTTATCTATAAGTGATGCACAGGACTTTTATCTATAAGTGTATTAAAATCCTAATAAAATAAACATCAGTAAGGACTTTTGATCTTTCCATTGTAGGAGAAGTTTGATCGCCTTGATGACAAATACATAAGACCAATTTTTCTCAGGGATCCAACAAAATGTGACCTAAATGAGATTAGCCAATACTACGAAAAACTCATGATGAAGTAAGTAATAAGCTCTAGAATAACTTATAATGAAGTAAGCTGTTGAATAACTTATAATGAAGTAAGCTGTTGAATAACTTATGATGAAGTAAGCTGTAGAATAACTTATGATGAAGTAAGCTCTAGAATAAATTATGATGAAGTAAGCTCTAGAATAACTTATGATGAAGTAAGCTGTAGAATAACTTATGATGAAGTAAGCTCTAGAATAACTTATGATGAAGTAAGCTGGTGAATAACTTATGATGAAGTAAGCTGTTGAATAACTTATAATGAAGTAAGCTGTAGAATAACTTATGATGAAGTAAGCTGTTGAATAACTTATGATGAAGTAAGCTCTAGAATAACTTATGATGAAGTAAGCTGTTGAATAAATTATGATGAAGTAAGCTGTTGAATAACTTATGATGAAGTAAGCTCTAGAATAACTTATGATGAAGTAAGCTGTTGAATAACTTATAATGAAGTAAGCTGTAGAATAACTTATGATGAAGTAAGCTGTTGAATAACTTATGATGAAGTAAGCTCTAGAATAACTTATGATGAAGTAAGCTGTTGAATAACTTATGATGAAGTAAGCTGTTGAATAACTTATAATGAAGTAAGCTGTAGAATAACTTAATGATGAAGTAAGCTCTAGATTTAATTTGTGTTGTTACGGAACCAGAAGATATTCAATCTGTCTTACAAGTTTTATAATGTATTATAAATTGTCATCACTAAATAGAGCTTGATTTTATTCACCTTTATTTTTATGCCCCTGTATAGATAGACCTGGGGTATATTGTTTTTGGCCTGCCTGTCTGTCTGTCAGTCTGTCTGTTTAGACAGAACGCCTCCACTTACAATAATCAAACTTCATATGTTGATTCCTCATGACAACCTCTACCTCTCATACATTTTAAGGACAATAGATCAAAGGTCAAGGTCATCTGTAGGTGACATTGTGTTTCCAAAACACATATTTCCTTGCTTCCAAGCAGACATAAGAACTGGAATTCTTGACTGATTTAAGAGAGTTGAGTTTACAATGATTATATGCATAAAGTAAGCTAATTCCAAAACGAGCCAAATATGTTAAAACTAAATTTATAAGAATTTGATATTGTTACTTTCAGGGAACATTATAAGAATTTAAGATTATGTGGAGCATCTAATCTTCCTAGAGTTGCTTCTGATTTGTAAGTATTGTTTATTTGTACGACCGTAAAGTATGCAAACATTGAGTGAAATAATTTGTATTAAAAAAATTGGTTAGAATATATCATTTTATTTATGCAATGTTTTCATTGGAGGTATAATGATTAAATACTAGTTTGAGCAGTGTGGGAGAGTATTAGGTCTACATACATCAAGTGCATGAGTTTGTCCCTTGCGAGCAGAACATGTCATTTTATCTTGGACAATTTGATTGGTGATGCTGTTTATGGCATTTTCCTCTACTCTTGACTCCTGTTATTCATACTGAAAGTGTACTATCATAATACAAGTTAAATGTTTGTACGGCGCAAAATCACTTGAAAACATTGTTTATATCCAGTGCTATGGCTGCCCATCCAGTTAATTCTATCAGTTGAGTGTCATATCTATAGTTCTTGGATTCGTAAGTTTAAACCTGGGAAGATGTTCAATTTTTATTTCTTTTCTTCTCCTGATCTGACATGGAGTATTTATGAGATCATTCTAAGTTATGATACAAATCTGTCATTACATCATTGCTTGTCAATGTAATGGTTTAAGTTTCACTAGTCAGCTGTCAGTATAATCATGTTTTGTATATTTACAGGAGGAATGTGGACAGTTCAGCTTGCCTTAAGGGATTGGATGATGAATTTGAACAGAAGGCTTTACTGAGAGATGGTGTGATATTTTTTCTTCTAGAATTCCAAACATTAATTCTTAAAATACAGGAAGTATAGTTATCAGTAAGGCCATGTAGACCTGGTCTGGAATATGGTTCATGTGTTATAACACTAATTACTACGAGCTAATCATTTTTAGCTTGGCTGTTTTCAAAGAAAAAGTCGAGTTTTTGTTATCACTTCATAGTCTGTGTCTGTGAAAATAATTTAATATAGCTCATATCTCAGAAACTATTAGAAGTAGCAACATGAAACTTCATTGGTGGATAGATCTCACTGAGGTGGTGAACAGACAAACTTTGACAACACGTGCGGCCCTCTTGTTGATTTATTAAACTTGCACACAAGCAAATACCATAATAATTATAGTGAGAAATTACACAATTAGTTTCAGTAATTGAAGATATATGACTTACCTCTTTAATTTAATAGCATTTGATGAATATTATCTGCAAATATAATGATAAGTTATATGTATACAGTCAAACCTGTGAACAAAGGCCTCCCTGCAGAAAGACAAAATGTGACCTTTATTTAGAGGTGGCTAACACAGGTTTGACTATGTATACAATTGCTTTGAAAAAATGCATACATGTAGATGCTGAATGTTTTTAAAAGATGCTATATATCAGTTTATCAACAGTAGCCTAATGTGTTAATAAATTTGAAATTTATTTGTTAAATGTTACCATGTCTCGTTACAGAGAGGATTCGATCAAGACGTGAACGTCTGGCCTCACAAAGATCACTACGTAGTTCAGAGACACCAGAGGGTGTTGATCTACAGAAATTGTTCCGTCAAGCTCTCGCCACATCCAGGAATGTAAGTACCCGTGTACCTATATGTTAACATTTTGTATAATTCACCTGATATATTCAAACTGAAAGCATGTCAGGGTCTTATTTAATGTTTCATTCACAAGTACATGTCAGGTTTTGGATGAATAAAAATGCACATTTACACTACAAGTTTATTATTTCATTATTACAAACCTCTCTGTAAGTACTAGACTGTCTTTCTAACAAGCAAAGTTTAACTGAACGGTGTATGCTAGGATAGAATTACTGGGTATGTTTTAACAACAGTTTACCCAGTAAGGTCATGAGTTGGTGATTGCTCCGTACATGTATATTTTGTCAGTTGTATCTCCTTAGTTTATTTTGCTAGATTTTTTTATTTGCTTATAGTTAATTTTGTTCAGTGGCTTTGTATAGATGTTCAAAAATTTCTTGCAAGTTTGCTACTTATAGTGCAAGTTTTTCTTGTATCATTACTAAATCCATTTTCGAGATTTCATAGTTGATCCTGATCTGACTTTTATGACATAAATGCAATTACAACTTCATACAGTGTTGAAATACAGAATTGCTATTGTCACATCTAGAAAAACTTTGCCTATACATTTAGATACATGTATATTGCCTACATTTAGATACATGAATATTGCCTACATTTAGATACATGAATATTGCCTACATTTAGATACATGAATATTGCCTACATTTAGATACATGAATATTGCCTACATTTAGATACATGAATTTTGCCTACATTTAGATTAATGAATTTTGCCTACATTTAGATGAATGAATATTGCCTACATTTAGATACATGAATATTGCCTACATTTAGAGACATGAATATTGCCTACATTTAGATACATGAATATTGCCTACATTTAGATACATGAATATTGCCTACATTTAGATACATGAATATTGCCTACATTTAGATACAAGAATTTTGCCTACATTTAGATGAATGAATTTTGCCTACATTTAGATTAATGAATTTTGCCTACATTTAGATGAATGAATTTTGCCTACATTTAGATTATAAAGTTATTAATCGAGTGATTTCATAATTATTGGGCCATGGACTGCCTCGGGCTAACATGACTGTCTGAGCCCAGTAACAAAGCCAATATGAAATCACTTTATTGATGAGAATTTTATTAATTAACTCTGTAATATATGTATGTTTTACAACTTTGAAAGTGGACATTATGAAAACTTTTTTCTCACAATTTGCCATTTATATCCATCTACTGACACCGGCTGGTTTCAGTAAATTTACAGTACCAATAAATAATACAGGTCAGAGGGAGCAAACTGCTTTCAGATATATACATGTAAATAGCTTCTGGGGGGTCTGAGTCAGTACCTTTTTCCAAGATGGCATCCATTTCTATGTCTATTATCAATTTTCATATTGGCCCCCCTCCTTCTCAGCCAATCAAAATGCTTGAATTTCATATTGACTGTTTTCACATCTTGGCCCTGGTTTTCTCATAATGGCCCCTTAACCTCTATATTGACCTAGTCTCTCTCATACAATACTGGGCATTGTATAAGTGTAACTACAAATATTATATTGTTGATTAATAATCATGAATATTGCTTATTTTTATCTACATGCTTTATGTTATATTTTGTTTATTTAAAATATGTTTTAGTTTGAAAATGTAAGTATACGGCAGTTATATGGTTGTTGGTTTGTTTTATTATAAACATATATTGCAAATAGGCATGATGTGGACATTTTATTGTAAAATCAGGAATTACAAGTGGGAACTGTAATGTAAGAAAATTTTATACAGGGTATATCATAATACATGTTTCTGATACGACAGTTTATAACTTTTGATTGCATCAACCATTTTTCTTGCTTTAAAAACACATTCAAGGGTGTTTTTTATTGGCTGTCTCAACCGATTCTTTCATTTAAATCTCTAAACTAGCCTAAGACCTGTCTGTTTGTACCAAACTTTAACCTTGCCGGTAAAATCAAAACGCTTCCACATATAGTTATAATCAAACTTCTTATGTTTGTTCCTCATGACAACCTCTACAGGACCTGTACATTTTATGGCCAGTAGCTCAAAGGTCAAGGTCACCTGGAGGGGGCATTGTGTTTCTAAATTTTTAAACAGAATAAATTTATATTTTCTAATTGGTTACAATACATTTACATATAACTTATTTTATATTTCTGAACAATAATCTGTCCACATAATGCCATTAGTTGTAGACTAAATATTATGAGCTTTATTTTGTACTAAAATCACAACATATGAACACCTTGTTTTATTGTCATGCCAACATTTAATGAATGTCTCTATTTAAATTCATTCATTAATTTTCATAATTGAAAAGATTAAAATTGAGGTTTTAGTATTTTATACATACTGTAAATACTCAATGCATCATAGTTAAATTGATTAGATTGTGTAGCACATTAAATTATCAACTTTAAATAAAATCACATTGTCTGACTTCTTATTATTTTGGTTTATGTTATGTGGGATATTTCCAAGATTGGCTTCTCTGACACCTACTCTACTAAAGGCGTCAACTACAAGATTTCATGTGTTGTGAAGATACAGCTAGTATGATAGTTGGGAAATACTACTCATGATTGCATGACACCCAAACGGCCTTTCAAAATTTGCAGGTCCACCAGTTTTATCCAGTAAACTTCACATCAGTCACACGAAACATTTTCAACTTTGGGTCTGATATACAAAACATATTTATACTGTATGCTGAATTTTCCCTTGTCTGGAAAGTGGACATAGTTCCTGTCTCAAGAGAATCATCATGTAGATATTGTTGTTGTATTATTCTAAGTTCTATAATAAGTTTTCAATAGATTTTAATAACAATGCAGCAACAAAATGCCGAGTTAGCATGTTCATCATTTTGTAAATGGCTGTCCCTTTGGTTTGTCATATTTTCAACATTCGTTTAATCTCTGGATTTGAACCATATTCTAATCAAAACAACATGCTGATTTTATACTACATTGTATTTTAAGAACGGTAATATCCGAACAGGTAACCTTTTCCACTGACCTATCCAGATGACAGGCACTATTTTTACAATGTCACTAAGGCTGCACAAATAGAACTTAAAACATTTCATTATTTTGGTTCAAAAGCTTCGAAAGCAGGCAAATTAAAAAATGCTATTAATAAAAAAAAATTTTGTTTGACTAATATACATGTTTACTGAATCTTGCTAGTCATTGTTTTATAAGATTAACCTCTAATTTACACCTATTAATGTTGTATGATCCACACATACCTTTACTGAATTAATAACCACAATTAAAAATGTTGAAAATTTATAACCATATTTAATTTGATATATATTAGTAAGTACAATGTACAGGCTTTAAATACAGTTTATATTCATATATTTGTCAGTGCCAGTTTGTTCAGTTCGATTATTATTTGATGACAAACATATTTTATATTTACGTTAATTAACAATTTGATATGGCTTTACTTATTAATAATGTGTTTTATTTATCATTGTCATTTTGTAGACATGAATAATTTCTTAAGATGGAATGGAATACTATATTTTCATTTATTTTCGTTGGACTGAATTTTTGTGTTTTTTTTTACGAAAAAAGCTATTTCAAGGGGATATAAATTCATTGATTTTGATTTTTGAAAAAAATGCTTCATCTCTGCATTTAAATTTGTGGCGATTTGATTTCGTGGATGAGCCAATCCACGAAATTAAATCCCCAACGAAAATTAATGATTCCGCAGCATTAGCAAATTAATATTATGGAATGATCTTTTTGTCAATCTGTGTGATTTAAGGGCAGACCCTGTAACTGGAAGTTATTGCTTTATGTCCATTCCTGATTGAAAAAATAAATAGAAATGAGAGGCTAAAATTTATTTGTTTGTTGTACATAATCATGTTTTACCGGTATCATAAATTTATTTGTGTGTTGTAAGTTATTATGTTTTTATCATAAATACTACCGGTATAGTTACAGTAGACTAAATCTATATATTTTAACATTTCAGCAAACTGGTTTACATTTCCATGACAAAAATTTTGTTAAAGATGATCGCCGTAATTACGTCTGTCACTTGAGAAACAAACACAAAAAGAATGCAAAATTGAATTCCATACATCAACCAGTGGGGAGAGCTTTATCTTGGGATGAAGACAGGACAGATCTTGCCATACGCCGTACATCTGATACAAGACTAAATCTAAAGTCTGGACGGGCTCTAACATTAGACTTGACTACTACCTCAGAGCAGTTACCAATGACGCCTACATTTGGAATAGATGACACGGTATTTGAGGTGAATGAGGAAACAGATCCTGATGAACCTTTACTGAGTAACAATAATTACGATGACAAAAACAAGGATCATCAATTAGACACAAAAAGGGTCTCGTTCCAGAAACAGGATGAAGTCCATTCCAGTGATAAGCTGGTTTCTGCTTCAGTAGCAGAGCAGAGTACCAGCAACGAAAATGATGAAAATAGTGCTACAAATGAGAAAACGGATCGAAGCCGAGCACCAATGGTGATAACGCAAACATCACAACATGCCGGACATTTATTGCGACAAGATGCAATGACAGACCCAGATAGCATTGAAATCCAGATGACTGATTTAGGGGACAAAAAAAACAGTTGAAAAACAGATGTCTGTATGAACGTAAAAATCTAAATAAACAATATTTGTTTGTTTTTTCAACATAGAAGTCATGGTTTTGTGTCTTAAGTAATGGCTTCAAACTGGATGGTATAGTTTCAGGGTGTCTGAAATATTGGTTTATCAATGTTTCTTATTAACGTTAATAACTTCTCTTAATATATATCTACTTTATTAGTGAATATGTTTCTACTATGTTGACCAATGTTTTCTGTATCAGCTGTTATGTGTATATAAGCATGTGTTTTGTCGGTCGCTCTGTCTGTCTGCATAAAGTTTGTGGAGCAAACTACTTCCACATTCTTCAAGCGATTGCATTGAAACTTGAAATATGTCATCACCATGAAGTGTAGATGTGCAAAACACGATTTTCATGCCCAGCGATTCACTCATTGCAGAGTTATGCATTCTTGAACTTAGCTGTATAGTGTTTTATTGCATTCTTAGTGTCAAAGTGGCGGCGGGGGTATAAGTCACATCTGTGGCAGCTCTAGTTAAATACATTTACGTTAATATCTGGTATTTAACATATTTTGAAAATATTTGTTGAATTGCATGTTTGTTTGAAATTTTGATACAGAAGTTTCATTATTTGTCAATTCATATTTTGAAGATATTTTTCTACTTTGCTTAATATGTTGCATTCTAAAAAGTTAATATTTAAATATATTAGTTTTTTTCTTTATCACATATCGATAATTTTTTAACATTATAATTTATACAATTTAATGACATTATTTACATGATGTTGTTAAACAGACTCTAGTACTAACATGATTTATTTAGTTCCAAGTTTACCAGTTCAATTTTTACGTTTCCAGCACTTCATTTATGTATGTTTATCTTATTATTCTGCACTTCTACATTCCTGTTTATATAAAATAAATCTCACCATTTACTCTAACATGACTTAGTTATTCAGTAAAGAAAAGTGAAGGCTACACATGAGATTCAGCATCTTTTAGTTTAAGCTTTTAGGATCGATGAATGTTCGTTGTCTGTCCACAAATAGTATGTTTACGCTCTAGCATCCACAGCTCTGAACATATCTTTATCAAACTTGGTCACAATGTATATGGCCACAGGACAGGTTTGATTATGGGCGAAATCAGATTATAGTGTTATAATAATATAATAATAATAATAATAGAGTTATGTGCCCTTGACTTAGAAAATTTACTCTATTTTAGCTTGTTTACACTCTAGCGCCTTCATTTCTTCACAAATCATATTTACATAGAATGTACATTTACTTGCATCCAGTATTCATGAAAATTAGAGTTCAGGTTGATCAAAATCAATGTAATGTAGAAACAGGTCTTATGAGATAAAATACTGTATTACCTGGTCAGGTTCTCAGGTAAGCGATATGGGGCCATCTTGTTTCATGAAATAATTACACATATGTGCAAGTTATTTCATGTGATCATTACACTTATGTGTGAGTTATTTCATGTGATCAATACACTAAGTGTAGACTCTTTCATGTGATCATTACACTTATGTGTGAGTTATTTCATGTGATCATTACAAAGTTGTGTGATTTCTTTGAGATCATTACACATGTCTGTATACATACACTATTATTTAAAATACACAATCACCATGCAAGGAGATTATCACTTGAACATTCGCTGTGATACATTACTTTATAGTCAACAAGCAAATTCTTCACGAATGTGCTCAAGGTGAGCTTTTGTGATTGCCCTGCGTCCATCATGCGTCGTTCGTCGTGAAGTGGCGTCCATGTTTACTTAAAACAACATCTCCTCCTACACCGCTATGCCAATTGCAACCAAACTTTGCTGGAATGATCCTTGGGTGGTCCCCTTTCAAAGTTGTCAAAAAATTAAATTTCATTAAAAGCTCTGGATGCTTATATGGCAACAAATAGAAAAAACTTAAAAAATCTTCTCGTCCGAAACCACAGGGCCTAGAGCTTAGATATTTGGTATGTAGCATTGTCTAATGGAACTCTACCAAGTTTGTTCAAATTATTCCCCTGGGGTCAAAATTGGCTCCGCCCCGGGGGTAACTTGATTTTACATAGACTTATATAGGAAGTTTAAAAAATCTTCTTGTCAAAAACTACAATGCCTAGAGCTTTGATATTTGGTGTGTAGCATAGTCTAATGGACCTCTACCAAGTGTTTTTAAATCTATAAATTGGTGAAACTTGATTTGACCTCACATTCACGCCAAATACCTTAAAGCATGAAGGAAGCTACAAATCCAGTTCAAGCCACATTACAGCAAAATACCTTTCATATTATTTTAGAAACAGTAAAAGTGACCATTTTTCTAATTCAAGAAGGGTGATAATTCTGCCAAAATGCATGATAGATTTAAAGTTCATGATAAGCACATTTCCACTCATCACACTCTACCAATATTCCATGTGGTTCCCTAAGGTACTTTAAAAGTAACAGACAGTGACAATTTTCTCATTCAAAATGGGGATAATTCTGTTAAAATGCATGATAGAGTTATGGTTCTTGATCAGTACTCTTCAAGTCATCATGCTCTACCAATACATTAAGTTTCATGCGGTTGACTTTAATACTTTTAACATTAATTATAAGTAACAGTAAACGATTATTTTAAGCACAAAATGGGGCATAATTCAGTAAAAAGATGGCCATCATGGCCCTAATATATCACTCACAGAAAAATGACCAATTGCAAAATCAATTGACCCTTGGGGCAGTCAATTTTGACCCCAGGACCAGGATTTAACAAATTTGGTAGGTCTTCTAGACAATGCTTCACACACCGAATATCATAGTTCAAGGTCTTGTGGTTTCCGATAAGATTTTTAAAATTTTCCTTTATGAGCCAATGTAAAATCAAGTTACCCTGGGGCCATATATTGAACAAACCTTGTAGAGGTCTACCAGATGATGCTCTAGGCATTGAAGTTCCTATATAAGCCTATATAAAATACATTTAACCCCTGGGTGGAGCCAATTTCGATCCCAGGGCCATAATATGAACAAACTTGGTAGAGGTCTACTAGACAATACTACACACCTAAGTCCCCTTGGTTTCGAACAAGATTTTTTGGAAGTTTTTCCTGTTGGTTGCCATGGCAACCAGTTTTTAATGAAATTTCATTTTTTGAACAACTTTGGAAGTGCTGCATGCAAGGAACATCCCAGTAAAATTTCGTTGAAAATGGTCCACTGCTAAAGGAGATGTTGTTTAAAGCAATTGTTGATGCACAGAAAGGCAAACTAACAGCCAGACAGACAACAGTAAAACAATATTCCTGCACCTTTGGCAGGGGATAAGAAGCACATCTATGAACATTAACAACCGGTTTATGAAGATTATTGTATAACTTAAGATAGTGGATATCTCGCAGAGCAAAACATTCATGCATGTTTGTGAAATTATGCAGCTATTGTCAGTTTAATAAAATAACACAATGTGATCCAGATCATCCGATCAATGAAATGTATAATCTCAACACTGACTGTAATATGCAACCTTGTATTATTATGTAGTGCTAAGTACAATGTAAGACTATTATAATACTATTCACTGATTCTGGTACCACATATAAATAGTTTAACCTACCTCACCCTACAGCTCTTATTCACAGGGGGTGTCAACAGAGCCAAAGTAAAAATCCTGAAAATTATATGCGGCCGATCATTTTGCCAACTAGAGGCCTTCAGCCACATTGCTGACATATTTACTCAGTATGTATTAAAGAGCAGATTAAATTAACCATAACTTTTACCATTTCTTGAGATATTTCCATCAAATAACTTTCAATGTCCTCTGATTTTGCTCTTTCAGGACAGATAAATCCAGAATTCAGGAATATTGTCACCCCTGTATTCAAAACAATCATGGGTTTCCAAAATAAAAATAACATTGGTTTGTTTTCTGGATTTAATGCATACAACCACAATAAAATTTGACATCCGAAATAATTTCGACAAATAAAAATCACTACATAACTTCAGTGCTTATCTTGAGAAAAAATCTTTTTTCTTGAAACTGTTATATGAAAAATATTTCAACAATATAGTCATGATTTTATAAACAAAGTAGATTTATAAATTGTGCAGATCAGTAAAATACAAAGTAAACTTGTGTAACAAGAGATAATCAAAATGTATCATAAATATGGTATTTAACCACATACACACAAGCTTGCTTCATTTAGGAACAGGTTAAATCCAAATTCAGCAATTCAAAATCATGTGTTTTTGTGTCATGGCCGGGAATCGGCATCCATGGATACTTTCATATTTCTGTAAAAAATATCTAAATTCAGAAACAACAGAAGCCTCTTTAGACTTCACTAACGTGTCAATGAGTTACCAAGCCATGACACATTAACTTTGAATACAATAGATACAAAAAAGTCATTTGATTCTTCCAGCGAGAAGGCTTCTGTCAAGTTAAAGCAACATTAACTGTTTAGTATGATGTTCAAAGATCACAATGTAAATAGATTAATCCTGACTTTTTTTACAAACATTTTACACCACTCAGACAAAATAATTTGATAAAAACTGCCGTCAATTCAATGTTACAATGTGCCTTTTCGAGTTATTTCTAAGTTCATAATACTGCCACTGTTCAAAATAAAAATCAGTTTGAATGATATACTTTTTTCATATCTTGAATTCCTTTATAAATGAAGGCTTTTGATAAAACTAGACATACTGCCATTTTCACAGTCGATATTAAAAATCCATTTTTCCTGTAATTATATTTTTATCACTAAGATACAATTTAATAATTTATTCACAAATAAATCAAAGGCAGCATAACAATTCAACAATTGTGACAAGTTTCACAAAAAGCCATCAAAATCATTAATATTTGGTTGCGTTTGGATCCATGAACTAATCAGAATTGCAGATTCTTGAATTTAGTATTTCCGTGCAAGAATGTTGTAAATGCAAGTGATATAGATATGCATATAGAACAGTGTGGCACACAAAATACTGATATATTTGATGAGCAGATCAGTTTACATACTAAAGTTTCATAGTAGGCTGCATTAATTTTAACTTTCATTATCACAACTTCAATACAAAAATCGAAATGACTGAAAAAACTAATTTTAATTGTTAAATCAGGCTAATTGATCAAGAAGACTTTCCATAGTGAACTATATGAATTAAAATTTATTCACCTTACTAAATCTGATTAGCTAGTATTTATTACATAATAAAAAGGCCAATAGGCAGCAATGAACCAACTTACAGATTTAATGATTTGAATTATTTGTACAAATATCTGTACCAACTTATGTTACAGTACCCTTATTGTGAGGCAGTAAATTAATGAGTACCATAACATTGATTTCTTATTCCATATATTGAGGTGTGCCCTTTGTATTAATTTATTCGTAATAGTATCACTTATAACGTCCTTTTGCAGAAACCATATGTTTAAAAATCCAGAAAACAAAAAAAATTTGGTTGCTTATTAAAAAAGACTTTTTATCAATGAATGAACTGTTATATACAAAATACAAATGAACAAGTAGACTACAACATAATCATTAGACCCAGGTTACAGCACAGAGCCTCAGATAGTTTGAATTATATGTATGAGCCAACATCATGCCAGATAAGATATTTGTATATAGCAATTCTTTCATTCATAAAAACGAACACAGCATTTTCACGGTGCATTATGGGCTAGAATAAAAGCTATTCTTATGTTATTTATATAAAATAACATCTTTTCAACAATACAATAAGCAAATTGGAGCACTTGACAGCTTTGAGCTAACACGACCAAGTTTAAGACATTAAACAGCAGCATTTTAACACAGTTTAAAGTGTTCTACACTGCAAAAGTATAATATTTGAGAGAACCCATGCTAATTGATTTAACATAGTTGTCTTTGAAAAAGGCTGCCCATTAAATGTTTTATACAGATAAAGACTTGCAAATTAGCAAGACAAGATATTATACGGAATAATTCCACAGAGGTAACCAGAGCAGACAATAAAATCAATAATAATAAAACTTCACTTTGATCAATATCCCACTCAGAAACTCCAACCCATAAAATACATTCAGAATTACATGTATGTTATCTGAAAACAACATAATGATATGTTTCAACATCACAATATCAAATTGGCACCATGATTAAAATACTGCTTAGTAAAAAAAACTCTTTTATCACAAGTTCAGTAAAAAAGCCATTTATAAAATAAATGTATAAACACGGTTTCTGCTATTTGGACTAGACTAATCAATGAATGAGCACAGATCGTAATAAAGGCACACCTTCTAAATGAGATCAAATGAAGAATGGTTTAATAAACCACTAAGTTCCCTTCAACGATAAAAAAGGGCCAATATCATTCATAATTAGGGGCTTTTCCAATCTCAATGTATTCCAAATAACGGAAATAAGTAATTCCCCACAATTTTAACATCAAATCCAGGCCCCTGATTTTAAGCAATGCCCTATGATCAGACTCTAGACAGACTCAGCATATCAGGCTATAATATAAACCCATCCTAACTTGTTCCATGTCATGCTTCGGCTTAAAATACATCTTTCAAGAAATCTTCCAGTCGCAACATTATCACAAAAAATATACTTAAGATTAAAATGAACACAAGTCAACATAAATGTATAATAATCTCAGCATATTGAACGATCAACAACATGAGATCAATAAGAAATCTTGTTATATTCTCATAAGCAGCGGATTTCAAATCTGACAATCATAGCCCTGCTTAACAAGTTAAAAATGGAATTCTGACTCCATTTTAGGAGTAACATAATTAACAAAATAATAAACTAAAATAGATGACCCTGATATAAAATAAAAATGGTCCAAGAAATAATCACAATTTTAAATGACTTGAAAGACATCAATCAGCACCCCCGTCATATAAGCCCCACCCACACCAAGGTAGGACTGAAACTACCTCTCCTCCACTAGTGATACGTCAAGATATCTACCCACTGTAGAATATAGAAACAAATAGTATCAAATTCTACATTTACACATTACTACTTATCAATTTAAATTGACAACATTTATTTATATGTATGTACTTATATATCGGACATAACTGTCTAACACAACTTTTATGTTTTGACAAAACTTTAGAGATTACTTTATATTTGATTGACCTTAGTCATTTTTTACAATAATGACTATACCTCATACTGTATTGGAAGTAATAAAAAACACTGCGCATCATTAACTTCACAGATCCAAACCTAATATAGGCAGTTAGGTCACTTGTAAACACAAGTACTTATATCACGTATCTTCAATAGAAAGAATTTCTAACACATTGTATTTATATTCACCTAATTGTAAGAAGTTTCTAAGACGGCAATTTCATAAATTCAAAGAAAGTTGTCTGATATTATGCAACACAAGTTGGTGTAAAAAGACTGAGCCACTTGTTGATACTAAAATATCATCATTGTCAACATTAATTGCATGTCAATAAAACGGTTTATGAGTATAGTTATTGGGGAAAAAACATCTATGACAAACACTACTCAGAATTACTTAAGAACATCTCTGACACCAACAACATAATTATCCTGAATTCTGTTCCTGAACAACATACTCTTAGTCTGTTCCGGAACAATGTACAAGTTTTTATTAAGTGAAAGGACAGTCGTACCATAATTTTATGTTTGTCACGACTGTACATATAAAACATGGATACTTGGTGCAAGAAAAAAATATACACATGTAATGAGACAGAAGATTATAAGGAACAAAGTAACGGTCATAAAAAATACAACATTTCAAAACACAGAACTGTACAATGAAATTCCAATAGGCATAAACTTGGAACTTACAAAGCAACTTTTCTAACTTTTTTTCTCAATTAAACTAACAATAAAAGCACAATAAAAATTGTAAAATTGATACTTTATGCTTCAAAAAAGAATCTAGAAAAAACTGATGCTCACTTTTCTATATTGAGTGGAAGCTGATTGATACTTCTACACAGCTTGTATAAAGTTACAACTTAAACATCAATATAATAAAAGACAATGAAATACTGTAGAAATGAGTTTGGTCACCATTGCACATCTCCCCTCAATTAAGTTAAATGAATAATCTATTAAAATGGATTAAATATAATGAGTGAGATTATATTCATGACAGTCTGAACAAAAAAATATATCGATTGAATGTTTTCACCGGATGACCTGTGAAATATATAATTAAAACGTACATACATACATACATACGCAAGGGTGTATTTCAAAATTGTTCAAACCGCTGACCAAATCCAAACAGTATACAAAGTCCTGAGAGAAAACTTAGGAATACATGAGGGAAGTAACTCCTGTATTATTAATTTTTAAATAATTCCCCACAGAATCACTTAACGCAGTCGCACTATGTGTTTAGTAAATGAAGTACACTAAAATGCATAGGAATACAGTACAAATTTAAGATTAAGTTACATGTACAAATTGGCAAGAATATTTAAGACTGCATTAAAGAAATGAATAAACTTAAATACAGATGCTTACTTTGAGTTTGTATAAAACATCAAAAAACTTGTACATAAACAATTCAACAAAAAAGGACAAAATACACAATAATCAATTTATATAGAAAAAGACAAAGTTAATTCAACAAAAAGGCAATAAACTAAGGATTGAAACAATGCAAGGATCTGTTATTACCAGAGCTGAGAAAATAATTGTACAGACATGTGTGATTTTGCCAGCTAAGAGACATTGTAATGTTAGATACAAAATCTGGTAAGATAAATTCAGTTAATTTTTCAGCTTTATGGCTATATTATCAATTTGCATCGCAATCTGAACTTCCTTTCCAGAATTTATCAGCATATAAAATAGAAATATTCTTATATTTATAGTACAAAATGGCTAGACAAAAATTGGTGTTAGCATGCCTGGTAATACAACATCTGATCTTGTGTTGACTAGTTAAAGACAGGTAACCAGTTTTATTGGAATATAAATTACTAATTACAGTAACTTAGTCCAATATATATCACAAACATGTATACACAATGACTTAGTTATCCTTTTAAGAACATATATTGTATCATGAACTGTTTTCAACTTTATAAGTTAAATTCTACCTTCGTTTCTCCCAAATAGACATGAATCCAACTACAATTACAGTCAGTCAAGTTGGATAAAATATTGAAACACTATAAAACGTCAAAATTCATACTCCACGAAATGCATGAAACATAATAAAACAGTCATAAATGCAAACAAGATTTGTTCCCCATGAAATACTGTATGTCCTACATATCCACATCAAATAAATGTCAGTCTTGATGACAGTTAAATTTTCAAGCCAAAAAGTAAATTATTTGTTTTACATCTGAGAGATCACAAATATGTTCTGAAGACCAACAAGTGAAAAAGTTTAAAAACTGACAAAGCAAAATAAATTTGACGTGAAATATTGAAGACATGCAAAATGCCATTTTTAGTGGAGATTATTCGGTCACCATACAAACATCAATCAACACCAAGAAAATGCTAAAGTCAACACCAAAGAACTTGGCACCTAGATATTCGATCCTCGCAGATCTTGCAGACAATTCTGTGAGCATTTACAGTCATTCCAAGAGATATCTCTTCACTAGGAACAAATTAACTGACTCCATTTACTGAGCTAGCTGTTGACTGGATGTTGAACAAAATGATCTTCTTCACAGACAATATTTTTTAATCATTTAAGAAAAAGGCTCCCTCATGTTACACCATTCACCTAGACTGCTTGAAAAACAGTCAAATCTGAGACTGACAGTAGCGGCACACTTACAAAGATGTTCAAACATGTATACCCTTCCATGAAAATCTTACTACGAACCACTCAACATCCCCTAACATGTGTTACCGGAAGAGGTGCAAAAATGACATATATTTTCATCAAGTCTGAATTAAGTTTTGTGGCTGTATGCAGAATAACAATATGACACCTCTCAGTTGCCCCACCAGTCTGGTCCACTGGAACCGCCCCCGTAGGAGCCTCCATAACTTCCTCCATAGCTGCTGTTGTAGTTGGTAAACTGATTCTGCATTGGAGTGAACTGTTGCGCTCCATAATTACTCTTGAAACCTTGCTGGGGATTGCCTTTGTTCTGCTGACGATAGTCACGACTTCCAAATGTTGTGGTAAATCTAGACAATAAAATACAAACAAATGTCATGATACGGAAACACTCACTTGCTCGTCCACAACAATTAGCAGTCTTTTTATTAATTTTTTGTGACAGGTTGCCCTACTATATACTTTATGAAGGAAACTCTCTAAAACTAGGTTGTCGCCCAAAAGACTTAAAGGAAGGTAAAAAATCCTTTCGGGCAGGGGGCAACCCACTAATTTGAAGACTGAACTAGTACATCACAAATAGTTTTTTTTTCATTATTTATAAGCTTGACAAAACAATGTTTTTTGCCTTAATAGAACTAATAACAATATACTATTAGTCAGTGTCTAGGAATATTTTATACACAGTTTTGATTGATATACTAGAGTACATAAAACCCTTCATATTAAGCCCCTACTAGACCTAAAACATTCATCTTTTAGTTGAAAAACTGCGGAAATAGAGCTGTCACAAGGTGACAAATACCCCCACATGCTGCATAGACCTTGGAACTACAGCCATACAAGTTGATATGTAGTGATACATCATCAAGTGGTGGCAAACATTTGTGGTAATTTAATTAAAAATCCTCCAATGAATGACTAAGTTAGAGAGCAGACATGCCAAAATACCAAAATTATGACCTTTGAACTGTGTGACCTTCACCTTGGAGCTACAGCCATGGGAGATGCACGAGGCATGTAGTCTAGTGGCGGTTTAAAAATCCTCCATTGAATGACAAAGTACAAAAGACAGAAAGACAAGATAGACCGACAGACAGACACATTGAAAACCAGTATAGTCCCCACTTTCAAAAAGTGAGGTATAAAAACTGGTAATAAAATGATTGTTATCATGAGGTGATAACAGAAGGATACATTTTCCTTAACATTTTGGAGCTAAGTACTATATATTCAGTAGGTTATATGTACCTTCTTTGTCCTCCTCTCCTGGAGCCACCAGTGGGCCGAGAATCATAAGCTGTAGATTCCAGCCAGGATGGTACTTCCTGTTTAGCTTCTACAAGCAAGTCCATCAAATCCCGAGTAATGTTCTTATTCTTCTCATTGAAAAATGATGTAGCCAAACCTGAAATGACAACAAAAAATAACATACCACAGAACAGTTCCAGTAACTTGATATCAATTTAACACGCGTGATTGGGATATGTAAGATTACTTGAGAAGATATTTGAATACTTATCAATGTTTTCATTTGATCCTTGAAAAATAAAGCTTCCCACTCTTGAAAATTAGTACCATTGGGTAAAATTTCCTATAACAATAATAAGAAAATTTGCTGACTCTCTAGATTATAATCACCCAAGGGTGATGTTTGACCCTCAACTTCTGACATCCAATGAGAACCTTGCTTACACTCAGCTGTAGGCAACAGAACATAGATACTTAACTGAGTCTAAAATTATTATGATCTAGTGAGATTAGCCAAGTATCATTAGCCCCTTTTTAACGGTCAAGAGGCAACAGTTCACCTAACCACCATTCCTGGGAAGAACCAGAACTAGACTACCATCCTCCATAAGCAAATACCTACCTTCTCAAATCAACTGAACCGGTTGGTAGCTGGGCCCAAACCAAAGACCCTCTATACGTGAGAGGTTACAGTGATTTGAAGTCAGCGACTGTAACTACTCAACTACAGAGACAGGCAAATTTGAAACAGAACATCACCATCCTCTCAAAGTATGAACTTAGAAATTGTAAAACATACCAAGATTTCCTACACGACCAGTTCTACCAATCCTGTGCACATATTCTTCAATATCACTAGGAAGGTCAAAGTTCACAACATGACGTACATGGGGAATATCCAAACCTCTAGCAGCAACCTAAAATATTTACATTCAGGCTTAAAATAAAATTAAGTTTGTTTGCCCTTTACCGACCGACCCGAAAAAATCATGCCGACTCAAAAAAAATTATTGCAAAATCTGGGAGAACTTTATTTTTATACTTGGGAAAATATACATGTATTCAGTGCTTTCGATAGACATTTAAAGTAGGTATCATTTGAAAATTGAGGTAATGAAGGGAAACAATAATGTGTGTTAAGGCACTGAGTACATGTTATGGTTGATTAAAGCACACAATAAATGATTGTATGGCAGCAGAATACATAAAATGAATATAGAATGCATCAAGATAAAAGTGTAATTTCAGAAATAAAATAGTCTATTTTTCCTACCTACCGACCTCTTCTAAAATTCAGGGTCGGTAAAAGGCAAACAAACATATTTTTAATTTAGGCCTTATCAATAAACAGAACATTAACAGGATTTTCATTTAGTATTCCTGTAAGAGGCTAAATCTTGATTGAAGGAGGCTTTCCTATGCTCATTTACAATATCATAAATGATATATTTAGGATCTCCAGGCTGCCAATTTCTTAGTAGAAGCAGCCAATTTTCATCGCTAAGCTGTTAATTTGTCCTCTGGCCGCCTTTTGTCGACAATACTGGTTAATATAAGTCTAAAGTTTACAAACAATTTATGGGTTAACACACAATATTAACTGCTAACTACACAGTATCTTTTAAATGTCAAAATAAAACAGCAGTTTTATATTTGTTTCAGAGTGTTTACCACCATTTCAGTTACATACAGGGGCACATTCACCTAACTGGTTTTCTGGACAGTATTCAAACCAGAACAAACCAACTCTTCCACAAGGAGCTGGCAAATAGTTCACATATGAGAAACAGAAAATGATTATTTTTGGAAATTTTTCATAGAAGGGTGGGTATGACTTGTCGCCACAAGGATTCAAAGCAGTATCCTTGGGTTACATGTCCACCGCACTAACAACAAACTAGTCTTTTTAAGAAGAATACATACAGCGGTAGCCACTAAGATTGGTCGTTCTCCAGTTCTGAAATACTTCAAAGCTTCTTCACGTTCTCTCTGACTTCTGTCACCATGGATACTGGTAGCAGGGTAGCCCTCACTGATTAGATAGTCTTCTAAAGCATCAGCACCTTTCTTAGTCTCAACAAACACTAGTGTGAGTGAGTCTGGACCTGAGAACAGTAAACTGAATAGTAAACATACCAACATAGATATTCTTCAACTGAAGTATCACTCAAGTATGTATGATTATCTAACACTCATGAGTTTAAACTTCAAAGTAAATAATTTTATGTCACGTTTTGATCATTTTGTTTACAATAATTAATTATATGCCATTATTAATACTGATCTAAACAAATGACCTTAGATTTCTAGGACAAATATTTTGAGCGGAAAAATGGTAAACCAGAGAATATCAATTCTGGTTTACAAACTTAGTAACTTCAACAAATGAAGATGCATGCATCTATTCACCTTATCCTTATAAAGAATGACCACAATTTTGTTGTCATAAAGGCCTCCAATCAATATTCTAAGGGACATTCACCTTTAATTTGAATCTTGCAAATCTTAAGCTAATATGGAGAACTGATAACTAAAGTTTGAATTGTTCATTGGCTTTTAAATCGTTTCTATGTAATTACAAGTTCCTTGCTTTGAGCTAAAACTATAAGAAATGGGGTCAATGTTACCCTGTAGGCTCATGTCTAAAACATGTATGAGAATTTGGACACATTAAAAATTGACTGGATTTAACCTTTTCAGACAACCTGCTTACACATCAGTACAAAATATCAGCTCATTCACAACAAATATCTCTTTTCATTATTACTTACACAGACAGTGTCAGTTAGAAGTTAGTATGGAATCTAGACACATTCCAAAATGCTAAGGGTTAGTTAATCAAGTCTAGTTTGAAGTAAAAATGAATTATCTGATCTAATGGTGCCAGTAGGTACGCCACAGCCTCAGACAGACTTACTGATTTCTCCATTACCTGCCGCATTCAAGAGATCCAACAAGAATGATCTCTTCTCAATTTCTTCCACCCAGACAACTTTCTGTGTGATATTCTCACTGGTACTGCCAACACGTCCAACAGCCAAGAAGATATAGTTCTCCAAGAAATCTCTAGCTAGCATCTGCAATAAAACACCATAATGAATTATTTCATAATTATATCGGTGCTACAAGCATTCTAATACTTCAGTTTAATCAAGAACAGGATTTTTATCCGAGTTTGAGCCAGTCTTTGAATTTAGCCCCAGACCTTGGACCGAGTCCACCAAAATGGCCATCTGTCCAGTAAATTTGAAAATGTAAGTGGTACAGAAAAATTTTCAGTGATAATTTTACCATGTTTCAGAACAAAAAATTAAATAGTATGAAATTTTGCACATACTTTTTTGGTCCATTAAAAGTTCATTCGGTCCAGTAAAGTTTGCATTTTCACTGGCCCGAATGTCTAGAGCTTAAAGGGGCATGCCCTGGAACTGAAGGGTCTCGAATATAAATCAAATTGGTATCATTTGAATGCCTAAATCAATTAATGAAAGTCCTGTAAAATATTTACGAAATGTCCCGCTATTTTACTCAAAATACACATTTCAAGATTTACCAAACCTGCCGATTACGCCTTAGAAAATATTCGTCATTTTCATAACTCGACCCTTTCGGGATCTGTCAAAAGCGGAAAAAAATGTCAACAAACTGTGAAATGGTAAGTATTGCTCATGTCGTGTTCATTGTTTGCGACATAAAGCTTATCTATCGATCAATTATAGGTAAATATCATTGTTTTGCTGCTTGAAAGGCAGCGCGCACGCTAAGTTAAATTCTCAGACGAATCGGAAATATTGTTGTCGTCAATAAAAGGCTTGTAAGCCTTTTATTTAAACCGTCATACAAATACCCACGCGTACGTAATAGGGCCATTTTTTAAGGCACATTATTCTTTGACTTTTCGGTAATAATTGTTTTTACAAGTGATAAACGCATTTTTGGTGTACGAAAAAAAAGACACAGCAGTTCCTGGGCATGCCCCTTTAAAAAAGTTTTTCTAGAAGAATGGTCGGGAGCACTATTTCACAAAAAGAAGGTATAACTTGAATCTCTAACCTGAATCTCCTTAGGAAAGGTAGCACTGAACATCATGGTACGCCTCTTGCCAGTAGGTGGCATGGTGTCCTTCTCAACAATACGCCTAATCTGGGGTTCAAAACCCATGTCCAACATACGATCAGCTTCATCTAATATAAGGAATCTGTAATGCAAACAAAATGCTTAATTTGTAGACTTATAGTACACAGGTTACTTATGGCACGACTAGTTTTGGTATCCTGATCTCCCCATAAACAGCATGCAATTTGGAAACTTAATTGTCAGAAATTTACAACTCACTGAAACTTAAAATTGAACAGAAATAAAGCATACATGCCTCACAATTGTGCACGTAGCTGCTGCTGTATACAAATTCAACTCTATTTGATTACATATATAATCAAAATATGCATTTTCTTAAGGACAGTATGTATCCTGTCCAATAAATGAAACACAAGACAACTCTAATGACACGTTAGTTCAGGGCATTACATGTAACAATCTGACACAATGAGTTTATCAGTTAACAAAAGGCCATTGCTGTATACTAGTATTTCGGTACGATGTTAAACGAATATGTGTATCAGATTGTATTGGCTGTATCAGTACTTTTCATTATGTATAAATTTCATTCAGAAACAAATAATGAAACTTAATACATAAAAAATTTCTGAATAAGAATTTGTACAAGTTATGATTCTTTGTAACTTCCGAGAGTATTTAACTAACATGCTGAAGAAATAATCAAATTTGAGCTTTCACGAAAAGTTTAAAATATTAATTAACAAATATCACTTATTTTATTTGTCATTCAACAAGTCGTAAAAAATTCTTGCTAGTTGAAAAGCGTAATGTACTGTATAGCATATTGCAAGCCCCATACCACTTTACATATCGCATCAGAAGTGGCCCAGCAATACACAGCCCTATTTAATAATTTGTCACAGAGCATATCATGTATCTATCAGTTCAGATTCACATATTCTCGAACCTGCAATGATCCATTCCAATTTTTCCACGCTCCATCATATCCACAAGACGTCCTGGTGTAGCTACCAGTAAATGACATCCACGATCCAAATCTCTCATCTGAGAACCAATGTCTGCTCCACCATATACAACACATGGACGCACTCGGGATCTGTGGACATATAACGACAAATTCATTAATCAATACCGATTTATTTATAGTTAACATGTTTGTGAAACATGGATGCCCCTTTAGGCCAACTGAATAGTCCGACCTTGACCTTTGATGTACTGACCTCAAAATCAATAGGCGTCATCTACATGTGATGACCAACCTCCCAACTAAATCTGAGAAGGCCAAATAGTATTCCAGCTATTGCCTTAACAGATTTGGTTACGGATGGACTGACCTGACTTGACATTTGCAAAGCAATATACCCCTTTTCGTTTATGGTTTTTGTCAAGGATAAGAAGGCATTGTTCATTCTATCAACAATTCTATCAAGTAACTTAATATCTAAACAGGATATAATTTGATTTGATATATATACTCGGATACAATAATAACAATAATCAGAATCAAAACATCTAGGATAAAGAAGTAAATTTTATTTAAGTTTCTGGGAGTTGAAAATTTACCTGTATGAGAATTTTCTAGCTTCATCATAGATCTGTGAAGCCAATTCACGAGTAGGGGCCAAAACTAGGGCCAGAGGAAACTGCTTCCTTCTTCCTGTTTTACCACCTTGTGGCACACCATTTACTGGGGCATCTCCAGGGCCAGTCTCGTACAATTTGTTCAAAGTTGGAACTAAGAAGGCTGCAGTCTTACCAGAACCTGGTATAAATGATTATCAAGAATTGAATTTCAAAGCATAATTTCCTTGAAGTTTTGCATTTAATATAGCACACAACAAATGTTGAACATTGATTTAACGTATGATGGAAAACTAAACTCAAATAGTATGATAAAATAGCAGAATCACATATAAAAAAAACCTTTGAATTTCAAATTAAAATGGTTCTCAATAAGTTTGTGACCAACAGGCCCAAAAGCTCGACTTAACAGGCCTGCTAGTGGGTCCAGGCATTTTACAGCATTATTTTTAAAAAATTGACATTTTATTGAGAACTCTGAATTAATAAACCACTTACACATATATGACATATAAATTCAATAAACAGTTCTTAACAGGTGATTCTAAAACATGAAAATGTAGCATTTTAAACAGATGAATCAAAAACAGATGCACACAAAAGTTAACCAGTGCATATAATGGCTTATGAAGGTATTTAGATAGACATTCACAAACTTACCGGTCTGAGCACAAGCCATAAGATCTCTGTCTCCCATGATAATAGGAATGGAATATTTCTGTACCGGTGTTGGTTTCATGTATTTTGACAACTTAATGCTGTTACGAACAATTTCTCCAAAGTTAACATCATCAAACTAAATCAAATATAAGTAGCCATTATTAGATTTTATCTTAGTAATGTGCACATACAATGAGTGGTCAAACATGATCTCAAATATGACTAGCATTAAATGTAATCACTTTGATCTTAAATAGATCCTTCTACTCAGCCTTTTCCCCTAAAGTAACAAATCGCACACCTGTACATATTCAGTGTATAAGGAAGGTAAAAAAATGTTAGCTTCCAGAAAATAATTTCAGACAAGTAATTCAAAGTGGAGCATAACTTCCCCTTTGATTGGGCCAACAGTCCTCTGAGGGGAAACCTGTGTAGGATGTGACAAGAAAAACATTGCTAGCGATGTTTTTTTACAGGAATAAATTATCCTGCATAGAATGTTTGATTCATTTCCTGTATAGGATGGCCAAATAACATTGTTCAGAACAGTTAACTAGCTTTTGACTCAAGCAAGTTGGTTAGTAAGGAAGTGTTATTCCACGCTCAGTACAGTATTGCACTAAGTACATACACTTTCAATATGCTTAGGACAATCTTCACCAGTCGCATCTACTGGAATATCCTCGTATTTGTTAAAGTTGATGCCTGTATTATTATTTCCAAATAGTTCGCTGAAAATATACACAGTAACAAAACAAACTTAATTGTATTGTTTTGGCTGTCTACATGTTCAAACTCCTATAATTAGTTTTGTCCCCTAATTTTGACAGTAATTACACAGAGCACATATTCACTTTAGCCATTAGATTGATGTTTAATTGACCTCTAAATTGCATTAATTTCAAACACAAAGCAAATCTCCATGCAAATACTGAGCAACAAATTTATTTCACAACATCACTGGGGATTGTTAGGAAATTTCAGACCTAGTTAATTAATAATTTAGTTTCATGTCTTAAACTTCATTCTAGTGCTAGTGAATATGTCTTCATGTAATCTGTTCACTAAATATTCTCAAGTACTCGGCGACCGTGTATTCAGTCTCGGATACATTTATTTCAGAACTTACTTCCTCGATGTTTTGGGGACAATCTTCACCTGTGGCATCTACAGGAATATCATTGTATTTGTCAAAATTGATCCCAGTGCTACTATTTCCGAACAATTCACTGAAATGTACATGGGGTAAGAATATTCTCTCTAAACAATAAGAGTGACTTAAAAAAATGAGAAATCCCCTTGATTTTTCTCTATGGGAAGACCCAACTATTCTGAAATATTGTTTTTGCAATAAATACTTATTACAATTACACTGTTTTTAAGTAGCTAGATAAAACAGACCATTATTGAAAGCATATTACATGATACATGAGTTGGATAATCGGACACATACACAGGGTCCTTATACAACATGTTACCTAATATACTTTCAAGTAAATAATGCTGTCAAATAGTAAGCAAAAAATATACAAATTCACTAACAACACACTATCTTAACTCTATATTTAACATCAAAATGGATTCGCAACAAACCCTTAAAATCTAATAAAAAATTCCAAGAAAACTTATAAACAAATATAAATATATTACATAGATGGAAATGTTTAATTTTTTATTAAGTAGCCATTCAGTCATATACAGAATAATCTAAGACATGAAACAAACAAGTAATAGACACTAAGTTCACTTACTCTTCCATTTTCTGATTTGGTTGCAGAGGTATGGTCCAGTTATCTTTCGTGGTTTCATTGTTTCCCCATCTATCGTTGTCGGCACGATTATCCCAACGACTGTTCACGTCATAGTTTTGTCCAGATGAGTAATGACGAGTCTGACGATGATCCTCCACCAGTCCATCCCAACGCCCACCAGCTACAGGTGGAGGCGGCGGGGCATTGAAGTTTGGTGGGGGTTGGTCAAATCTGAGAAAAAAATATATATTTGAATTTTCCATAGAGCAATAATCAACCGGTCATTAATCTTAAGTGTGAAGATTTATTCACTTACTTATCAATTACTTATTACTAAGTATATAACACCAAATGGTAATATATACATACTAGCTTGTAATGAATAAAAAAATCAAATTGAAATCAAATCAATGTTACAACATTTCAGTTCTTTAGGAATCATTCCTGAAATTTTATGCAGCACACCATTTAAATAATCTTTGTACACAACAAATTCAATTGTTAATCAGGTAACCTCAAGAACAAAGTCTAATTTTACCTAGGTGGACCTTGGAATCCTCCTCGGTTTCCATAGTTACTGTAGCCTCCACGTCCGCGGTCATTGTAGCCCCCACGTCCTTGATACCCTCCATCACGATTCTGGTATCCCCCATCTCTGTTCTGGTATCCCCCGTCATACCCTCCGCTGTAACCACCACGGTTGTATCCACCTCGATTGTTGTATCCTCCTCTGTCATTGTAACCACCTCCTGAATGTAGAAAACAAGAATTTAGCACATACTTCTTAAGTTCTACAGTGAAATCCAGTAATATTAAGGGTTAAATGCTAGAATTCTGTAAGCGCATTTTTTTTCAGAAACTAAGCAAATATTCAAAAGAATTTGATACTATGCAGGTTTTAATGTAGTAGGTATATTGAATAAGAATTGTTTGTATTAATGCGTATTAACAATGTAACAGCTATTCATTAAAAATCGCAAAATCAGTTCTTGTGCCATTAAAATGATTTTGGCAAACTCGAATGTTTCAATTTAATGCCTTTTAAAAGTGCATGAAGCATAGTTCGGTTTAATACTGTACTTAGCCATATGTATATTATGTACAGTTGAAAATTATGGGACGTTAATACCATTACTTACAGTACAAGGTGTAACTGCACATTATGACAAAGTTGTAATTGCACCAACCAACAAATGAACTAACAAAAAAATTCAAGTGTCCACTATAACCTTGACCAGTGAGCAACACATTTTTTGCACGCGACAAGTCATCTTGATATGATGATCATTTGTGCCTATTAATTTCAAAATCCAATCATGCATGACAAAGTTATAAACCGGACATGTACTTTCACTATATCCATATAAGGAATAGGCACAAACTTTAAGTTTCCACTTTGACCTTGACCTTTGAGCGAGTCAATTTGTTTGTGAGTTTTTCGCTCCAGTCGGAGTCATATGAGGCGGACAGTTCACCTAACCATCATTTCTGGAAAGACCCCGTCCTAGACTTCAATCCTCCATAAGCAACTGCCTACTTTCTCACATAAAGAGACATGGTCAGTAGCTGGAATAGGTTACAGCGATTTAAAGTCAGCGACCCTAATCACTCCAGCACAAAGGTGGGTGTGAGTGAGTCAAACAGCCTATGCCATTGACACGTCATCTTGATATGATGATCATTCGTGCCAATTTATTTGGAAATTCAATCATGCACAACAAAGTTATGAGCAGGACACAAAAATGCCCGTACATACACACATACACAAACAAGGACAGGGTAAACACTACATGCCCGTCCGCCAGTATCATGGCGGGGGCATAAAAAGCACAAAACCAAATAAGTTCCCAACATCAATTAATCTTATTTAAGAAGAATGACATTGCAGTTCTTACTGATATGTGAAACCAAATCACCAACTATACATTCCATTTAACCAAGAGGTGTTAAAACATCAGAACCACAGAAATAGGTTTCGATTCAACAAGTTCAGAGGAAACTTGTCCAGCTTCCGAGCATGGATTTTTCTATCATACAACCAATAGCATGACAACGAATCTCCTACCTTGGTTGTAGTTATTATATCCACCTCTGTAACCTGCACCACCTGGATTATATCCACCCTGATAACCGCCTTCTGAAACAAGAATGTAGCCATCAGGGTTCTTCGAAGGATTTCAAAGGGCTACACGGGGACCCACATCCTATCCAGTTCAGGCAATAATAATCAATTGCAAGATTATCATCCACTTCTCTTTTTATGCAAGAGCCAAAAATTTTTCTCAGATTTTGAGCTGGTATCAAAAAGCAGATGAGTAGGAGATAATAATGCAATTGAAAATCATGACCTTATGGTGTCCTGGCTTTTGCTTTGAGGAATGAAAATTTTATCCCACAACTCAATCTCCTCAGTTACAGTCACAACAACTCACCAGAAATCATTGCTACAAGTTTATACACTGGATTAAAACAAATGTGTACTAACCAGGGATTTCTTACCTTATGTGATAGGTACCAATGAACTGACCCCTTTCCAACCCATAACAGGGACACCTTTTCCCAACTTTGAACAAATACTCCCCAAAATGACAATTTCCATTTTAATGTTCTATTATTCAGGAGTGTGATTAGTGAAATGGCAAATAAGAAGAAAATCATATTTATTGAACAACACAGAGATTATCTTAATAGAGGAAGTCTGCAGATACAGGGAAAAATCAAACCCCTCATTATTGCATTTGTGAATTAATGAGAAAGAGTCTAGAAAATTGATGTCTGCATTGGTGTAAAAATTCATAATTTCGGACAAACTACTTCCCAAGTAATCCACGGTACCTTTCCCAAAAGAGGACAAAATCCCTGCTTACATACAAAAATGATAGGAAATCTCATCAACCAGGTGTAATAAACAATAAATGCTTAATACAAGAAATGAATCGTACCCCTGTTATCACGTGGAGCAAAGTCTCTTCCTGCTGGTGGAGCATTTCCAGTCATGCCACCTTTGTTCCTCATATGTGGGGGCACATAACTGCTTCCTTGATCACCTGAAGTCAGGTTTATCAAATATTTTGATTAATAAAAATTGTTAAGATGTTTAATAAAAAATTGAACAGGTTACTAAGTTTCAAACATTAAGTCATGAGTTTTTATTAATGCCATTTTCTGCCCAAATTTCCTAATGGATAAGATAATACTTTTCCCAAATTTTGTCCCATAATTCCCCAAACATTTCTTTTAAAAGTAAAACTAAAAACTAGTAACCTAGTGCTGCAAAGTGTAAGGAAAATATTGGTAGGAATATGCAGCCATAGATGCTATAATTGAAAAGTTCATACACAGCAGGAGAGACAATGTCCTGTAACGTACAGAATGAATAAATATGTTGCTATTTGTGTCTAACTTGTAAAAGTATTGTGTTTTGATTAATATTTTCATTAATAGTACAATTTCCCCTATCAGACTGTCTCCCTCCCGCTCACACCCCAAACAGAGGCTTAACAGTGTATGTGATATTTTAGGGACCAGCAAATTACACCATAGGGCTGTGGATCGTTGGGTAAGTGGTGATCCGATTCTACAACTGCTATCCACAAATCGAAACAGGAATCTGTTGCTATCAACTAACCCAATCTATATTCAACATTGCAGTCCTGAAGACAGGTAAATTTAATTTTCTTTTAGGAATAATGAAGTAAATCTATATAAATTGTTCTATGTCTTAAATTTATATGTACTCCCAATTAATGGATTTACTAACATCATTTTCTGGTTTGAGCCTGTGACCCGACATTTAAAGATCTGATTGGACCTCTTCGCAAACTTAAGTACATGATGCAGAAAGGGTTTTGAAGAATTTAAAGAACAAAGAATATAATTTACAAAAATGTTAAAAATTAAGATCGCAAACCACGAATCTCAGTAATGACAATTTGTGCTCAATTTTTTAAATTGATTTGTGATTACCAGAGTACTTGGACACTCGCAACAGCCCAATTAAACCTGGATAAAAACGGACTCACCACCATAATCATTTCTACCTCCACGTCCTGAAGGACCACGCGGAGGACCACTGTTGATGCCTAGACCAGCAAACTGTAAAGTAAGATAGTAACATGAAAATAAGACAATGACAAATAATTTTTATCATGTCTTGTAATATGGCCAGTTTTTCTTTTCAAGGTGATGGTATGAATAGTCGTCAGAAAATCAAACATGATTAATTTCAGTCAAAGGTAAAAGTATACATTTTTTTCTTTACTGCAGCAAAAATATCTGTTAAATTCTTTTTTTTTATTTCATCCTTCAGCAGTTGTGCTCTCATTTTGTCCACTAAAAGTTCATTTGGTTCACTAAAGTATGCTAAAAAAGTTTATAGTCAAGACTGCAACTAATTTGATTGTCACAAATTTAATTTGTAACATAATAAAAAAATAACTATATTCTCTATATGAAAGGTCGTATCATTCAAGTAACTCATTTTACATCCTCTACAAAGCTGGTCGTTTGGATGCCGGGTCGTTTTCACGTTCGACACTTACTGTACCAACGCAAGATCCACAACTTGCCGACTTTACAATAACAGCATGGACTGTTAAGCAATGGACTATAAGTATATGTATTTTATTCATACAATGAAGGTAAAGTCAGTTAAAGTATGACTCTCTCTAGGAATGTAACTATTTTATCAAAACGAAATGCCGCAATGGAGTCGGCCATTTTGGAACGAAAAATTGCATGCGGCGGACGACCGCAGAAACTTTTCCAGAATAAGAAAAGCGGATAGAGAAGAATCGTTCACCGGATTTCAATAGAATACCTGCTGTTCTAGACCCTGTCCATTTTGACGTTGATCAATTGGCATATTACAAGATAAAAAGTATAATTTTCTTGGTGTCGATTGATATCTAACGGCTGATATCTCCGGTCATAGACAAAGAGCGTAATGCGCATGCGTGAAGAAAAACCCACCACGTGATAGAGGTTAGACACCACTAATAAAAACATCAGAAACATTTGGGCCCTATATATATATACACATGTATGCCAACGTAAGCTAGGTCTACATTTACTGAAAATTAAATGTTTAATCACGTGTCGTGGATAAATAATTCTTAATAATAAATCTTCGTATTCTATCACGAGAGTAATATCATATTATCTACCACATCTGGAGTTGATTATTTAAAACATTTTTATTCATTATCTATGAAAATGCTGACAGTATATGTATACTTAGATAATTTTGAAACAGATCACGTTAAAACTATTTTTCACCATAGAAATTGGAGGCACGTACGGGTTTAAATAGCTAAAAGACGGTTATCTAAGATGTTTTATTTATTGACCTAACAAAAAGAGCTTATCGACAACAAATGTGACTATATGTAGTAAAAAGTGTGTACATATATATCCATAATATATACGGGAGTTATCCCAAAGCCGCTAGCTTCAAAGCAATCACGTATCAAGAAACACAGCGACAAAATTAAATGTCTTTTAAATCAGCACTAACTAGGTAAATGTACTATATTAATAAGAACATTGCAATTTAACAATGTGAGCCGGTACAAAACCATTAAGATATCGGGATCGGATGTCGGTTCATATCAAGGTTCACCAGTTTATAGATTCAAAAATTAAACTATAATTATATACTGAAATAAACCCACTGCATAAAGTCCATTGCAAGTGATTAGAAACAAATATTACATTTGGTTGGTCTTCTATGAACCAATATAGCTCGTGGTTTTCAATTGTTGAACTGCGATAACAACTCTGTATATAGGAATATATATTACAACAAATAGCCTTAAAATGACTATAAAGGAATAAAGCAGGGAACCGTGCATCAGAATTTTTATTACGTCCTCCGTTCGTTACTTGACTTTAGAAAGAAATTATATACCCTGAACCCCGCTGTTTATTACGTAATACGCCATAAATAAACAATGAAAAGAAGTATCAAAATTCTGAGGCATGGTTCCCTAGATTAACATTTCCGCATAGTACGACGGGAACTAGACCAATTATTGTCATTAACGAATTAATACCAATACAATACACAACACGCCAGAGATGGCTAAATTAAAGTCGATAAAGGGGTACAGTGTATATTGCAATAAAACGCTATCTTTGCGCGTTCGGTTAGAACTTTTCCTTGCCTGGCATTAAAGTATGATATTTCATTTTTGTAAGTAACTCAAAATATTAGTTTACGTTTTTAGCAGGTATAAGTGATATAAGACCAATGCCGATACTTTAAGAGTTAAAGAAACACGACCATTCGGCAATTTCTATTCGAAATTTATTTATGGAAGTAACTTGGGATATATGCATGCATGTTTTTGCATCAATAACTGTTTACATTTTTTTAAACTTGGGTGTTCAAAATGGTAGCATTTTTGTTATTTTGTATGCAAACTTAACGACAAGCATATTTCCAGTCATTTGTATTTTTCGGGGAACTTCAGTCATATTTATAACGAAAAAGCTGCATAAAATAGTCAAAATAGTGGCATACAGCGGTTTTATCGTCTAGCTTTTATCGATTTTATCTGCACCTGGCGTTCATCATGTATCGATATGCGACGATGCCCCAGAGAGAGCCCAGCATATAAACAAAAGGAGATGAAGAAGTCCAATTTAACCGGAGTGTCCTCGGAAACTACAATAGATTGTAGTATGCATGTAACATATTTCAGACGTCAAGTGACATATTACAGACGCATGATAACATCTTGAACAATGGAAATCAATTATAGATGGACCTTGGTTTAGAGGTATAAAAACAAAATATTTGTTATGTCCAGCCTGTGAGATACTTCACAAGAAATACATTTGTACAATATGTCGTGGTGAACTTATCCACAAACAAAGAACATTTGATGAAGAAATTTAAATAAGAAAGATAAGATTAATTTTGAGTCGGCTAGACATCACAACAAACAGCATAAGCTCGAACGAGCGTTTGAACCGACTATAATACAACCAAGGACTTATATACATACATGGATTCGCAACTTCCGTATTAACAATTTAAAGTAATCAAATCCCGCGATAATAAGACGTGAATCAACGGGAATACAAGCTATTGTTTACAAAAGCGAAAATACGAAAATATCCGTGATAATCCGAATGATAATAACAGCGAAAATATCCGTGGTATTCCGAATGTTTAATCTCGGCCATCTTGGAATTTAAAATGTTCGACTGACGCCTTTTTCAATGCTTTATACTTAGACTTTGTGGATTATAAATGTATCTCAATATCTTTAGGAATTTGTTGCATCCTTTACCAATTTCCCGTGCCCAATTCCAGAGTTTTTTTTAGTATAATCAAACACCCAATTACTGCTGTCGGACATTGCCGAGTATATAGCAATGCATTGTGGAATCGCCGAACGATATCGTTTCAGCTATTTTTAGCAGTTGCTAATACATGTATGTATATAAGTCCTTGATACAACATATTGTAAATAAAATAACAAGAATCTAAAAAGTGTGACATTGTGAAGCATATAGCACAAATACAATGTGTTTTGATAACTATATCAATTCAATATATATATACAAACATGTACTAGCCAGTCTGGAAAACAAAGACAATAAACAATAAGTATTATTATACCTCACGTGACTTATTTACTCTATAGTCTTATGTGACGTCAGAGGGTGACAATCCGTAATGTTACCCTCTGACATTACATTTCGGCCCGCTTGCCATAACGAAACTGCCCTCACGCGCTCACGCTATATTACCGGGTGTCGGGTTTTATCCAGTCTCTGTCGTATCGAATACTATCCTTGTCTAGACACTTTAGCACTTAGTAGAATATATCTGTAGTTTGACATCCGGTCTTGCAGTAGACATTTTGACAGCAAAAGTAACTATGGCGTCAGAAAGAAGCTTCGTTTCAATTTATATCATAGTTTTCGTTATATTTGTTAAAATGTTTGTTGCATTTATAGTGTCTTTCTTAATTATTGTTTTGTTCGGTATAATAAAATAAATATCACATCCCACATAGGATGATAGAACGTAATGTTCACCCTTGACAAAGTAATGTCAACCTCGGCTAACGCCTCGGTCGACATTACTTGTCTCGGGTGAACATTACGTTCTATCACCCTACGTGGGATGTGATATTTATATATTATAACAGCTAGAGCTCTGCCAATCAAGGGTGTGGGATTGAACGTATCACGGGAAGCTATTTTATGAGACAAATACATAAATTACACAAGGACATAACATTATTTTATGTTATGAAAAATAATTAACATTCCATATGTATGATAAATATTTTTAATCGTCAACCGGTTTCGTCCTTCGACTCATCAGGGCAATGAAACAAAATGTTTGTATTACATAATAAATTATATATGTATAATTATATAATGTTAATGCATTATAACAGACAATATCACTGTGAGTTTGAATGAAATACCTACACATTTATATGTTTAAATGATTCGCAGTTGTTTACATAAAACAATAATTTTGAAATAAGAAACACAGTTTTGACGACAATCTCCAAATGACTGCAAGTGAATATAATATACAACATCGAGCAAAAACACAGCACAACACATATAGGACACATTACATCAGTTTGCAGAATTATAACCAATATGGGTCTAAGGGTGCCCTAACCCCTAACATACGTTGACAGGTCGCAGGCATAGGCATGAATAAAAGAAGCACAAAACCAGTAGTTGAAAGAATGATCGACTACATATAATAAATTGCATACAAAAACCATACATAGCAAATATATAGCAAATTGACAACGCATCCATAAGACAATAAAAACAGCCTAAAAGAACTCAAAAAGTGCATTCGACCTTCATTTTATCACAATTTACATGAAGTAAGATGTTTGTATTCATACAAGGAATACACAAAGGTTTTAGGGCCGAAGTTTTGTTTAAAAGTTTACAAGGCGGTACCTAGCTTTTCGAAAAGCTTTTTCGTCACACGTCAGTAATTTGACACGAACTCTTCAATTGGAGGAATTTTTAGTGCAAGGGCGAGCCATCCAAAATGGTGGACAGTCTATCATACATTTCCGGAGTAAGAAACGTTCTATTTTATTTTAAAAGTCAGCATAAAAGAGAAGCCGGTGTATGGTCACGATTTACTTACCAGTTGAATATCTTTAAAAGGCGTTATCTGTGGTGAATAATAAAACTCACAGGATAAGGTGGAATTTGAATCGAATCTGAAGACTGAACAGTGTCAGTGAATGAGTGATTCAGAGAATGAACTCGGTTGACACTTAATGGGATGATTGTTGTTTTCGTCATTTGTATGATGTTGTTTTCTTTTGTGACTGAACAAGTACCCATATGTTTGGTTAATTCCGACAACATTTTAAGTTTAAAAAAAGTTGAAAAAAAACATTTTGAAATAGATCTACTCACTGTTCAACTGTAATCAACAACTGAAGTCTGAACTAGTATTTTTCATTTCAGGTATTGGTATAGTTATGAGGGAATATAAAGTAGTTGTGTTGGGAAGTGGTGGTGTAGGGAAGTCTGCATTGACAGTCAAATTTGTGTCGGGTACTTTCATGGAAAAGTATGATCCAACTATCGAAGATTTTTACCGTAAAGAAATTGAGGTCGATAATGCGCCGTCTGTTCTGGAAATCTTGGACACGGCAGGAACTGAGCAGTTTGCATCAATGAGAGATCTGTATATAAAAAATGGACAGGGATTTCTAATTGTGTATAGCATCACAAGTCTTCAGACTTTTCAGGATATTAGGTCAATGAAAGAACAAATAATGAGAGTGAAAGGAGTAGAAAAAATTCCAATGATTCTTGTGGGTAATAAATGTGATCTGGAGCACCAGCGTGAGGTTCCATATCAGGAAGGTGCAGCTCTGGCACAGACTTGGAATTGTCCGTTTATGGAAACTTCTGCTAAGAGTACAAATAATGTGAATGAGGTGTTTATAGAAATTGTACGTGAAATGAACACTAGTCCTGTGAATGAAAACAACGGATGCTGTACTTTGTTATAACATTAAAGGGCATTTGTTCTGAATGTTTCCATGTGTTTCTGCAGGTAAGTTTAATACATTGTTGTTTTCACTGTGCATGCTTAAGAAACGCAATGAAGAAATTTATTGAATTTATAAGCATTACTAATTTACTTATGTTACAAAATATCTTTATATTGTCAGTTGTCTGTTAGTGTTTAAACTTAATATGTGTGACACTGTCCTTTGGGGTTGATCTGTAGTCCAGGTGATAATGGACTGGACCACTAATCGAAAGGCTGTCAGTTTGAATCATGGCTCCACCTTCTCATATTTCGGGTACACTGGCTTCCCCCTCTGGACAGTGGAGTAGCTCTGAAATGACCAACCAATAATTAACAGGGTGTTCATTTGACTCGAGCTCCCAGGTTTTGACGCACGAAAATCTCAAAAGTATTGTTTTTGACTCTTCAAAAATATGCCGTGTGCGTCAACTTTGACCCGGGGGAATTTCCACCAAAGCGTCAAAAGATAATCATCAATGCGTAAATTACCTGTCAGAGATCAGTATGTACGCGCGTTTCGCATCGCTGATTGGTCAGGACCAAATGCCATGACCTCCATGACGTATTGTAAAAACTCTACACGCGCTAATAAGGTTAGAGTAGGTAGTACACATTCGGCATATATGTGACAGTTAGTTTATAACACGTGTTTAATGACACTATAGAAGCTGATTGTTTACGAGTAGGATCTATTGCATAGATAATACAGCATGTTTGTAACACTTACTTTAGGACAATCAACGTTGATTGTTCGCGAGAAGGATAATTTAATCAACAGAAACATCGGATTCGGAGTCCTTTGATGTTATCCAAAGAAGGTTGTGTCAATCGGCGAGTGATAATCATTTTGCCTTTGTTTTACCGATTTCAATACGTTTTACGATGAATGCATGACCTGTTAATTAATTTTATTTCAATTGTCCAGTGTAGCGTGTAAATGACGGATAAATAAAAATGTGTTTAGTTTTGAATCAACCAGATGACCTATATAACCATTTCCCGAAAATCATACTTTCACTTTACTTATAAATCTATATAAGGATAAAGACTAATAAAACTAATTATAATAATTACGAATAAACGCCCGTTGTACGGTCGGATTTTGATACAGTGACGTATCTTACGAAAAAACGTTTGAATAAACATTATAATAACTATTTTATGCTATTGTGTGTCTATTTCTTAGATTGTTGAGTAACTAAAATATAATTAGAAAATAAGATGTGTTACTTTTGAATATCATTGACTTATTTGTGCTTGTTAATGTTAAACTATGAGCATATGGGCCTGTGTGTATCTTTGTGGATACAGCAGGGCCCTTATTTGATGTTTTTAGGGCTGAATTTCAGCCCCATTCCGGGTGATTCCCCACCTAAAACAATATACTTTTTCCCCCCACTATTGATAACAATTCTCTAAAAAATATGGTTGATATTAATGTATGTAGTGTATTTAAATACAGTACTGCTATTTTAAGCTTAGAATGTTTATTGCAGGGTTTTTAAGGCAGTTGAAAAAATCCCCTGAAATTCCTCAAAATGATGCGATATTCCCCTACCTGAGGGCCCCGGTCCTTTCCCCTAAAATGCAGCTAGGGCCCTGGGATAGAAGTTTCTCACTATTCTGCAAGTTATCCCTTAAAGCAATGTGGTGAATTAATACATGTTGATTTAAGTGTTTTACAAGTGCTACACAGTACATGTCGGTAACTTTTCCTTGAAACTCTGATATTTTTCTTTAATATCAATGGTATAAGTACATGTACTGTTAGTTCATAAATTTGTATTCTGTTCCCTGATCTGCACACAATTTTAATTTCAGTCAGAAATGATAGAAAAGGAAATACACAAAATGTTTTTTTCATTTATCATGCAGTGAAACTTAAAGATAGACATTTTACATTTTAGGTCTTGCTTACTTAAGCATATATTTTCCGTGTGACACATATTTGTACACATTTAAGTATACTGTTTTCTGACTCCCAATCTATGATATTCAGTGGTTTGTTTCGGAAAAGAGGAAGACCTTGTACTGGTAAAAGAGGGGAAAATTACACCAAAGAGGCAAATTTGGTGAATGTAATTTATATACTAGTGCAAATTGGGGATACAGATTTGGAGGGGGGGGGGGGGGGATATACCAAAGCTTTCAAGTGGAAGACACTGGCTATCAGACTCTGAATATCAGTGTCTATTTCTTGGTACAATTACTAAAAAATACATAGAAATATTTGTACACTTTGTTGTACTGTTTTCCAGAACACCAATCTGTGACACACATGCCTTATTACTTGTATCTATAAATATATATGTATTTCATAAACATTACATGCATTAAATGAGTTATTTACTTCTAGGTCCATCACAAACTGAAACAAGACATTAACAAAGTGTGTGTTACAGTGGTAACAATTAATAGAACAGTTTCTAGATCTTTTAATGGGTTTTATTCTTTTGTTTACTGTGCAGCTAACTTTATAACATTCATATCAATTATCTACCAGTTGTCTTCATATTTATGATATTATACAGACTACACCAGGAAGTTGGTTTTAAATCCACGTTAAACAATTTACTGGTTAAAATGTTTTGTGTTGATATATAATTGTATGCAAATTAGTGAATGTTGTAAAGACCTTAGTTAAGTTAATATGCTTAGTAGACCATATGTTACCAGACCTTTCATTGTAACTGCAGTTAAACCCACCTTAGTCTTTATGGACACCTCACAAATATGGACACCCAGGTATTAGGGACAGTATTTGAAAGAACAGACGCATTGTCTTCATTCTTATTTTTGTTCTTTAGTGTGATAAAAATTACATGTCTTCTGATTCACAAACTGGTTAAAAAAGTTAGGCATATATGTAAGGTTTTAATGACTCATGTAAATCCATGTTGTCTTTCATTTAAGATGTCCAAAACTCTAGTCTAGTTGGTTAGTCTGTTTTAAGCAATAATTGATTGTATTCAGGGTGTGCATTTATTTGGGAATATATGGTATGTTGTTTACCATTTTATGCAATCTTACAGGACATCACTAAGTTACTATCATAATTCTTAAGTTTACATACCAGTTGCAGGCTTTCATTATACCCCCGCAAACGAAGTTTGAGCGGGGGTATATTGGAGTCACTCTGTGGGTGGTCGTTGGTTGGTCGGTCCATCCCGCATAAAAGTTTGTGGAGCAAACTACTTCCACATAAAAAAAGTGACATTTTTTTAGCGATTGCAATGAAACTTGAAATATGTTATCACCTTCAAGTGTAGATGTGCTAGACACAATTTTCATGATTCACTCATTGCAGAGTTATGTCCCTTGAACTTAGCCGTATAGTGTGCTATTGTATTATTACTGGGCTCTCATTTGACTCTTGAAATGGCATTTTGACCCTTGAAATTTGAAAAATAAGGTTTTTGACTCTTGAGAATTGGAACCAAAGGGTCAAATTTACTATTTCCAACCTCGGGCGAGGCTCACTGTCACACTGTCAGTGACACATTTTTCTGATGATATTACATCCTATATTAAATGGTCCTCCACCTCAGAATTATGTGGCCAGTGAGGTAGCTTGGCAGTACTTAGCTTGGGGAAAGAAAGTACAGGGAATTTGGATAGGATAAATGTCCGTCACAATATGCTGTGTCACTGAAATAATGTTGAAAATGGCGTTAAATCTGATCAAATAAATAAAGGATTTTTAGCATACATGTAGTTTTTGTTGACCAACAACAAGGCCTCTGAAAAGTTTAAAACTGTTTATGTCAAATGTTAGATCTAGATATTTGTGTGTCTTTAAAATGTAAAAAAGTTTGGGAACTGAATTGAGGCCCAAAATGGCAGTATCTCTAAATAATTAATTTGGATAAAAAATTAATGCAAAATGGGTTACTTGTCATGTTAGAATTTAGGCAAATATTGGGAAATGTAGAAACCTGCTGGATGCTATTTCAATAATAATGGAAATAGATTGGTCTGTCTCAGTGAACTCATTACATATTAATGCTGAACTTGCCAGGTTATTTCATGTCATTTCTTTGTTATTTTCTGAAATTTGAACCCAACGATTGATGCTATCCTTTTTGGGGGGCTCTTGGGTAAAAAGAATTATTCAGTATTCTGGCTTGTATTTTTGGTTCTATTATGTAAACAAAATTAAGCAGACCTATTGGATTTTAGATTTACCATTTCCTTGTTTGATGTCAAATGTTATCATTCCCAATAGCAGAAAGGTGTTTTACTTTTATTGAATGTTGGAATTCCCAATTGACTTAATGAAAGGAGAAAAAAACATTAGACCATAGCAACAATAGAAATATTATAAACAACAGTAAATAACATATTGATAGGAAAATCTTTTTTAGATAAATGAAAATCCTGATGTTATAACCTGATTATTCCCAATGGTAATGGGTCATGGATTGTTCTATTTACAGAGTAAAAGTTTAGCTGAATCATCTGTTTTAGGGAGGGTCTATGTTACAGGTTGATATGACAAGTGTCAAGTTATGTTTTGACTGTCATGATAAACCACTGATGGATGGAAGGATTGTCGGGGGGGTGGGGGGAGGGGTGGTAACAATACGAAATACTACAATACACACTATAACAAAAAGTTCTGAAAATTGACATGAATTAATTACTCCTTGTTATTTATATCGGTCTGAAATATAAATATTGTCCTTGTTGTAATTATAAAAACTAAACAAATTTCAACATCTAATTAGAAATAACTGTCAATTACTGTACTATACTCTTCATCTTTCTCATTCATAATTTTGATTTGTACATTGTACTGTATCTGATGTAATCCTAATATTTAAGCCTTTGTACATACTTACATTTGTAAATGTTATTTTGATTAACTTCCTTAGTGTTGAAAATACAGTCATAATTGTTTTACAATTATATGAATATATACTACTTGAGAGAATCATCAATGATAAAAATACATGTACATGAGGTTGTTGATCATTCTAAATATTTGATGTCATATAATATCTGTGTGACGGGATGCTGTGAATTGTCTACAAAAGGGTTTACAGTCAGTGTATGAGAACTCTCCGAAATTCATCTCAAGCTTAATGACCGGTATTATTTTAATATTCTAGAATGCATTTATTGGAACTGGACTCGAGGGCTCAGCGCAACACAGTCGTAACTTGTTCTTATTTCAATATGAGTTAAGACACTGTTGCGTTGAACCCTCGTGGTAGGGCTGACTCTACGGCTGATTCTGACTGACAGCCCTCTGAATAGAATTCATGGAAACATGAATTTTTCTTGGACTGTTCTTGCATTCTTCATGAATAGTTTATGTGTACATGAAGCTCATGAAATACGAATAACTATTTGACTGGGGTGTGTTTCCTCTGTTTTCATAATTTTCATTTGAAGGGGATGTCATGCTACAAGTTCCCTGTTGGTACACATTCTTACATTGAATCAAGCATAATTACGATGTCCAAATAGATGTAAGATTTGAATGTATGATGATAGAAAAAACAGGGCCGCATACTTAAAATAAAAAAAAATTGTAAGAGAATTTTCAGTGAGTCAGTTAGAAGGATTTATATTTCAACCATTTTTTTTTCGATATAACCTAAAATACATGTCAGAATGATATTGTCTTATTAAAAAAAGATTTTTTTACCAGAGGCCAAAAATAAGGCCATCATTAAAAAATTGTTTGTTTGTAGTGCTCCGACCCTAATTTCCAGAGGTGGGTAAGTAGGTAGGTATTTTTTTTTCTGAAATTGCATTCTCAAAATAATTTTTACTTAAAACAACATCTCCTCCTACACCGCTCTGCCGATTGCAACCAAACTTTGCTGGAATGATCCTTGGGTGGTCCCCTTTCAAAGTTGTTCAAAAAATTAAATTTCATTAAAAACTCTGGTTGCTATGGCAACAAATAGAAAAAACTTTAAAAAAATCTTCTTGTCCGAAACCAAAGGGCCTAGAGCTGAGATATTTGGTATGTAGCATTGTCTAATGGACTTCTACAAAGTTTGTTCAAATTATTCCCCTTGGGTCAAAATTGGCTCCGCTCCGGGGGTAACTTGATTTTACATAGATTTATATAGGAAAGTAAAAAAATCTTCTTGTCAAAAACTACAATGCCTAGAGCTTTGATATTTGGTGTGTAGCATAGTCTAGTGGACCTCTACCAAGTTTGTTCAAACTATTGCCCTAGGGTCAAAATTGGCCCCGCCCCGGGGGTCACTTGATTTATATAGACTTAATTATATAGGAAAATTAAAAAAATCTTCTTCTCCAAAACCGCAAGGCCTAGAGCTTAGATATTTTGTATGTGGCATTGTTTAGTAGACCTCTACCAAGTTTGTTCAAATTATGGCCCCGGGGTCAAAATTGGCCCTGCCCTGGGGTTTATTCTATTTTATATAGGAAAATTTGAAAAATCTTTTTCTCCGAAACCACAAGGCCTAGAGCTAAGATATTTGGTATCTAGCTTTGTCTAATGGACCTCTTTTAAATCTGTTCATATAATGGTCATGGGATAAAAAACGGCCCAGATGGGTCACTTGATCTTACTTGGACTCGTATAGAAAACTTCAACAATGTTCATCTCCAAATAACCTTTTCTCCTGGTGAGCATTTATAGGGCCATCATGGCCCTCTTGTTTATTTTCAGCCTAAGTTGGGTAGGGGCTCGTTTTTGGTGAGAAGGTTACAGCAGCATTACTGGAAACTCAGCACAAATTAAGGATAAAAGTACAACTTCCCAAGCCATGTGCCTTTATAAATGGATGTTTACTACTAGAGTTTAATAGAATAAACTGAGGCTTATAGATAACCCTGGATACTGATGTAACATTAATTGACTAAATAAGATAAATCAATTATCATACATGTTATGTTTCTCTGCCTGTTTATACAGTTTATTCACAGATATGATGAAATTGGCCGGAGTACTTCTTGAAGAACATACATTTTAGAATTGGTTGGAAAGTCTTTTCCTTATGACATTTACACCTCTGCCCCCCCCCCCCTGATGACATAAGGCAAAAGACAAGTAATATACATATACTGGGGGTAACCATTGTGTTTTTAAATCTCATTGATGGACCCCTAAAATTTAGAATGACCCCTTAGGAACTCCTGATCATGTAAGTGTCATATTGACCCGGTTTTTAAAGGATCCATGATAAAATCATGGTCCTGGTATGATTGATATCAGATAATAATGTATCAGGGCCCTAGCTGCACTTTAGGGGAAGGGGCCCGGGGCCCTCAGGTAGGGGAATTTTGCATCATTTTGAGGAAAAAGGGGAATTTCAGGGGATCTTTTTCAACTGCCGTGTAACACTGCAATAAGCCTTTTAAGCTTAAAATGGCTGTATTTAAATATACAACATACATTAATATACTATTAATCAAAGGTTAATAACTTAATATGAATCATTTAAGCAAAAAAAAAAAAAAAATTGTTTTTTTTAGGGGAATTTTTTTCAAAAATAGGGGAAAAAAGTATATGATTTTAGGAGGGGAATGGGGCCGAATTTCGGCCCCAAAAAACGTCAAATGAGGGCCCTGTGTATAAGTTATACTGTTAACGCTGTCAGTGTCGCCTAGTTGATACACTATTTAAAAAATTGCATTAAGGTCATTATATAAATCCTATTATGTGGAAAGAATGATTTTGAATTTTGAAGTGTTGTCCAACTTTTAAAGCAAGTTCCTCAACAATTTATTAATATTCTATTAATGAAATATGAATTGATTATAGATAAATGTATACATTGTTTTAAGATAGTCTTGGTAGTTATTGCCCGCCCAGTTAGCTCAGTGGTTAGGGTGTTGATCTACTGATCAGGAGGTTGTGATATCGCCCAAGGGGTGAAGCTGCTCTGTCCATGACAAATTTGGCTGAAGATAGTACATAGCAAAGTATAAATAATTAGTTGTCCTCCTCTGAATTCTGTGTGGTTGCTTGGCAGAAGCTTGCGGATAGAATGTCGTTATAGTACTAGTTATTAAAATGTTACAATTAAGGCCTAAATTAAGTCCAGGGAAGCTGGTTTAACAGGTTAGGATGACTGCCCATCACGATATAACTGAAATAATGTTAAAAATTGTGTTAAATCCAATGAAATAACTGAAAATAAAAATAGTAGGTGGTTTATTCAATGGTGGAAATAAATGAAACAAAAATTGTTTAAGTTTCCTGCTTTTAGTTAATACTATACATCTTTTAATTTCCCTGAAGGCATGATTCTATTTCTTTGTGACAAAAATTGAAATAATGACTAACTTTATAGTTCATTATGCTTAGCCATGACGGGGTGGTTTTGTTAACTTCAAGTATTTGTGAGTAAACTGAGTAATTTTGTGCTATGAACAGTCTGGACCAGTTTATATACAGGTACAGTAAATCCTGTGAACAAAGGCCACCCTTGGGGAAGACAAAATCTGACCTTTATTGACAGGTAGCCTTTATTTTGAGGTCATTTTGTTCTAAATAATCAATGATGATTTTTAAAAGAATGACCTTTATTCACAAGGTAGCTTTTATTTGGAGGTGGCAACTTAACACAGGCTTGACTGTATAAGGTGTGTCAGATAAAGACTACATGTACTTAGGTTAGGGATCAGGTTTCACTATAATATATCAAATAATGTGTTACTTCTGTTATTCACAGTATGTACATTTTATGCCACCCGCCTCCGTGGTCGAGTGGTTAAGGTCGCTGACTTCAAATCACTGTAACCTCTCACTGATAGAGGGTCGTGGGTTCGAGCCCCGCCACCGACTATGGCTCTTTATATAAGAAAGTAGGCAGTTGCTTACGGAGGATGGGAGTCTAGGAGCGATGGTTAAGAGAACTGTCCGCCTCATATGACTCTGACTATTGAAAAGGGGCGTAAAACTCAATATACATTGTAAACAAACAAACAAAACATTTTATGCCATATACATTTAAGTATCTTACAAACATTGTATCTTCATTTGTATAGGTACTGTGGTTTTCTGGGACCAATTTGGGGCCGAAATTCGACCCCATTCCACTCTCTGAAAAGTATGTTAATTCATTAAAAAATTCCCTTATAGAATTTCATAATATCTTGAAAAAAAAACGTTGTTGGTATAAAAGATAATTGAATGACCTGTGAGGCAGCTTTTTGTCTGTAACCATCAAGGCTATAGCCAGTTGTAATAAAATGTAGTGAGGATATGTTTACATTGTCATGCTATTACTCCCCTTTTTCCACTCAAGATACAATTTTCCCCTTTCTGAGGGTTCACTGTGGCCCTTAAATTCCCCTAAGGGAGAAAAAAACACTGATTTTTTTCAATTTTACAGGTTTTTGAATTAAACACAGGAGGTATGTTTCTTTAATAAACTTCAAGGAGAGATTAAAAGTTGACTAGGATCAGAATAAAACCTATTAATACTTTGCTATGTTAAGAGATAATTGGTAGAATATAGTAGTAAAATAAACTAGTGTATAGACTGTCTGACTCTTGAGCACATTGTTAGGGTACATGTACATAATAATAATATTATTGTCTTATATTGGAATAGTTAAGATCAAATATAAATTCATTAAACATCTCAGGCAACAACATTTGACAGTCTGTCTAATATCATTAAACACAGGGATGTGAATTATATAAATTTGATGAGAAAATGAGGGATCAAAAGCAGCTTCCATTCTTGTGTCCTATCCTCTATATAGTGTAAAAAATACACATGTTAAGCATATGTATATAACAGTTCCTCTAATTGGTTGATGTTTCCGGCTTGTCCGATCAAAACAAGGTCCGTACATGTGGCCATTCCTTAATGGTGCCTTCCAACTACAACAATATAAAATACATATTTCAGCCCTTTAGCTTCAACCTGATGCCTCAATCAGGGGGTTCATGAATTCGAACTCTGTGCATGACACATGTACATGTATGTTCTCTGTGATGATTTGGTAGAAAACATTATGTCTAAATCTATAGGGAACATGACTGAAATGTGGAATGAACTGATAATAAAAGACTCTTTATACATTTCTACCACATACTGTGCAGTATATACTTACCACAGAGTTAAACAAGTAATAATTGTTATAAATGTGAATGACTTCCCTTACAATCGTGATATTTTACTAATTTTACTAATTAACTTCATATGGGCTTTTACTCAGTGGGTACAAAGATCACAATGAAACGATGATTCCATTAACACTCTTAATTAGGGCAAAATTTGTTTGTCTTGTTTTGTTTTGGTTAAGTTAAAGGCAAAGATTTTCAGCTATGATGTGGGGATGGACTGTGTCTCACATTGGGGATTGGCCAATTGTCTCACATGGTTTAAGGAATGGCCTTGTCTCACATGGGGGATTGGCCATGTCTCACATGGTTTTAAGGAATGGCCTTGTTGGAGGATGGCCATGTCTCAAATGGTGGGGGAATTAGCCATGTCTCACATCTAAGGTGCAGTCTTTGTTGCGCAAGAACATGCTTAGAAGTGGTGAGGCTGATTTCTGGTTGATGTACCATAATATGCCATATATATACATGTCACATGTTTATAGGCTTGTACCATGCAGTATGACAGATTTAAGATCTACTCTTGTTACAAGAATAGAATTCACCGTCTAACTCTTTATTTTAATGTATATTTAGAAGTGGATCATAAGATATACATTTATATAATAATGTCAGCACTTACATATGTACACACAGTGGTTGAGAATTAGTCAAGACTTGGATGATAACCAGGAACTAACTTTTTGACCTAAGTACCTTACAATGCTATTAGCAAATGACCTTTAACCCCAATACCACTTTTGCAACACTTATTCAGTCTGTCTGCTTCTCAGCTAATTAAATGAGGTGATATTCTGTATAGATATTCACTGTGCATGTCTGAAGAAATTTCTTAAGAACATGAAAAGAAAATACCAGTAATATGAATTTCAAAAAAGGAAGAACTTATTGGTTTATTTATCACAGTCCTCACATTAATTGTTTTCGCCACTAGCTTTCACTAGCCAGAATTCAATTTCACCAGCCTGTATACAGGCTGTGGCAGTACTCGGGTAATCACAAATCAAATTGAAAAGTCGAGTATGAATAATTGGCATTACTGAGATTTGTGGTTTGCGATCTTGTCTTTTAACATAAAGTTTATTCTTTGTTCTTAAAAATCCCTTTTCTCTGAATATATATTGTCTCATCATAGACAACTTTGTTTGCCAAGAGGTCCAATCAGATCTTTAAATATTGGGTCACAGGCTCAAACCAGAAAATGATGCTGGTAAATCCATTAATAATGATTAATTGAAGGGAGTACATATAAATTTAAGCCATAGAACAATTTATATGGATTTACTTCATTACTCCTAAAAGAAAATTAAATTTAGCTGTCTTCAGGACTGCAATGTTGAAGTTTTACTTTTAGACGGGTTACTTGATAAGAGATTTGTGATTTAATTTGTGGATAGTAAATGTTGAATCGTGGATTTGATCGGATCGAATTGGATCGGATCGCAATTTACCCAAAGATCCACAGCCCTGCTGGCTTGAACTTGAGGGGAAACAGGAGCAATAGCAATGACAAGGCATACATATATCCTTAACACATTTGATTACCATTAAATTTTGTTATATATATAATACAGACAAAGAGTTATGGTATAGGTCAATTTAATGATCTTTTTTACCAACAATGTTCGTTACGGAAATAAAATTACACTGAAAGGGATTTTTTTATGAATTTAGGGGGGGAATTGTACATATAACTTTTATAAGAGAAACAATGTCTGAGATACAACTGTAAAAAGAACAATAACATAGGCAAAACATTAAAGAATTGGTATTTACATCAGACATGAATACATAGTCATTAAACACCAGACAAACATACTGGTACATGGGTCTTTAAACAGTCAAATAGGAAGATAATTGACTAGAAAACTGATCACAAATCTATATTTAAGTCTGTGTTTTCTGAAAAGACTAACCCATGAGCATTGTTAGCATTGTTAGCATTGTAAACATATGAACATAACCATATACATGTACATGTATGTTGGATCTCAAGAAGTGATGGAATATATAAGGTCCACGCTTGCTGTCCCTGACACAGGTGCCCAATCATCACATTGTTTATTTTACATTCTACTTAATACATGTACCTCATTGCTTTATAAAGTTTATTTAATATCAGAATATATTTCAAAACTTTGTCCATAATAGCACTATATGTACTGGTACCACATGATAGATTTTTTTATCATGAATAAACAAAAAATATTTAATAAATTACACTGGGTTTTGTGGCAAGGGAGGAGGTAATCATTCATGTTTGGAAACTGCCTTCATTTTATAGTTCCATGTTGCAGTGCACGTCTATGGAAGTTTAGCTTCCATGAGTACTTTCAGTACTTTGATTTTATTAAATCTAATCATCAGATATTATCTTGAGAAATGTTCCAATGGAGAATTGTTCAACATAAGATTAAAAATAATTTCCTCTTGCGGTGATGTTACATTTCTTTACCTTGTGTGTGACCCTAATTTGTAAAAAAGAAAGTCCTACTTCTCAGATTATAGTGGGTAGTTAGGGGAGTAGGTTAACTGTCAATTAATGTTTGTTTAATATCTTTATATATTAAACCCTGCATTACCTTGAAACTACCAGAAATCTGTATAAAAAAGTCTTTAAATACCAATATTTCAGGAGCTTCCTGGTGCTAGAGGCTCTCTGGACCCGTGCAAGGGCTTTTGCTTTGACCCACATTGGAGCCTGCACCCCCTGGCCCAGAACCTAGTACTTTCTAACCCTTGTCTTCCATGTAATAAAACACAAGGTATTATTACAAGGAACAATGTTACAAAAGTGAAGCAATTACAGTAAAACCTTGGTTATCCGAAATTGACCGGACCAAAATATTATTTCGGATAATCCATGGTTTTGGATAACATGATACAAATAATTGAGTTATTTTACATTGAAATATATAGCGGGAACTTGGGACCGAAAATTTGTTTTGGATAACACCAGGTTTTCTGATAACTCAAGTTCGGACAATTGAGGTTTTATATAAAATATGTATGTAGTCTGATACCACAGTCATAATTAATCATATTTTCTTCTTTCTGTCTTTTCAGGATGGACCATTTCCAACCCTTTGCATGAATTTATATGTGTGACTTGTCAGCGTGAATGGTTTCGCTTGAGATGTCCAAACATGATGTCATCAGTGGGGAGTGTATTTTGTCCAAAAAAAAGGATTAATTTATAATTAATGAACTAAATGGATACCTTCCTACTTACGAATATAGAATAAGAAATGCAATATGTTTTAGATTTTCTGAATGCTGTCATTGACTTCACAGTGTGAGCAGTGGTGTGTATATGTACTGTGTATATATTCATATTTATGAATGTCAACAGAGTTTCCGGAGGTGAATATACTCATTTATGACTGCTAGAAAAATATCCACATTGTGATGGTTGCTAATTAAAGCACTATTGGTGTGTGCTTATTTGGATATTCTTAAAGCATGTGTTGATGAATGTATAAATTGTGAATCCAGTTTCCAGTAGTTTTAGAATGTTTAATACTGTAAGATGGGATTAATGTGAGAAGTTAGATTTTGTTGATATCTGGTAAAAGCAGGTCTTCAGTTGTTTCTTTTTGATATCATTGAATGATGGCTAAATAAAATAGTTTCTAGTTTTACATTGCTGCAAGCCAGGATTCTTTGATTCATTGATATTTTAGGAACTATTGTTAAATTAAGTGCGTGTTTACAATGTTATACAGTATTTGACAACAATCCACATGTGAATGGGCTACCAGTCTAGCTGCTGATATAGTTTCAACCATTTTAGTTTGATGTAACCATATCCTTATATTTGCTGTAGACATAATTGAAACCAGTCTGAGTCTAATTTATGTTACAATTTAGATCCATCTTGATGGTAATCTAATACCAGTCTATATGACTTAAACCAGTCTAGATTACTTAAACCAGTCTAGATTACTTAAACCAGTCTAGATGCAAATTGCAAATGTTATTGAACAAAAAACTGTCAAGATTTCCATCTGATTCTTTCCATTGAATGGACCATTCATGCTTTGAAATTAGGAAAAACAGTTTTGTATTAGTGTACTATATACATAAATATTTTATAATTTTTTCAAGTGAAAGTTCTGTTTATGTTTTAGTTAGACATAATAGTGGATTATTCCTAACACTTGGATAGTTTTAAGTATTTTGTAGTCAAATATTTTTTTGATAAAAGCTCAAATATTGCTCATCTATGAAACATGTTTAGGAAGAAGTTATATATTTGTGTAGATTTCATATTTTGTTATATATGAGGTAATATTTGTTGTCTGAGTTTCATATTGAAATCAACCTGGTAAATAAATTCTTGTTTACAAAAACAACATTATTTTTTTAGATCTAATTTTTATGTTACATATTTTCTCCACTTCTTATGATGTCAGAGTAACTTTAGAGAGTAAAATTACCAACTATTTCCAAATAAACCTGCCTAGGGACATTTCATTTTGTAGATTTTTCTCCTATATTTTTAAATTCTGATAAATGATTGTTAGAACACAAATCTGAGGTCTAGACTAAAAGGGGTGGGTGCATTTATTTATTAGGGATGTTTATTTGGAATGTTATGGTAACATGATTAATTCTTCTTACTTATATTATTAAACTTGGTTTGTCAATATATATACACAGAAGAAAATTAAGCACAGAATTGTTTTATATTGATGCATATTATTTCAAAGTAAATACTGTTTCCTCATTCTAAATCAGAGGTCACCAAGTGGATCTTTTCCGTCATAAATTTAACTTTGAACCTAGAAGGAAGTATTTTAGGTCCAAGAATAGTTCTTTTCTTTTTACAAACCCTATTAATTAGTGGTTAATTAAAGGGCTTTCGAGATGCCTCTGTTTTATTTTTGTTATGATTTTTTTATTTGCTTGTATTATGATATTCAATTATGTTACATGCCAAGTTGATCAATTTGTTCTCCTATGATTGAGTCTACAATAAAGGGGTTTAAAGGACCTCACTCCAGATTTACATAAAAGGGGTCCAACATAAGCAGTTTGAGCCCAAAAAAATGGAACACTGAATATGTATCAATCCAACCCATTTAACTTGCATCTGATAATGGTATTTTGAATTTTTTGGAAAAGTCAGACTGCTAGTCTAATGTTATTCATAAATGGTATTTTGATAGATTAAATGGGGAGTATAGAATATAAAAATATACAAACCTGACTATACTGAGTGACTCACACTGTCGATACTTTACTTTTTGTTTTAAGATTAATAAGTTTTTCTTATAAAATGGAGTTATGTACTTAATACAACTTGGTTTAACTTTTAAGTACTCATAGAAAATAGGTTTAACTTCTAGTACTATTAGTATGAATTGTATGGAGTGTTAGACTGCAAAAATTAATATAATACAATATCTGAGATCTATTTCCTTAAAGAGATACAATTACTTCACCAAACTTGAAAGTCCAGTTATCTTAACACATATGCAAATTTTGATCTGAATAAATTATAACCATTAGATTTTCTACTTTGTATGTAAATAGTATTACTATTATTTTTTTGTAAATTATAAATATTATAAATATGTATATCCACATATTGAATTTGTTTTACATGCAATTTGTATCACATCCTATTAAAATCTGATTATACTCTAAGTACTTAATTAGCTGTTAAGTTTATATGGCCCCAAGAAAAAAACACAGAAAAAAAGAAAGATTTTCATCTTTGCAAATCTATACCCACAAGTTCAAATGTTTCAAAAGTGAAATAAATCTTTCAAAATTTAAATACATGATAAAGCAAATAATTTGTTATGTATGAAAGTAACAGTCACCATCTTTTAAACAGTTGCAGTTAGTTGTTTTTGCCTATATGTCAAAATAGTTTTCTACTTTCTTTACAGTTTCTTCAAAACATCATATTACAACCAGGCTGGTCCTTTTAATTTATATTATATACATTGTAAACTCATAGTTTAAACTTTGTCAAGTGTTACTTCATTTATTTATAAAAGTACATAAAGTGGCTGGTTACATGTTATTCTGTCTAATTCATTCAGTATGAATTCACTATTGTTCTAAAATGGGCCTATGCTTTTTTCTCTTGCAATTTTCGTGTCAGGTTCAACTCTTTTTGATAAAATGGTTCTGCTTTGCCAACTGCCAATTAAAACTCATGATTATTTAACATTGAATTGTTTACGTAGTTAGGACTGAAAAATATAGGAGAAATGCCATGAACTCTGAATAGGTCAATTGTCTGTCATAATTATTTAACCAAATAAATGTTGAAAAAATAACAGTTAAAAATACCTACTGTCAGTTCCCTATCAAATGTATGATTAATTTGTATATTGATTAATTTGTATAAATCTTATCATTATCTAGAACAGTAGAACTTTATATGAGATCTGATTCCAATCTCAAGTTTTATAACGAGGCACCTTTAACTGTTTTAAACCGTCTTTGTTGTCTGATCACTGATACGGGCTCTGACATTAGTTTATGGTAATTCATATCTTCCCCGGCATGATTAGCATATCCACTACACAAACCAAGCCAGCTGACGTAAGGCTTGCATATAATAGCACGCTGATTTCAATATTCTTGACTAGGATAATTTAGTGTATTTATAGTTCTGTCTTGCGACAAACACAATATTACAAACATTGACAGACTGCTGGTGTATAAACAAGGTTATTAAAGTTACTGTAATCAAATAGGACAACTATCTGAAAGTTCATTTGGGTTTCAGCTATTTATATGTTCTATCATTTACTCATATTTCTGATATGTTTTACCAACTGTATCTATACATACAATGTATTACAATCAAGTCATTCAGTACACTGTACTTCACATTTCTTGTATTAGTGTGACTCTGTATCTACACATACATAGACTTCTGTTATGAAGGGGGATAATACTACATCCAGTCCTGAATTTTCTAAATCTTCCTACTTAATTACATTCATTATACAAGATCATGGAGTTGAATAATAACTCATCCTGTCTGGTCTGTTGAGAAATATTGTGACATCAAAGTTACCAAAGCATGACCTACATGTTGTGTATTAAGAACTTTGGCAAAAAAAACCCACATTTATTTTCATGCAGTTTAGGCCATTATACTTAAATGTTTGTATCTCATCTTGGGTATTAATTACTATCACATATTTTTTGTAGAGAAAGATAATTCAAGTGACACATCAAATTAAATAATCTAAGCATCTGATACATGTATAGTACAACCTCTCCCGAGTGGCCCTCCATAGAGCAACAACCTCTCCCTAGTTGCCCTCCATAGAGCAACAACCTCTCCCGAGCGGCCCTCCATAGAGCAACAACCTCTCCCGAGCGGCCCTCCATAGAGCAACAACCTCTCCCTAGCGGCCCTCCATAAAGCAACAACCTCTCCCGAGCGGCCCTCCATAGAGCAACAACCTCTCCCGAGCGGTCCTCCATAGAGCAACAACCTCTCCCGAGCGGCCCTTTATAGAGCAACAACCTCTCTGTAACAATACCTTCAGAATTTCTCTAAACCGATATTTACAATAATTTTAACCAACCTCTAAACAATGGTCAATATTTCATTATTTGCAGCTCTCACAGGGTTTTGCACTACAGAGGTTGCACTGTACCTACAAATCCTTCCTGCAAGACTGTCTGCATTCAGTGTAACCTGTGTTAGTAGTCACCTCCGAATAAAGGCCAACCTGGAAATAAAGGCCATTCTCTTAAAAACTGATAAATTAATAATAAGATGACGTCAGAATGAAGGCTAGTTGTCAATAAAGGCCACTTTTTGTCTTTTCCAAGGGTGGTCTTTGTTTACAGTTTGACTGTAGTTATGATAAAAAAGGGACACAATCATGTAAATAAGGGGTTCATATTGTGAGATTCATGTAAGACATATTTTGAGGCATACTGTTTCCCATCATATTAATATCGCCTTCCGTACTGATAATCTTTTTTTTTTTTTTTTCGGCCTCATTGAAATTTACAGGCAAGTTATGTAATTGTGATTTGTATGTGTCATTGCATCAAACTAAAAACACACGATGAAGTCAAGTTCCTTAATAATGTGCTTAGTGGGGGAAGATATTATATTAGAAAGAAGTATTAAGGGAAGTTTCTGAACATGATTAAAAGTCCCTGGTATGTCAGCACTGACGGAAATAATATGTATAAATTACCTTATGTTTAACGTGAAGGAATGATAAGGACAAAGTGTGCATATTTGTCTGATTTTTTTCCTAAAGCCTATAGGTGACACATTGATATGTTACATCATATTGTTTATGAACAAAACAAGAACATATTTCCGACAGTAATTGGTACAGATAAAATGATCAGTGTCCTAATTATCTTCTTATCATTATTTGTTTTATCACTGGTTGACTTTGGTGTGTAATACCATTAAATGACGACTTATACAAGAAAAACATATAATTTACCATAAAAGTCTTTTGTTTTTCATTTCCGAATAAATGTGATGATAGTCAATTTCTAAAGTATTTTCATGGTGTATTTACAAATCAATATTTTAAATGCTAATTAATAAATAATCCATACATGCATGGATATTCTGGTTCAATGACTTCTCTCCCTTTCTTTATGATAACACCATTTGTCAGTTATTTGTTAGGGTTAAATGTCATGGTTATAAATGATCAGTAATTCACATGAAATTGACAGACTTGAGATGATTTAAGTGTTGAGCTGGTATTAAAAGTGATCACATGTAGTCAGGGATTTCAATCACCTTCAATGTCTTAGGTCATAGTATCTCATCTTATCTGATCATTAAATCCATCCTGTTAGCTGATTATTAGGCTATTGTTGTTTATACTCATTCTATTTCTACTTTTCTTAGTATAGGAACTTTGGTCATTTATTGAGCATTCTGCTTAGTATTAGTTTAAACTTTAGCTATTAGGGTCCAAACTCCCAAAATTATAAGCCGTTTCTGAAAAAACTGTGGAATCATTAATTTTCGTTGGGGTTTTAATTTCGTGAATTTCACGAATTTATGTCCCCACGAAATAGCCACTTTAGTAAAAACCACGAAAATTGAGCCCAACGAAAATAAATAAAAATACAGTATTAAAGAAAAAAGAAGATTCATGTCAAAGAAAATTCATGGTAAAAGGGTGCATTTACACAATATTAATCCAATTTGACAAACAAAAATATATATCACCATGCAATACTTAAAGAAATTAATATTTTTCAACAAGGGCAACAACTCTTTACAAAAAAAATTAAAAGTGTCTTAAAATAATTTTAAGAATTTAAGGTAACTATCGAAGAATTTATATTAAAAATGATCCAATACTCTTGTTGTGATATCAACATTTTTGTGTAGCGTTGAGCAGATATGTCAGAATAGTATGGTATAAGGGTTGTAATGCATTATATTGAACATTGTTGCAGATCATTTAAATTTGGCGCCAAAATTTCTCAGGTCAAAATGAATTATGTGAGGTTTGACTTGAGCTTATATTTTGGAGGCATGGGAAACTGGGCAAATACTTGATTTTCTATATCATACAATACAGTAAAAACTTTATGGCAAGATAGTTTGTCAGTTTGGTATCATTTGCAAATCTTCAATTCACATGGATGGTCATATTTACATTATTACTAAAATCAACAGTTTTCCAAGGATGGAAGTGCTCATAGCAGACCTGAGTGACTCAGTTTTGAGTCAACTGTTATAATTCTAAGCTTGGAGATCTATTTTCAAATCTCAAGCTGGCTTTGAGCATGGTTTTGAAACTGGTCAATGGTAGAGATTTTTCTTGGACAGATGTTCAAACTTGACCTTAGTAGCTAATCATAAGTAAAATCTGATGTTAAGGTGGCTCCAGCAGACTGGATCCCCAAAAATGGCCTGGTTCTTGAATTAGCTTAAATAAATTTGTTACATGCAGCAGCAATTTGACATTAACTAAAAAGAACAAGAGGGAATATTGAGATCTTTATAAAGGTCATATATGATTATACAAACATATGAGTCCATGGTAATTATTTATAAAGCTTTGTACATTTGTAAAGTTTGTGCAAAGTTGATATGAATGAGTTTTGAATGTTATTTTATCTAAATAAACAATTCTTCCCTAATAAATGCTCTTTACCAATTTGACATAAATGAGAAGAATTAAAATCAAAGTACAGAAAGTTCTCATGGAAACTGAACTTATATAGACTTGCAATGCAGCATGGAACAGGAGCTAGTTTAAGGTGGATGTAGAAAAACGTAGTGCTTTGGTCGGCATCAAAATTCATGCAAATTTCTATCTAAGGAATGTAGCTGAAATTGTTTCTAAACAAGAAATCCACAAAATGTAGGGTGCATTTATTAGGGACTACAGATTATTTGGAAACATGGCTGAATTATTAAGGCATAAAGAATGATTTATTTCTGGTTACCTGTCCAGAAGAAATAGGGTAGATACATGCAGGTTGGGGCTTTTTTGGCTCGTGAAAGCAGATGGACAGGTAAACAAGTGATAAAGAGGATGTACCTACCGTTCCTCGGGCATGTTAAAAAATGTAGGGTCACAGATAAAAACTAGGGTAGGTTAGGTAACAAGAAACAAACACTTTCTACCTTATCAAAATAATATTTTAAATACTGAGATAACATGCTGGGATATTACCTCTGTTAATTAAAGGTGTCACTGTGAGCGGTCTTTAGTTTAACCTGCTGGTTTTTTTTTGAAAATTATATTTTTAAAGTTTAAAAATAAACAAAAAATATTATTATTAAAATCAATTACTATTTGTCATAAAAAACTTGCTATTACAGGTTTGCATATTCTTTGTTAAATTTGCACTTGTTTAATCTAGGGTCAATTAAAGTTTATTTTCATACCGCTAATAATAAAATGCTGTATTATTTTATTGTACTTATAAAGCAGGGGCGACAATAATAATATATATTATAAATACAACTGTGTAAGTCCTGGTTTAAAATTTCAGCATTAGTGACTTAGTGCTTCTTTGTATTATAAATACTGTAAAAGTTTATTAAATACATAATTTCTAAATTTGAATTGATACCCGTATGCTTTGCACACATTTAGAGTGATTATTTTGTGCCAATTTTTAATGCTGTATGTAATAAATGTATAACAATGTTTATTTGCATAAATGTATACTAAACTATTGTTGTTATATATTATGTTTTATGATATTGTTAAGTTAAGCACGGTTGTCTTTATGTAAAATTTAGAATTCTTGTATCAGTTAATGCTGTATTTTTTTATGGATTTCTTAGGATTAAACATTTCTACTAGTGAAACCATTGCAAAAATCTTTTTTTAATGAAATTTCTTTTCTTCAAATAATCTTAGAAGAATCCCAAACTTTCTGTTCATTGTCTTAAAATAGATGAAATTTGCTATTTTGGGATATTGAAAACTCATCCAAAGTACAATGTTAGACAATAATCTGGATTGATTTTCAAGACAGTTTTGTTGGTAAGAGACAAAATAAAAGCTAACAGCTAAATAAAAAATAAGTTAAGCAAGTAAATGAGCATAAAAACAATAGAGAGGAGCGGCATACACACAAGTTAGTGAACTAGATACAGTCAAATCTGTGTTAGCTAACACTTGTGAATAAAGGTCACCTTGTGAATATAAAGGCTATTCTTTTAAATAAACACATTGATTATTCAGAACTAAATGACCTTTAAATAAAGGCTACTTGTCAATGAAGGCCACATTAAGTCTTTCTCAAAGGTGGCATTTGTTCACAGGTTTTGTAATGACATTAAATGAAGTTATTACGAAATTGTAAAGAAATCCTGTATGTATGATTAGAACTGGCATTATTTTAGTTGAATGAATTTATGTATGTCTGTCCTATAACTGTGGAATTATGTTGGATTTGTCCATGTTTATAAATGCTGCGCTAAAAAGCTTATATTGCTACATGTAGCTGTTCTAGATTTCATTTTCAGTTTTGTATAAACTTTAATGTTGTTTATGAATCAATGAATTTATTGTGATATTATTTTGTAATTCAAATATGCTTATATTTTGTCACTTGGCTTAAATTTATTATTCATGTCAAAGCATTATGAATAAATTGCTTTATTGTTATTACAGTTGTATGTTCCCTATATTTTTTAACCATCCAGTGATGTAGTATGGGAAACCTATATGAAGGGCTTCAGAAATATTGCTTCGGGGACAAAAATAGGATACAATGTGTATAAAGTCCTCCAGCATATTGTTATCTGAAATGCATTTTGTATTGATAAACATGTAAAATAAATGTTTATTCTGTAATTCTGTTCTGGCCCAAGCTTATTAAACTTGAAGAACGGTCTCTGAGCTCAAATCTTAATTCCATTCTCAAAGTATTATGGTTGAAAAGATAGATTAATGTTAAAATACATGTTTAGATCAGTTATATAGTCAGACTCATGTATCAATAATATCATTATTGTCCAATCATGATGAATCTAGAAATATTAAAAGACAAGATGTGAGATTTGATCTTGGAGACTGATAATAAGTTTTATAACCCTGAGGCCTGTTCTGTTAAAATATCCTGTAGCCCTTATTTCATGAATGATAATCTAGCAATTAATTGATGTCAGCCGTTCCTTGCTTCACATTTTGTAGGTGTGCTGATTGAGTGTAAATTTGTACAAATGGATTTTAGATAGGCGTTATTTTGTCTGAATTTTGTAAACTAATATGTGCTAATATATTGTATTGCATATAAGTTTGTATGGCTATTATTTTGTTTGCTATATTTATAAATATTATTTTGGCTGCAATATGTGTTTATTATTTGTGTAAAAAAAATGAATATGTAATATAAGTGTATTAAACAATAATGTTTGTATGTGCTTTTCTGATCTAATTTGTATTATTATTATTTTGTAAAGTGAAATCAACTGAGGTGACAAGCTAATGTTAGAATGTTGAGAACAATGAAGGGTCCATCATATTTCTGATCTTTTGGCCCCGCCCCTTTTTCGTATTTATATCTCAACTTGTAAGTACACATTTTTAGTGTTGAGTCGATTGTTTGAGTTTCATAAGATAATGATGTATGTACATGTTTGTATAATTACTTAGATTCAAGAGTCAGTCTCTAATCTGTAATTACCTCTGAAATTTTTGTTACAATGAAACACTTAATATGGCTAACAGACCCTAAATACAAGCTTTAAATATCTATGAACAAAAGTTCGAGGTACCTGATCCTTATAAATTGTGACACTTAAACATACATTGTAATTGATTAACTTTCAACAATACAACATTTTTAGATGTTGGACCCGAGTCAGTTATATTTGACTTTATATTATAAAGGGAGGTAATATTAATAACTACATGTCTTCCAAAATTGCACAATTCTGGAAAAGCTTGTAGTGAATGATTTATAAATGTTTCATTTTACATATTAAGAGTTTAATTGTTAGAAATGGATGCTTGTATGAGGGCCTGTAATCCTTAATTAAAACTCCATTATGTCTAAACCTATCTTGTATTTTTATTGTTTTCAACAAAAGCAAACGTCACTTACTGATGAAGTAGCTGCGTATTAAGATATGGAAATTATTTTTGATTGTCGTAAAACTGCTTGATTTTTTGGTCTCCTTATTTTTCAGGCTTACTAATTAACCTGTGTCCCTGATACAATAATGGTAATAATGACAGGCTGAAAATAATGGCAGGATTGTACAAATAACTATAACAAGACTTAGTGATTGTCATATATACTATAATGTATACTGTTACAATTCCATTAACTCTGTGGTCTAAAAAATACCATTTTAATATTCTGGCAGATTTTGTTACCTAAGTTGTTGCTCAATATCTGTGTTATCTGATAACTTTTGTCACACTTAATGATAACCTGGTAAGTCATATGTTTGTTTGTCTGTCTGTTTGTTTTTGGCTGTATGCTCATTAAAAATTTAGTGGATAAGTTGAGGCATTTTTTTGCACTAAAAAGTGAGAAATTAGAAGTACCATTCTTGCGCCTAATGAAAGTCAAGGGTCGTGGGAAAACCAGATTGTTTTTTTATACATTTACTTGAATACAGTACAAGTTTGAGAGAAGTTGACTTGTTCATTCTTATATTGTCATCATTTGGATGAAGTTGTTTTTATTGTAACTGACATTGTTACTGTTGTTATGTTTAAATGGTTACCTTTGAAGTGTTGAAACCAATATACTTAACCAAACATTTAACCCTTACAAGGCTGGAACTAAAACTGCAAAGCTTTTGTCACCAGGACAGAGCCATGGTAGCCATGGCATTCATTGAGTCTGACCAAGTTTTTTACTGTTGGGTGACTAACTTTTAAATTTCCATTTAGATATCCTGTAGATCATTGTGGACTGTTTCAAAATGAAAGTTGAAGAAGTCCATTAAGAAAATTCAGTGAGTTAAGGGTTAAATGTTGTATCTAATGTTAGTGTGTACTATATGTACATTTTATGTATACAGCTAATATTTCGGTGTGAGACCATAATTTCCTGTTCTTACTTCCTTGTTCCCATGATTCCCTGGTCCATCTTAGTTCACAATGTTTGATTGGATTGTATTATAACTAAACATGTATGCTGTTTCATAAGCCTTGCCTTCCAAATTTGCTAATACAATCAATCATAGTCATTGTTTTTGAAATTTGGTTGCCATGGCAATTTTAGTACTTTACAATTCGATTATTGTGAAATTTTCATTCTGTTTGGAAATTTTGTTTTATGGCAATTTTTTAATATCAAGTGTGAAATTTTCGTTTATTTTGAAATATAGTTTCCGTAGCAACCTTTTTTAACTATTGAATTATTCTGTATTGTGAATTGTATTTTTTTCATATACTGGAAAATATGTTTTTGCTAACTGGCTTATTTGCTTGTATAATTATTAATATATTCATTGTAGATGGATATATATATATACATATATATATAAATATGTTTATTATCATAATATTGTAATACTTTTGTAAAATAAATTGACTATCATGATAAACATAAACATTTATAATACAACTAAGGCTTTTGTTGTTAATGCTATAGGAGAAAGTAAGAGCAAAATCTTCGTTTATTTTCAACTTTCACATGTACTAATATTTAGCCTAGAGGTCTCCGTGATTAAATGACAATGCTCTCTGATTAGTAATCACTAGCCTCATACTGATGTGGGTTTAAATCCCAGACTCCACCATGGACAGAATTTCGCATGTGTAGAAAGGATTGTGGCTCTACCCGGGCCTAGGGTCATCATCCATTGTTAAAACTGGAGTGGTAATTGTTGGTGTGATGTTAAACCCTTTTGAACAAAAAAAATTTGAAAGTATCAGGTTCATGATTTTGAAACGTTGGTATAGTACACGTGCTTCATGATGATTTGGCTGGGGTCATTGTACCTTTAGGCATTGGTCCTTCACCTCTGATTCATGTGGAGAAGTTGGCAGTGACTTGCTGAGAACAAGGTAAGTACTGGTACAGAATTCAAGGAATAATGTTTAGCCGGCTTATATACACAGAAAAAAAGAAACTTCAAATATATGTACATGTTATAACTGCAGTGTAACCTCCCTACAACAGCCATCAATGGGAAGGACAAACATGACTGTTGTAAGGAGGTGGCTGTTGCTGAGAGAGCGATTTGGATTGATAGTATACAGCCTGTTAGAGGGAGGTGGCTGTTGTTCAAAGGTGACTGTTCATGAAGAATGGTGTAGCTCTGTTCAATTATGATAAAAAACATTCCCAAGCAAGTAATATCTACACTGACACACTTTCCAAAGATGCAATTTAAGAGTTCTGTGATAATATTGGCCTTCATATGGACTTCATGATTCAATGATTCTAGCATTTAGGTGTGCACTAGTTAAACTGATAAATGCACATGCATACATGATTCAACAATTTAATCATTTTTGTTTACTAGTCTTAAACACGATGTTTTCATTTAAAAGAAAATGCTTTGAAATTTGTAAATACATGTGTACAGAAGTCCATTTTAGCTCACCAGAGCACAAAGTGCTCATGGTGAGCTTTTGTGATGTCCGTTGTCTATCGTGTGTGCGTCAACAATTGCTTTATACAACATCTCCTTCTTAACCAGTTGGCCAATTTCGACGAAACTTTACATGGATGTTCCTTGCATGAAGCTCTACCAAAGTTTAAAAAACATAATAATTTCATTAAAAACTCTGGTTGTCATGGCAACCAATAGGAAAAACTTTTAAGATCTTCTTGTCCAAAACCACTGCGCCTAGAGCTTAGATATTTGATGTATAGCATTGTCTAGTGGACATCTACCAAGTTTTCTTCAAATTATTGGTCTAGGATCAAAATTGGGCCCACCCTACCAGGGGTCACTTGATTTTACATACACTTATATAGGGAAAGTTTAAAAATCTTCTTGTCAGAAACTACAATGCCTAGAGTTTAGATATTTGGTGTGTAGAATTGTCTAGTGGATCTCTACCAAGTTTGTTAAAATTATTGCCCTGGGTCAAAATAGGCTCCGCCCCGGGTGTCACTTGATTTGTATAGGCTGGCTTATATAGGAAAATTAAAAAAATCTCCAAAACCACAAGGCCTAGAGCTTAGATATTTTGTATGTAGCATTGTCTTGTGGACCTCTACCAAGTTTGTTCAAATTATGGTCCCGGGGGTCAAAATTGGCACTGCCCAGGGGGACACTTGATTTCAACTACTTGAGTGTTGGGGAAGATAACTTTTTACCATGACAAATAACTTCCCTTGATTAAATTATCCCTTAGTGTTACGATACTCAGGTGAGCGATACAGGGCCATCATGGCCCTCTTGTTTATTTATTATTGCTATATACATTGTTTTCCATGGAGTAGTAAGTCATACGCACTTTCGCACGTGCGTAAAATCAATTTAAAAAAGTGAAAATATAAGTACATGTATAGCTTAAAATTGTATCTAAGTTGATAGCTTAGGGGATTAGACGAATGTATGGTGTCAAATAATCGTTTGATACGGTGCTTTTGGAATAAAATGTCAATCGGACCTTTCAAAATAAAACGTTGATTACATCATATTAGATATACTTGTCGATTCACTTATTTTTTCCACAATAAATACAAATAGAATAAGATGCATGAAAACGTAGAGCTTTTTATTTCTTTTTATTTCATTATTTACATGTACATGTATATACATTTACATACATGTAGCTCGCTCGACATAGGTGTCATTTGTTCGAACGGACGGACACTTTATAACGAACATATCAACATTCAATTAAAAACACACATTTTATCGATATATCGATCATTGATAAATTATTTGTCCATCTAGTTTCTGAAAGTAATGTTATATATCAGTTTTTACGAATATTACTATTTAAAGTCAACAAATGTCTCTCCTTTCGTGACCTCTTAACCTCCTCCAGAATCTTATGAAACAATTGTCCCTGCTTTCATCAAATGCTTCAAAATGTAAGAATGAATCAGCTTGTTTTTCTTCATTGTCAAAATATTCCACTTTGTCATGTACCACTTTCTCTTTCTTATCATCTACTACATCTTTCTCTGCTTGTCTCATTCCATTACATACAGACTCTACTTCAGGTTTTCTCTGTCTCCAAAAACATCCACAGAAAATTTCTTTCATAGTTTTCTTCTGCTTTTTCTTTTTTATTATTTCATCAACATTATCTATTACTGTGTTCTTGTTAATAATAACTCTCTCATTTTTACCTGATGCTTTGATAACTTCACTAGGTAATGTTGGCACTGCATTCTGATATCCACATGTTACCAAAGCATCTAAAGGAATACTTATTATTAAGGATGCTACTTTTAGTATACCTTTTTTGATATTGACTTCCTCACAAACTGTGTCATTTTCAAGACGGACATCATTTCTGATTTGGGAAAGACCATCTTCTCTCTCGGCAGACTCTTTTAAAATTTCATATATGATATCAGCATGCTTTACCTGCTTTGTTCTGCTATAAAAATCTATGTCCGTATTTTCTGTTTTACTTTCATCTTCGTGTTTGTTGTCATTCTTTTCTGCAGTTCTAAATGTGTTTGTTTTCTCAATATGATTATCCGAAGTAGTATGTTCAGTAATACCTTTTGAAGTAGATGATAATATAGCATCTAACTCATTAAGCAGATCATCAGCAACTTTTAACGCATCATTAGTTTTTAAAGATAAACATGTCCGTGGTGATGAAAGCGAATCATCGCCGTCTATTGTATAAATGCGTCCATTTGAGTTTTTGTCATCAGCATCTTTTAGTGTATCAATTGTTGATGAAGATAAACATATCAGAGATGATGAAAGCGAAAAAACATCAATCGACGGTCCAACAACAGACGTGTCATTATCATCTTGCTGAATATTGGAATCAGAATTTTCATTTGCTTCTCCAGTACTTCCTGATTTTACAATATTACCTTGACTGTCTTGTGTATATAGTCCTCCAATTGTTTTTGGAAGAGTTTCATCCACGTCAGTCTTGATTACTGGTGTATTTTCCATCGCGCCATGCGTAATTCGGGGTTACTATGATCTAGCGATATCATGAACGTAATGACGACTATAGCAACAACAAATAGACGTCATCTCAATTCTGATTGGACGACGACGTCTACGTCACCGAGCGTTGGATTTGACGGAACGTCGTATCAGAATAAAATCAATAAATTTATGCAGTATGTGGCCGGGAGTCTTAAAAGATATATGTTTTCTTGATGTAAGTATAATTTCTAGTTTGTTTGAACCATTTACATTTTTGTACTTTACAAAATGTCTTATTGAGAGAATTTACAATGTACGGAAGACTGCGTTAAATAGCATAGACGTGTGAGCAGTAAGGGTGTGCGGAGAGATTAAAATGTGACTTAAACCGGAACAACAATCATAATTTGATTTTATTGTGAGTATTAATAATCCAAATAGGAAACACGACATCGCGTTAGGGAAATAAATTTATTAGACTAAGTTTGTAAAATAAGACTTTAATTAATGTGTATTTTTGTCAACATTGGAAGTAAGTTTGATTAACAAACACATGACAGGGATTATGTATAAAAGAAAATTTTCGTCACTAAAGTAATCGCTATAAATAATTAATTAGCTCAGTATATGTAGATATATTACATAATATGTTAAAAAATATTCTAGTCAAAGACATTAATAATTAAAAATAGGTATCATATGGAATGTTGACAATTTTTAATTATTAGATATATTATACATGTATATACATTGTAACCTTTGAGTGTAGTAAAGTTATGTTGCTGTTGAGAGGATGTTGCCCTAGAGAGGTTAAATTAATAGTTAAATCGTACGGTGGGAACACTCATGCTGTTGTTGAAGGGAGGTTGTTGTTAAAGAGAGGACCGCTCTGGAGAGGTCGCACCGTACCTTCCATCAACACTTTGTAGCATGTTTTCGATTATTCCAACTTTAAATGATTCTTACTTCAATTGTAATGTATCCGGTATAATCTAAAATAAAAAATATCAAATCGATATAACCACCTCGGAAATAATTTGAGTTGATCACGTACCGAATGTCCGCCCTTGTAAAACGGTAAAAAACACTTCAACTAATAGTTAAAATACTCAAGTAATTAATAATGTTATAGGTGCAGAACTTCACGAAACGTTATATGTTAAGTATCTTCTAATTTGACAAATTTCTTTGGATAAGATCCAATTATTTATTACAAAATTCGACGATCCGCGAATAGACGTCAACCCAGATAGATTATTCTTGCAAAATCGTGCACATACATCCTATTTAAATTATGTTGTGAAATAGTTTGGATTAATTTCATGCCGTCTTTATTATCATAATATTGCAATACTTTTGTAACATAAATTGACAATCATGATAAACATAAACATTTATAATACAACTGAGGCTTTTGTTGTTAATGCTATAGGAGAAAGTAAGAGCAACATCTTTGTTTATTTTCAACTACTAATATTTAGCTTAGAGGTCTCTGTGATTAAATGCTCTCTGATTAGTAATCACTAGCCTCATACTAATGTGGGTTTAAATCCCAGACTCCACCATGGACAGAATTTCACATGTGAAGAAAGGATGGTGGCTCTACCCAGGTGTATGTCTAGGTCTTCTTCCATTGTTAGAACTGGAATAGTAATAAACTTGGCTGTTAGTGCGATGTTAAAGGGGCATGCCCTGGAACTGAAGCGTCTCGAAAAGCAATCGAATTGGTATCATTTTAATGCCTAAATCAATTAATAAAAGCCCTGTCACACTAGGGGCCACATTTTTTGCTCAATTTTCACAAAACTGGGTCAGAATGTTAATATCGACAAAATCTTGGACGAGTTCGATATTGGGCCATTTGGGGTCAAAACTAGGTCACCAGGGCCAAATTAGGGAAAACCTTGTGGACACTCTAGAAATCACTGTTTTGATTGGATCTTCATGAAACTTTGTCAGAATGTTTATTTTTCTAGACGAATTATACTTACGAGTATTTGTTTATTAGTCCCCTGCCGTACCGGAGGGGACTATAGTGTTTGTCGTCGTCAGTCCGTCCGTCCGTCTGTCTGTCCGTCCGTACAAACAAATTGGGTTTGGGTGGCTCTAGGGTTAGGGTTAGGACTCTTTGTTCAACCGGAGTCACTTAAAAAAATGTCCATAAGTGGATTTATGTGGCTAAAATCGAGTTTATGTGGCTAAATTTGAACAAATTTCAACATGTGAAAGCCACTTAAGTATCCTGTCGTTAGTACCTCCGTCCCTCCGTCTGTCTGTCCGAAGTGGTTTCCGGATGATAACTTCAGTTAGAATTGACGGATTTCAATGAAAGTTGGTATATGGATAGCTTAGGGCATTACCTAGAGTGGGATTGCATTTGGGGTCAATAGGTCAAATATCTAGGTCATTGTTACTAAAAATAGAAATTTGGTTTCCGGATAATAACTTCAGTTAGAGATGATGGATTTCAATGAAATATGGTATATGGATAACTTAGGATATAACCTAGAGTAGGATTGTATTTGGGATCAATAGGTCAAATATCTAGGTCAGTGTTGCTTAAAATAGAAATTTGGTTTCAGGATGATAACTTCAGTTAAGGATGACATATTTCAATGAAAGTTTGTGTATGGATAGCTTAGGGGATTACCTAAAGTGGGATTGCATTTGGGGTCAATAGGTCAAATATCTAGGTCACTGCTACTAAAAATAGAAATTTGGTTTCCGGATGATAACTTCAATTAGGGGTGACACATTTCAATGAAAGTCGGTATATGGATAGCTTAGGGTATAACCTAGAGTGGGATTGCATTTGGGGTCAATAGGTCAAACATCTAGGTCACTGTTACTAAAAATAGAAATTTGGTTTCCGTATGATAACTTCAGTTAGGGGTATGAATTTGAATGAAAGTTGGTGTATGGATAGCTTAGGGGATAACCTAGAGTAGGATTACATTTGGGGTCAATAGATCAAATATCTAGGTCACTGTTACTAAAAATAGAAATTTGGTTTCCGGATGATAACTTAAGCTGGCTCGCTCATTTAGACAAAATTGTCATCATTAAAAAATCTAGACAGGTGCTGTATAAACAGCAGCTAACATTCCAATGATATGTGCTGGCAGGGGACTTGTATTGCATGCAATACTGACTGTAAGCTTGTTATAGCTGTTTGCGAGTACTTACTGTAGTGTCTATTACTAGTTTGGCTAATCCTGGCCATTTGATTGGCTATTGGTGATTTCGGTCATTTTTGATTGGTCAAACATTGGACTGGCTATTCGTCTTGTTACCTGTCATGTTTGACTGAATCTGTTCGTCTGCTCTGTTGTTGAAACGTAAGTAAGTAATGTAGGCATGATGTTAACGTGGCATAATATCGGAAACAACATTAAATGTAAGTTTAATGTCGTTGTATCCTATCAGACTATGGTGGATTTGGTATTATTTATGGTGTACTTTATTCCATTGATGTATGGTATGGTAATACCATGTACATGTGAACTATATACATGAATGTATTCATTTGTCAAATACTCATGATTGTCAAAATATGTTTATTATCTATAACTTGTAAATATGTTACACTCTCCATAATGGAGGAATGAATAAAGTAGGCGGTCAATATCCTTTATGAAAAAAGCAACTTCGTACAAAAAAACTTACACCAATGCTTCTTGTAATTCGTCTACCTATAACGTTTCGTTATAGTTTTTCTTGTTAATGATATGTAGGTCAATTTCGATTATGGGTCATTTCCGGTCAAAAACTAGGTCACCAGGGCAAATTGCTGGAATACTGTTTTGATTGGACCTTCCTGAAACATTGTCAGAATGTTTGTCTTTATAATATCTTAGACGCGTTCGAACACGGATCATCTGGGGTTAAAAACTAGACCACTAGGTCAAAACTATGAAAATACATGTTAACAGATTTCACAGTTATTATTGGATCTTCACCGAACATTGTCAACATATGTGTTTTAGTGATATGTAGGTCAAGTACATGTATGGGTCATCTCGAGTCAATAACTAGGTTACCAGGTAAAGTCTTAGGAAAACCTTGTTTACACTGTAGATGTCACTGTTTTGATTGGATCTTCACCAAACCATGTGAGAAGATTTGCCTTAATGATATGCTGTCAAGTTCGAACATGGGTAAGCTGGGGTCAAAAACTAAACCAAACCTTGTCGGATTGTTCGTCTTAATGATATAAAGGACAAGTTCGAATATGGGTCCCCTGGGGTAAAAAACTAGGTCACTAGGTCAAATCGTAGTAAAACTTTGTTAACATTGTAGACATCACAGTTTTGATTGGATCTTCACCAAACCTTGTTAGAATGTTTGTTTTAATGGTATGTAGATCAAGTCCAAATATGGATCATCTGGGGTCAGGCACTAGGTCACCAGATCAAAATACAGGAAAACCTTAATATCAGCAGACCGCATGACACATGTTCAAAACAATGTTTTAATGAGTGAAAATGATTGTCATGTGAGCGATGTAGGGTCATCTTGGCTCTCTTGTTTTGCTTAAAATGTTTCTATTATAATAAAACTTGAAAATTTGATTAAACTCCTATTTCTACATATAAATACATATTCAATGACATTGTACAATGAAAAACAAAAGCAAAAACATATATAGATGAAATACACAAATATACACTTCAGAATGCTCAGTCATGTAGTAAACAAGTTCATCAATTACACACAGTTAAAATAGTGTAAAATAGTTCTTGAAGTAGTTTGATTTCAATTTATGTTTGAAAATGTCCACAGAATCACATTGTCTCAGGCTAAAAGGTAATTCGTTCCATAATTTTGGACCTATCATACTGAAACTTGTTGAAAAAGTTTTGTTCTTATTACAAGGAACCTCATAACAACCAATAGATGATTCTAATGATCTTAAGGTACGTTTTGACACTTTAGGAGACAAAATTTCGATTAGATAAGATATGGTGCATTTCCTACTGAACAGTTAAACATGCACGTTAAAATCTTAAATCGTATACGTGCTTTAATAGGAAGCCAGTGAAGATCAAATACTGCATTTCTGGAACTATCGTACTCAACAGTTTAACACAAGTTTAGCACACATATTTTGTATACGTTGATGTTTTGATAATTCAGATTGAGAGATGCCAAAAAGAATGGCATTGCAATAATCTAAGTGAGATATAACCAAGGATAAAACAAGAGTTTTATAATAATTACGCTATGATCATAAAAAGTTTTTAAAATATCTCTCTATACGTTTTCATTTTGCCTACATGTTTAATAGTAAAATTGTTGAAACTATCAGATATGTCCTTAAGACATTGGTCCTGCACCTCTGATTCATGTGGAGAAGCTAGCAGTGACTTGCATAGAACAAGGTAAGTACTGGTACAGAATTCAAGGAACAATATTTAGCCGGCTTATTAAACAGAAAAAAAGAAATTTCCAATATATGTACATGTTTATAACTACAGTGTAACCTCCTAACAACAGCAAACAATGGGAAGGACAAACATGATTGTTGTATGGAGGTGGCTGTTGCTGAGAGAGCGAAAATAGAGTAAAACTTCGATTTGGGTTGCTAGTATAGACTGTTACAGGGAGATAGCTGTTGTTCGAAGGTCGCCATTCATGGAGGTTACACTGTACAAAGAAGGATGTAACCCTGTTCAATTATGATAATAAATCATTTCCAAGCAAGTAATATCTAAGCTGACGCACCTTCCAAAGTGGCATTTTAAGAGTTCTGTGATAATATTGGCCTTCATATGGGCTTCAGGATTCAATCATTTTAGCATTTGGGCGTGTACTAGTTAAACTGACAAATGCACATGCATACATGATTCAACAATTCAATCATTATTGTTCGCTAGTCTTAAACATGGTGTTTTCATTAAAAAGAAAATGCTTTGAAATTTGTAAATACTTTTTTTTGCAAGTGTAGCCTTTTCACACACCAAGAATAACAAGAAATTTACGTAAATGTACAATCGTCATATTTGATATTGGTATGCCGAATGATATTTTGTAGAAGTTGCAAAAGTTGTTTTGAGTTCTCATGGTTCTAGTCGAGAATTTTCCTTCCATATAACGGACATCCACATGGACGAACTACCGATAGGATACTTAAATAGCTTTCACATGTTAAAATTTAATCACATAAAACCGATTTTAGCCACACAAACCCACTTTTGGTCACTTTTTTAAGTGCCTCCCGTAGAGACAGAGAGTCAGAACCCTAACTCACTAGTCACCTAAACCCAAATTGTTTCGTACATTATGACACGTGGTCAGAAGTGATATAACGCTTTATATTTTGCCTACTGTTGGGTTGTTGAACAAGACCATAAGAGGGGGGGGGGGGGGGCTTCTGATACGGCATGTGCTTCTATTTCCCTTGGTCATGATTATGGTTCACCATTTTTTTGTGGCTGATGGCAATTTAAATTGAATGTCCATGCATTGGCTTTCTCACGCCTCACGTACGCCTTTCGATCGTATCCATAACAACACCAACATATCAATATTTCTAGAAGACAAGGCCACCAGCCATACACAGTACAGCTTCTCGGGTCTAATAATATTGACTTTATTGATGACTGCTCGCTTAAATCCAGATCAGAACCCATCAATCGCACCTCTTCGATAGTCTGTACAGACGTGTAATGTGACGTCACAACCTACAACCTCCGTCAATTCAGATGCTCTGAAGTCAAAAATTCACGAGGTGGTCATATCTGATATTAAGTGTTACTTTTGAGTTAACCTCACTTGATTCTAATAAATGAAATTATCCATAAAAGAATAGCCATAATTATAGTTCAATAGAATCGACTTTCAATGTATGTACAACACTATCATGTCTTCTTATTTGTTTTCATCATCCTGTATAATATTATCATAAAAATATCGGAGTTTCTGTTTTTTGTTCATGAAAGTGTGTGGGGAGTTAAAAAGGGGAGAACATTGATGTACAGTTTCTCAGACCTAACAAATATCTAGGATCGTGGTGTAAAATTAGGATAAGTTATATAACCAGAAACAAACATTTTAAAGGCCTTATTGAATGTCATGTACTTAAATGATACGATGAACATTCCTGAACTGTTTATCATTGAAGTAAATGCGTTATTATTCAACTAAAAAAATGAAAATATAAGAGGTATATATGCTGTCTGATAATCGTATAGTTAATTGACTTACCCGACCTTATCAAATAAAACTTTGTAAAAAAGGTAAAGGATAGGTTTATAGTCTGAATTTTATATACATTTTCATTCCGACTTTCACAAGTTACCCCCCGATCACTGGGTTATAGGTCGTCCGTTGACATTATTGTATACAACATATTAGATATACTTGTCGATTTACTTATAGATATACATGTACATATTTTTTCCACAATAAATACAAATAGAATAAGATGCATGAAAACGTAGAGCTTTTTATTTCTTTTTATTTCATTATTTACATGTACATGTATATACATTTACATACATGTAGCTCGCTCGACATAGGTGGCATTTGTTCGAACGGACGGACACTTTATAACGAACACATCAACATTCAATTAAAAACACACATTTTATCGATATATCGATTGATAAATTATTTGTCCATCAAGTTTCTGAAAATAATGTTAAATATCAGTTTTTACGAATCTTACTATTTAAAGTCAACAAATGTCTCTCCTTTCGTGACCTCTTAACCTCCTCCAGAATCTTATGAAACAATTGTCCCTGCTTTCATCAAATGCTTCAAAATGTAAGAATGAATCAGCTTGTTTTTCTTCATTGTCAAAATATTCCACTTTGTCATGTACCACTTTCTCCTTCTTATCATCTACTACATCTTTCTCTGCTTGTCTCATTCCATTACATACAGACTCTACATTAGGTTTTCTCTGTCTCCAAAAACATCCACAGAAAAGTTCTTTCATAGTTTTCTTCTGCTTTTTCTTTTTTCTTATTTCACCAACATCATCATTATCTATTACTGTGTTCTTGTTAATAATAACTCTCTCATTTTTACCTGATGCTTCGATAACTTCACTAGGTAATGTTGGCACTGCATTCTGATATCCACATGTTACCAAAGCATCTAAAGGAATACTTATTATTAAGGATGCTACTTTTAGTATACCTTTTTTGATATTGACTTCCTCACAAACTGTGTCATTTTCAAGACGGACATCATTTCTGATTTGGGAAAGACCATCTTCTCTCTCGGCAGACTCTTTCAAAATTTCATATATGATATCAGCATGTTTTACCTGCTTTGTTCTGCTATAAATTTTGTCCATGTCCGTATTGTCTGTTTTACTTTCATCTTCGTGTTTGTTGTCATTCTTTTCTGCAGTTCTAAATGTGTTTGTTTTCTCAATATGATTATCCGAAGTAGTATGTTCAGTAATACCTTTTGAAGTAGATGATAATATAGCATCTAACTCATTAAGCAGATCATCAGCATCTTTTAACGCATCATTAGTTGTTGAAGATAAACATGTCCGTGGTGATGAAAGCGAATCATCCCTGTCTATTGTATAAATGCGTCCATTTGAGTTTTTGTCATCAGCATCTTTTAGTGTATCAATTGTTGATGAAGATAAACATATCAGAGATGATGAAAGCGAAAAAACATCAATCGACGGTCCAACAACAGACGTGTCATTATCATCTTGCTGAATGTTAGAATCAGAATTTTCATTTGCTTCTTCAGTACTTCCTGATTTTACAATATTACCTTGACTGTCTTGTGTATATAGTCCTCCAATTGTTTTTGGAAGAGTTTCATCCACGTCAGTCTTGTTTACTGGTGTATTTTCCATCGCGCCATGCGTAATTCGGGGTAACTATGATCTAGCGACATCATGAACGTAATGACGACTATAGCAACAACAAATAGACGTCATCTCAATTCTGATTGGACAAAACGTTAAATTGGATTTGACGGAACGTCATACAACGTATCAATATAGAATTATGCAAGACGGATTCATGGCCGGGAGTCATAAAATTAAGATTTTAATCGAGGGTATTAAATAATAGCATGCACCGGGGTAACAATCATAATTTGATTTTTATTGCGAGTATTATCATATGTAATTTATACTCGGAGAAATGAATTAAAGAACCTTCAACAGAAACTTTGAAAGTACACATCGAGGGTTCAATGCAACAGTGTCGTAACTCATTGAGTGTTGCACTGAGCCCTCGACGTTTTTTAAAATTCAATATGAGCGCTGTGGTTTTTGTAAAATCAAGGACTTATATAATAATCCCCGGGACCTATTAACATACTGGTCCCAGTGTATATGTTGGTAAAGATAAACTGTACAAAATGATACTTCACTTTATACAACAAATGGAGGTAACTGTTTTATTTTAAACTTTTTTGAAAGAGTTTCTTTGAAATGTGTATGATAAGTTTAACGAACAACAACTCTGCCCAGAGATTGCTTCACTGGTTCCCGATTCATGACTCAGTGCACCAATACCCACAAAGTCAATGGGAACCAGTTTATTTACACTGACAGTGATATAAATAGCGACTGTGTGAGAGAGCGAAATCCCAGATTTATTTATAAAGCCTTGTCACCTTCGACAGTGAGGATGGACATCAACTTTTACTGTCTTATTTAACCAAGGATATAAATTATTTCATGCGACCATAACGTATGAATAGAAATTTATTCATGATTCAAAATTATGGATCGTGAAGTAAGAAAGTTTTTTTAAATTAATATACTAGCTGTTATTTTTTATTCTACTTTCGTTTTGAATTAACATTTTAATTAATGATCACGGTGTTTAGTTCAATTGATTATTCATGCCATTTTTTCGTTCATCATTTCCTGTAATTTAACATCAATCTTATAACCCTAATTAAGATAAACGACAAAAGTCTACTTTCACTTTCGATTTTAAATATTGTAAAGTCCAGTATACAAACTACGTATTAAATAAGCTGATAAAAACTTTATAATACACATAGTTTTTGTTTTAACTGTTGTATTAAATTATCTATTGAGATTAATTTGTCTGACAATGGCAGAGAGGGAAACTGTTCTAGCCCCATTTAATTAGCTTAATTTACAGCCAATATTTTTGGGGATGGGGCGGCTAATATATACATGTATATGCAAGCTGTTTTACACAACCCCACACCCATATGTCTCTACATTGATTACCAAATTTGTGCTCTTTACTAGAACAAGATTTTCATTGCTCATCACCATGACGATCATGCAGTTGTACATAGATTTCTGATTGATCCACTGACTAAACAACATCATAATGGAATTGTCATCAAATGTTACACCGAGGATGATAAAGATGTAGGAAAGGCATTTGTTGAATGGTAAGCTGTACAGGACTAGAGATTAAGTTATAGTGGACAGGGGCGTAGCTTGATTTTAATTATAATTTTAATGTGTAGGCAGCTAGAGTTATATAGGGCTTGCTTAGGGGCATACCCACTGCCCTGGCTATATTTTTATTCTGTTTTTTTTTTACTTTCCTGGAAAAAGGTGTAGGCTGCAGTGTACATGGCGTATAGGAAGCTACGCCCCTGGTGGAAATTTTATAAAGACCTTGTTGTACATGGAAAATTGGCCAGATGAATTTCTATTGGACAAGATTGGAAGTTATCACCAATCATCTTATTACACTAAATAATTAAAGTGCTTGATATAATTTTAATATTTAAGAACATTTGATACATGTATATGTTTTATCAAAGAAAGAAAGGATTCATTAGTTTGTTTAGCTCTGACCATGTTCTTGTTCTTCAGTCATTTACTACTTTGATATGATGATACTGTGAAACCTCTTCAGAGTGACCCTCTCACAAGCCACAACCTCCCTTCAACAAACATCATCATTTTTCCCAACTGTACCATTTAACTTTTAATTTAACCTCCATAGAGCAACCACCTCTCAACAATGAAATAATTTTACTTCGCCCACCCGGTGTTGCTTTGTAGAGGTTGCACTGTTTAAGGAAAATGATTTAGAACAATTAATACACTTTAAGTAGAGCTGGGAGGTTTTATTGGTTTGTCGGTATATCGCGATATCAACTAGACAATATAAATATCACAATATTTTTTCAGCATCATATATTTCGGGTTTTTTAGCTTTTTTAGCTTAAATAACTGAACTTTATGTTAATTATAGTAAACATAGTTCATACATTGTGGTAAAGTATTATTCATGACTAAATGCTGGTCAATCTTGTAATATTGACTGTGCACACATACATATCTATATGTATACATGCATTCATAGTTTCAACAGTGCTAAAAAAGAACTTTATTTGAAATTATTTGAAGTGTGAAAATACACTGTCAGCTATAGTGTCTGTATTATTACACAGGACATTATATATTAAAATGTTAATTGGTAATGTTTTTCTGTAAATTTACCATATATATAAATATCGCGATACGTATCGCGATACAGCATGAAATATTGTGATGTATCGTGATATGCTTTTAAGGACCGATACCCAGCTCTACTTAAGGTCTGCTTAAATTGGTCACTTAACTTTCATTTTGGGTTTTTCTCATAAAATGTCTACATCTTTGTCATATTATTGACCTTGATATTTTCTGAATGTTGCAGTTTAGCAAACTTAGTTGAGGGCTGCCACCATACATTTGTTTTCCTAACAAAGACGTCATTAAAGAAAGCTTGGATCAAGTATGAAACATGGCTTGCCTTGCAGAAATCTCAACGAAACTGGAAACTTTGTCTAGCATTGATCTTGTTTGATGTGGACCAAACTCAAGTCCTTGATGCTCGCTTTGGTCTTCTTACACAATCCATCATAATTCCTGTAGACACCAACAGTAAAGATTGGGACAAACTGATGATAAAACATGTCATACAAAATATAAAAGGTAAAAAAGGTTTCACTGTTAAAGACTTCTACTGTAAGGGCTGTCTGAATACCTTGAAGGTAGGCTGTGACTGTTGTCCAGTGGTTAGTACTCTGCCTGATTACCTTGAAGGTAGGCTGTGACTGTTGTCCAGTGGTTAGTACTCTGTCTGAATACCTTGAAGGTAGGCTGTGACTGTTGTCCAGTGGTTAGTACTCTGCCTGATTACCTTGAAGGTAGGCTGTGACTGTTGTCCAGTGGTTAGTACTCTGCCTGATTACCTTGAAGGTAGGCTGTGACTGTTGTCCAGTAGTTAGTACTCTGCCTGATTACCTTGAAGATAGGCTGTGACTGTTGTCCAGTGGTTAGTACTCTGTCTGATTACCTTGAAGGTAGGCTGTGGCCGTTGTCCAGTAGTTAGTACTCTGCCTGAATACCTTGAAGGTAGGCTGTGACTGTTGTCCAGTGGTTAGTACTCTGTCTGAATACCTTGAAGGTAGGCTGTGACCGTTGTCCAGTAGTTAGTACTCTGCCTGAATACCTTGAAGGTAGGCTGTGACTGTTGTCCAGTAGTTAGTACTCTGCCTGATTACCTTGAAGGTAGGCTGTGACTGTTGTCCAGTGGTTAGTACTCTGCCTGATTACCTTGAAGGTAGGCTGTGACTGTTGTCCAGTAGTTAGTACTCTGCCTGATTACCTTGAAGGTAGGCTGTGACTGTTGTCCAGTGGTTAGTACTCTGCCTGATTACCTTGAAGGTAGGCTGTGACTGTTGTCCAGTGGTTAGTACTCTGCCTGATTACCTTGAAGGTAGGCTGTGACTGTTGTCCAGTGGTTAGTACTCTGCCTGATTACCTTGAAGGTAGGCTGTGACTGTTGTCCAGTAGTTAGTACTCTGCCTGAATACCTTGAAGGTAGGCTGTGACTGTTGTCCAGTGGTTAGTACTCTGCCTGATTACCTTGAAGGTAGGCTGTGACTGTTGTCCAGTGGTTAGTACTCTGTCTGATTACCTTGAAGGTAGGCTGTGACTGTTGTCCAGTGGTTAGTACTCTGCCTGATTACCTTGAAGGTAGTCTGTGACTGTTTCCAGTGGTTAGTACTCTGCCTGATTACCTGGAAGGTAGGCTGTGACTGTTGTCCAGTGGTTAGTACTCTGCCTGATTACCTTGAAGGTAGGCTGTGACTGTTGTCCAGTGGTTAGTACTCTGCCTGATTACCTTGAAGGTAGTCTGTGACTGTTGTCCAGTGGTTAGTACTCTGCCTGATTACCTGGAAGGTAGGCTGTGACTGTTGTCCAGTGGTTAGTACTCTGCCTGATTACCTTGAAGGTAGGCTGTGACTGTTGTCCAGTGGTTAGTACTCTGCCTGATTACCTTGAAGGTAGGCTGTGACCATTGTCCAGTGGTTAGTACTCTGCCTGATTACCTTGAAGGTAGGCTGTGACCGTTGTCCAGTGGTTAGTAATTTGCCTGATTACCTTGAAGGTAGGCTGTGACTGTTGTCCAGTGGTTAGTACTCTGCCTGATTACCTTGAAGGTAGGCTGTGACTGTTGTCCAGTGGTTAGTACTCTGCCTGATTACCTTGAAGGTAGGCTGTGACCGTTGTCCAGTGGTTAGTACTCTGCCTGATTACCTTGAAGGTAGGCTGTGACCATTGTCCAGTAGTTAGTACTCTGCCTGATTACCTTGAAGGTAGGCTGTGACCGTTGTCCAGTAGTTAGTACTCTGCCTGATTACCTTGAAGGTAGGCTGTGACTGTTGTCCAGTAGTTAGTACTCTGCCTGATTACCTTGAAGGTAGGCTGTGACCGTTGTCCAGTAGTTAGTACTCTGCCTGATTACCTTGAAGGTAGGCTTTGACTGTTGTCCAGTAGTTAGTACTCTGCCTGATTACCTTGAAGGTAGGCTGTGACCATTGTCCAGTAGTTAGTACTCTGCCTGATTACCTTGAAGGTAGGCTGTGACTGTTGTCCAGTGGTTAGTACTCTGCCTGATTACCTTGAAGGTAGGCTGTGACTGTTGTCCAGTAGTTAGTACTCTGCCTGATTACCTTGAAGGTAGGCTGTGACCGTTGTCCAGTAGTTAGTACTCTGCCTGATTACCTTGAAGGTAGGCTGTGACTGTTGTCCAGTAGTTAGTACTCTGCCTGATTACCTTGAAGGTAGGCTGTGACCGTTGTCCAGTGGTTAGTACTCTGCCTGAATACCTTGAAGGTAGGCTGTGACTGTTGTCCAGTGGTTAGTACTCTGCCTGATTACCTTGAAGGTAGGCTGTGACCGTTGTCCAGTAGTTAGTACTCTGCCTGATTACCTTGAAGGTAGGCTGTGACTGTTGTCCAGTGGTTAGTACTCTGCCTGATTACCTTGAAGGTAGGCTGTGACTGTTGTCCAGTGGTTAGTACTCTGCCTGATTACCTTGAAGGTAGGCTGTGACTGTTGTCCAGTGGTTAGTACTCTGCCTGATTACCTTGAAGGTAGGCTGTGACTGTTGTCCAGTGGTTAGTACTCTGCCTGATTACCTTGAAGGTAGGCTGTGACTGTTGTCCAGTAGTTAGTACTCTGCCTGATTACCTTGAAGGTATGCTGTGACTGTTGTCCAGTGGTTAGTACTCTGCCTGAATACCTTGAAGGTAGGCTGTGACCGTTGTCCAGTAGTTAGTACTCAGCCTGATTACCTTGAAGGTAGGCTGTGACCGTTGTCCAGTAGTTAGTACTCTGCCTGATTACCTTGAAGGTAGGCTGTGACCGTTGTCCAGTAGTTAGTACTCTGCCTGAATACCTTGAAGGTAGGCTGTGACCGTTGTCCAGTAGTTAGTACTCTGCCTGATTACCTTGAAGGTAGGCTGTGACTGTTGTCCAGTGGTTAGTACTCTGCCTGATTACCTTGAAGGTAGGCTGTGACCGTTGTCCAGTAGTTAGTACTCTGCCTGAATACCTTGAAGGTAGGCTGTGACCGTTGTCCAGTGGTTAGTACTCTGCCTGATTACCTTGAAGGTAGGCTGTGACCGTTGTCCAGTAGTTAGTACTCTGCCTGATTACCTTGAAGGTAGGCTGTGACTGTTGTCCAGTGGTTAGTACTCTGCCTGATTACCTTGAAGGTAGGCTGTGACCGTTGTCCAGTAGTTAGTACTCTGCCTGATTACCTTGAAGGTAGGCTGTGACTGTTGTCCAGTGGTTAGTACTATGGATTAGTTACCCAGCGATCCAGGTTCAATTATTGGTCAGTGCCGGCCATACTCTTCCATTGATAAGTTGCTAGCTCTTTGTAGATGGGTAAGTTATAAGTAGTGGTTAGAATTTCATCCAGGAGATGAAGGTGAATTAACCACCTACCACCGTATATGTTTTATTTAAACATTGAATAAATACATGTACTGATCAACTCACTTATAATTTATTTTTTACAATACATGTATCTGCAGATGCTTGGGAGTTAGGAAATTTGGACTGAACAAGAATTAAACATCCTGACAAATGTGTGCAACATTGCATTCATTAAACTTAACCAAAAAGTGGTATAAATGTCATTCTGAACAAGCTACATGTAGATCACTGTCAAACTCCATTTCACAAATTTTTTTTTCACTGAACACTATAAAGAACCAGGAACACTAGTAGAAATAAGAGTATGTTATAAATGCCTGGTTCTCCTGTATCTTATCTCCCCCCCCCCCATCTGGGACAGCTCTGAAACGGTCATAGGTTCATGTGGAATGGACTGTTAAACAACAGATAAACTTTGTTTTGTATTGCATTTTGAAGTTGCTAGACCTGTGGAACCGACACAGATTGCAGCAAGTTTATTTGTGGGTCAAGTATGGAGTCATTTCACTGGATATGCCAGAGCTGTTCTACCAAGTAAGTAATTTTCTTATATCTTCGTTAAGTTTGTTTTGTTTTGAGTTTTACGCCTTTTTGCAGCAGTCAGAGTCCTATGACGCAGACAGTTCACCTAACCATCTTTCCTGAGAAGAACCAGTACTAGACAGCTGCCTACATGGTCGGTAGTGAGGCTCAAACCCACCACCCCCTATCGGTGAGAGGTTACAGTGAAGTCCGCGACCTTAACAACTAAGCCACGGGGCGGTCTTTCTTCGTTAAGTATCTCTAGTTTATAGAACAGGAATATTGTTCAATTCATCATAAGTCATGCCTTATAGACTATAAGAGTTATGACACTCTTCAATACTGCATGATACGTACAAATTGTCATAAGGTGTAAAAAAACTGTTTTTAGACCTACCCTAATTTAGACTTTTTGTTTGGACTGAGGAACAGTATATATATATATATATATATAATGAAAAATAACTAACATTTCATAGGTATTATTATATATTTCAATAGCCGACTGGTTTCGCTTGACTCGGATATTTTTTAACATTTTATATATATATACATGTATATATATCCACTCCCTGTCTCACCTTTGTTTACCTTTCCTGACACTTTCAAGAACAAAAAAATATGACCTACCTGTAGATTTTAGTGAGCATGTACCCAGAAACAAACCAATGTTTTCACTTTATTTGTCATGATGATTTCTATCTGTGAGGCATCAATAATGAATGTTATTTAGCTGTTTTTTTATTATGCCCTGCCATTTGAAATGGCAGAAGGGCATAAAGAGTTGTCCATGTCTGTCCTTCCGTCGGTCCATTAAAATTTTGGTTTCCTTACGGTAACTCAGGAAATTGTAAGGGTTTCGGATAAAGACAGTGAGTGAGGATCAGCAGCGCTTCTAATTTCTTTATTATTATAAACAGACAACAAGCGATTCTCTGAAAGAAATCAATCAAAATAATAAATACATAAAAAAACATGTGCATGTACTCTACATTCATTATAAACATGCATCTATATTACAATATAATATTATAATTATAAAATACTAGTAATCATAACAAAAAATTAATAAATGATTCACAAGTAAATCTATTCATAAGTGAAGTATGTAGTATTAAGTGAAATAATATCTTAGCGACTATGATGTCCAAGACATCAAAAGCTTTAAATTAAAATAACAATTTTAGGCTCAAACGCCCCTTCATTAATGGGTGTTTTTTATAAAATTCCTACAAAACAATTGACGTATACAGCAGCGCTAAGTTGCGCAAAGCGTAACGTTTAACACATTGGCCCCAAATATTTTTTGAATTGATTGGTTTCGTATTTTACATGGGGGTGTTTAGTAATAAAATACAGGCCAAGATCAATTTTGGTTAAAATCAAAACATTTTCACTGGAGTTATGGCCCCTTTTTGACTTAGTGCGGTGCATTCGTATCCTTTAGACAGATTTCTAGTTAAAATATGTGTTTGTCTTTATCATTGTTTATTTTTGTAACCTTGAACTATCTTGTGTTTGAATCTATTTTCAGAACTAGAGGATTATATCAAATCCAGCCACTGGTATCAACAATATCCAGGTTATTTTCCTGTTAAGGAATTCAATCTGATCCCACAGTCGGCTATTTCACAAACTTCACTGGCTAATTTCCATAAGCATATAAATGTAAGTTGCACATAACATTCATAAAAGTAAAAGTTACTCTTCTCTTTGAATGGAATTAATGAAATCATGAATATTTCTTGAACTTTTCTTGCATATTTCATGAATAATTAAAAAGTAGGAATCACTATTTGATAGGGGAAGGTGGCCTGCTGAACTCTATATAGGTAATGCATGAAAAGTTTTACTCCACTCAGACCTCAGGCTTATGAGAATGAACCTTAGGCTTGGTACATGTAATATTGTCTGTGATTTCTTACTGCTCCTCCCTGAATAACAGTGATTAAAGATAATTATGATTGAAGATGGTTTTCTTTAGATTTTCAGCAATTTACCTAATAATATAACAAACGGCTGCAGCAACTAGCTCAGTTCACAAACCATTCACTGTCCATTCAACAGAGAAGTACGTGCTGTACTCTATGGGGGTACAGATGTCGACCGTGCAAAATATTTATTTATTGCCTAGAGATTTGAGTTTGTTAGGATCAGTAAATAGTATGTAAAGATTTTCTGTTTATTTTCACAGTATGAAGGAGATCTACAGACAATTAAAGCTGACCGTGGAAGTTTTAAGAACCGACCATATCGTCTTTCAGTGTACAGTATTTATGATGAAGATACCAAACATGTAAGTCTTATATACCTCATTATGGACTGTGTACAGTATTTATGATGAAGATACCAAACATGTAAGTCTTATATACCTCATCATGGACTGTGTACAGTATTTATGATGAAGATATAAAACATGTAAGTCTTATATACCTCATTATGGACTGTGTACAGTATTTATGATGAAGATACCAAACATGTAAGTCTTATATACCTCACCATGGACTGTGTACAGTATTTATGATGAAGATACCAAACATGTAAGTCTGATATACCTCATCATGGACTGTGTACAGTATTTATGATGAAGATACCAAACATGTAAGTCTTATATACCTCACCATGGACTGTGTACAGTATTTATGATGAAGATACCAAACATGTAAGTCTTATATACCTCACCATGGACTGTGTACAGTATTTATGATGAAGATACCAAACATGTAAGTCTTATATACCTCATCATGGACTGTGCAATGTACTTCGTAGAATTGATTTGTTACTGTAGAGGTTAGTTACATAGAGTTTGGTCTAAGGCTTTGATGTGTTAATGTACTGTATGATAAAACCTGAAGACCAACGTAAGAACAGAAAATAGGAAACCTTACCAGGGGCATAAACAATTATTTGAAAACTGAAAATAACGATATAGCCTAATAATGATGTTTTAGTGGAAAGCTAGTAATATTATTATGTCTAATAACCCTGTTTATCGGTGCTTTGAAATAAATTGCACATTTTAAATAAATAACATGCAGTGCCCATACTTCCTCCACGTACACCTCAATTGAAGCTCACCAATTTAGTTCCAAGCAGTAGGAGGGGTGATCTCCCCTTGTACCTTGTGTACATAATATTCTGAGATGATAGAAATATAAGGGAAGCTGAAAACAGGTACAAATATTAGTGGTGGATACATGTAGTGGTACAGTCATTAAGGTGCATAAGATTCATCGCTACCATGTCAAAATAAACAACATTACGTAAAGGTTATAATGTTGACCCATTTAAGAATCAACTGTTTGTTTTATTCAACTTTAACTGATTCATTTCTTTGTATAGACTTTGTCGTAAAATGATGTTTTTTTATTTTCAGAAATATTATTTTGTTGGACAAATTCCGAACACACTGAGTGTTTTAAGCAAATTACAGGAAAGAAAGATTAGAATGTCTTCAGACAGGAATCCAGTTGACCAGGAACAACTAGTTATAACAGAAGGAGAAAGAAAACTACAGGTGCAAGAAATTTTAATTTTCCCTTTTTCATCAGCGCAATAAATTAGTATGTAGAAGCACTATCAGGCGCTGTGGCCGTGGTTCAGTGGTAGGTAGGCTGGATTTGTTACCAGATGATCCAGGTTCAGTACTGGTCGCCACAGGTTATATTTAACCCTTCCATGAAAATTTGACAAAAATGTCAATTTTTCTCCACATGTGGAGAAGTTGCCATTCCCTTAATTACTGGTTAGAATACAGTCTAGAAAAACTGGCTAGATGAATCAGCTGCCATATATAACTGAACAATTGTTGAAAAATGGCGTTAGAACCCAAATAAACAAACAGACAGATTTGTAGTTCTCTTATCATGGTGATGAAAATAGGATTCTTACAGTCTTCATTTTATTTATATATTTCATCTGAAATTTATAGTGACCTGGTGAATTGAATTTTAACATCATCTGACACTTCTAGATAAAAATGTAGTCAAACCTGTGAACAAAGGTCACCTTTGTGGAAGACTAAATATGGCCTTTATTTACAGATGGCCTTTATTTGGAGGTCATTTAATTTGTTCTAAATAATCAATGAAGGTTTTTAAAAGAATGGCTTTATTCATATGATGCCCTCTTTGTGAAGGTGGCCCCTAACAAAGGTTTAACTGCAGTGTTAATTGAGACAATGAAGAATTAATCTTGTTGTAATCTTGAAATAGATATATTTCAGTGTTTTGGATTCTGGGTATCTCCATTCTAGTTGATCTATGTTTTCTGCTGATACTGGTCGGTCTGACAGATCAGTACATCACTTGATGCCTCACTGAAAAGTTTTTTCTAGCCACCATTCAACAAACTGTCCTCACAGTACCCCACCACTAATTTGATGGGATAACAATGAGTAAAAAGTGGCTTAATTGAAATAAAAATAAGCCACCACACTAGCTGATTTCACATCATCTACCACTTGTACTTGGGCCTAATTATTGAATGAAATTTAAGGCATAAAAAAGTTTGTTTCTTGTTAGATTCTACTTGCTCATTAATATCAGGGTATAGGTAGATGGGAAATATTTATTATAGGTAGATGGGAAATGTTTATTATCAGTATTCTTGAAAGTGTATGGAAAACTAAAAAAGAGAGCCAGTGTATGTACCGTTCCTCAAACCTTAAAATTACGGAAAGGGTTGTAGGGAAAAGTGGTCACCAAAAACAAACAATTTTATTTTATTCCTTAGTTAGGACAACAATTTTATTTTATTCCTAAGTTAGGACAACATTTTTTATTTTATTCCTAAGTTAGGGCAACAATTTTATGTTATGCCTAAGTTAGGACAACAATTTTATCTTATGCCTAAGTTAGGACTACAATTTTATTTTATGCCTAAGTTAGGACAACAATTTTATGTTATGTCTAAGTTAGGACAACAATTTTATGTTATGTCTAAGTTAGGACAACAATTTTATGTTATGTCTAAGTTAGGACAACAATTTTATGGTATGCCTAAGTTAGGACAACAATTTTATGTTATGCCTAAGTTAGGACAACAATTTTAAGTTATGTCTAAGTTAGGACAACAATTTTATGTTATGCCTAAGTTAGGACAACAATTTTATGTTATGCCTAAGTTAGGACAACAATTTTATGTTATGTCTAAGTTAGGACAACAATTTTATGTTATGTCTAAGTTAGGACAACAATTTTATGTTATGTCTAAGTTAGGACAACAATTTTATGTTATGTCTAAGTTAGGACAACAATTTTATGTTATGCCTAAGTTAGGACAACATTTTTATGTTATGTCTAAGTTAGGACAACACTTTTATTTTATTCCTAAGTTAGGACAACATTTTTATGTTATGTCTAAGTTAGGACAACAATTTTATTTTATTCCTAAGTTAGGACAACAATTTTATTTTATGCCTAAGTTAGGACAACAATTTTATCTTATGCCTAAGTTAGGACAACAATTTTATGTTATGCCTAAGTTAGGACAATAATTTTATGTTATGTCTAAGTTAGGACAACAATTTTATGTTATGCCTAAGTTAGGACAACAATTTTATGTTATGCCTAAGTTAGGACAACAATTTTATGTTATGCCTAAGTTAGGACAACAATTTTATGTTATGCCTAAGTTAGGACAACAATTTTATGTTATGTCTAAGTTAGGACAACAATTTTATGTTATGCCTAAGTTAGGACAACAATTTTATATTATGCCTAAGTTAGGACATCAATTTTATGTTATGCCTAAGTTAGGACAACAATTTTATTTTATGTCTAAGTTAGGACAACAATTTTATGTTATGTCTAAGTTAGGACAACAATTTTATGTTATGCCTAAGTTAGGACAACAATTTTATGTTATGTCTAAGTTAGGACAACAATTTTATGTTATGTCTAAGTTAGGACAATAATTTTATTTTATTCCTAAGTTAGGACAACAATTTTATGTTATGTCTAAGTTAGGACAACAATTTTATGTTATGCCTAAGTTAGGACAACAATTTTATGTTATGCCTAAGTTAGGACAACAATTTTATGTTATGTCTAAGTTAGGACAACAATTTTATTTTATTCCTAAGTTAGGACAACAATTTTATGTTATGTCTAAGTTAGGACAACAATTTTATGTTATGCCTAAGTTAGGACAACATTTTTATGTTATGTCTAAGTTAGGACAACACTTTTATTTTATTCCTAAGTTAGGACAACATTTTTATGTTATGTCTAAGTTAGGACAACAATTTTATTTTATTCCTAAGTTAGGACAACAATTTTATTTTATGCCTAAGTTAGGACAACAATTTTATCTTATGCCTAAGTTAGGACAACAATTTTATGTTATGCCTAAGTTAGGACAATAATTTTATGTTATGTCTAAGTTAGGACAACAATTTTATGTTATGCCTAAGTTAGGACAACAATTTTATGTTATGCCTAAGTTAGGACAACAATTTTATGTTATGCCTAAGTTAGGACAACAATTTTATGTTATGCCTAAGTTAGGACAACAATTTTATGTTATGTCTAAGTTAGGACAACAATTTTATGTTATGCCTAAGTTAGGACAACAATTTTATATTATGCCTAAGTTAGGACATCAATTTTATGTTATGCCTAAGTTAGGACAACAATTTTATTTTATGTCTAAGTTAGGACAACAATTTTATGTTATGTCTAAGTTAGGACAACAATTTTATGTTATGCCTAAGTTAGGACAACAATTTTATGTTATGTCTAAGTTAGGACAACAATTTTATGTTATGTCTAAGTTAGGACAATAATTTTATTTTATTCCTAAGTTAGGACAACAATTTTATGTTATGTCTAAGTTAGGACAACAATTTTATGTTATGCCTAAGTTAGGACAACACTTTTATGTTATGCCTAAGTTAGGACAACAATTTTATGTTATGTCTAAGTTAGGACAACAATTTTATTTTATTCCTAAGTTAGGACAACAATTTTATGTTATGCCTAAGTTAGGACAACAATTTTATGTTATGTCTAAGTTAGGACAACAATTTTATGTTATGCCTAAGTTAGGACAACAATTTTATGTTATGCCTAAGTTAGGACAACAATTTTATGTTATGTCTAAGTTAGGACAACAATTTTATTTTATTCCTAAGTTAGGACAACAATTTTATGTTATGTCTAAGTTAGGACAACAATTTTATGTTATGCCTAAGTTAGGACAACAATTTTATTTTATTCCTAAGTTAGGACAACAATTTTATGTTATGCCTAAGTTAGGACAACAATTTTATGTTATGCCTAAGTTAGGACAACAATTTTATTTTATTCCTAAGTTAGGACAACAATTTTATTTTATGCCTAAGTTAGGACAACAATTTTATGTTATGCCTAAGTTAGGACAACAATTTTATGTTATGCCTAAGTTAGGACAACAATTTTATGTTATGTCTAAGTTAGGACAACAATTTTATGTTATGCCTAAGTTAGGACAACAATTTTATTTTATGCCTAAGTTTGGACAACAATTTTATGTTATGCCTAAGTTAGGACAACAATTTTATGTTATGCCTAAGTTAGGACAACAATTTTATGTTATGCCTAAGTTAGGACAACAATTTTATGTTATGCCTAAGTTAGGACAATAATTTTATGTTATGTCTAAGTTAGGATAACAATTTTATGTTATGTCTAAGTTAGGACAACAATTTTATTTTATGCCTAAGTTAGGACAACAATTTTATTTTATTCCTAAGTCAGGACAACAATTTTATGTTATGTCTAAGTTAGGACAACAATTTTATGTTATGCCTAAGTTAGGATAACAATTTTTTTACAGGTTGACCAATATTATCATACATATAATTGTATTGTGAATCATCGCAGGAATGCAGAATGTAACAATAAAATCAAGTTCATTCGTTTTGACGATGGTGAGTAATTTTTTACTTATTTCTCAGATTAAAGGGAAATAACTTCAGAATCATAATTCTATTACTGATACATTGTATCAAGAATTTCCTTTCATTTGGTGGTATTCATAGTAAGAAGTTAAAGGTGAAGGTTAATTAAAGGTTGTATTGGCTGTTTTTGTGACAACAACTCTCAGAAGTGTTAAACTAGTCTTATTGTTAAACTAATATACAGTGCAACCTCTTGAAAGCAACACCCTTAGGGAGTAGCAAAAAAAATATATTGTTGTTCAGATGTTGTTGTTCTACAGAGGTTATGTTAATAGTTAAATCATGAAGTGGGAAAAAATCATGCTGTTGTTGAAGGGAGGTTGTTGCGTAAGAGAGGAGCGCTCTGGAGAGGTTGTACTGTACCTGTTATTCATGTTGTTATTTATAACATGTAACCCACATCTATTTCTTTGAGTGATTTTTATAGTTTCATTTTATGATTTTCTGATATACATTTGGAGTTGAATGCTTTTAAAACAACATATTTTTATCCAAAAAAGTCCATATATATATAAACTGCAATACCAACTGTGTTGCATATACATGTAATTGGAAACTTGGAGTTTCTGACCAAACAGGAAATACCCAACACATGTCCATTCGTAGGAACATCCGTGTGTCTGTTAGCAATTTCATGTCCGCTCTGTTACTCTTCAAGCCTGTGAAGGATTTTGAAGAAACCTTACTCAAATGTTCACCCCATCAAGACGACATGCAGAGTGCATGTTTCTGAAGGCTTGCTTCAAGGTCAATGTCACACTTAGGGGTCAAGTATGACTTATTTCGTGTCAGCTCTGTACATCTTTAAGCCTTCAAGTGTATATTGCTCTGCCTTGCAGAGCTTCTGTCTAGTTAATTATCTATGTAATGTTTAATACATTGTACATTGTATATACACAGTGACTGTGACACATGTATATTATTTGTATTTTTTCTTACAGAAAATGACTTATACAGACTTTTGTTGAGATCGGTCAAAGAGGAATGTGATTTGGTATTACAAAAAATATATATTTTATCATATTTTACTAATTAAGATGTTGAGTATGCAATTCAATGGGATGACCACTTTAAAATTTTATGCCTTGACCTTTGTCCCAAAAGTTCAAGGTCAAATAGCTCGAAATTGCTGTTTTTGCATTTTTATCAAGTAATCTAAAACAAAGGTTGCAGGTTTGAATCAAGTCAGCATCAGACTTAAACTTGAACTGCCACAATCTGGTCTTTCTACACGAGTACTGGTCAGAATACAGGACGCAGTCATAAAGAGTGGTTTAATATAAGACAAATTGTAACAACTTGCTCAGTTAGTGATGCTTTAACATTTACGTTAATAAATATGGTCGATGCGAGCTGACGTAAAGTTATGCTAACATCTATGCAAAAACGTACATCAATTTCTGTTAGTAAAACGCATTTATGTAGATCTTAAGAATGTACGCTAAACTTGTTGATATGTTATTACATGTATATACATGTATGTGCATTTTAGGCCCGTAGGTAGCAATATCAGATAAGGAGGAGGGGCTAATTCTAGATTTTGTTTGACATTGGCTGGGGGGAGGGGGTAATGAGTTATAGCCCCTTTTAATACCAATACAGCTGAAATTATTGGTGGGGTCTAGACCCCTGTAGCCCCCCCCCCCCCCTATCCGGTTTCTACAGCCCTGAATTATTTATATAGTACCGAACCTGTACAGTTGATGGTATTTTAATATTTTGTTTTAAGTCACTAGAAAGAAACAGCCAGACTACAAATCCATGTGGTGATCCAAGTGTGTGTGTGTTTTATGAGGAAGGCTGTCAGCAAGACATGGAAACAGCTGAAGAAGTTAAATCCTACCTCAGAGAGGTCAATATTGAGGTTGTCGAATGTGGGAATTTTGGTAAATCTGAGTTTGGACATTTGAAAGATCTAATTGAACGAGCTAAGTGGCTTGTTGTGATTCTTTCTAAGGAGTCACTGGAAATGGAGCAGTCAAAGATGTTGATGTTCAAAACTCGAACAGTTGTCCATCAAAGTGTTATGAAACATAAAGTATGTGTGGTACCTATACTAGACGGCATTGATAAAGAATGTATTCCACATGATTTGTTTGCTGTGACGTGTCTTCATAAAAGTGAAAGAAATTACAAAGAAATCCTACTTGAGATCATCAAGTGTAAGTATGAGATATACACATAATATTTGTATGATTTCTTGCTAGGTCATGTATTACTTCATGTCTATCTAAAGGCCAAGAATAAAAATATGATTGTTTGCCATGACGCAACCAACCCACAAAAATGAAAGCGACCAAGATTTATTTTTAGAATTTTTAGGTGAAGAATTATATTTTTCTGCATAATATGCTATTATTACATTAATTGTGTTAAATAAAAAAATATCAGTTTTTCACATGTATATTATTATTATTTACTCAGTTTTGGTTCAAAATGAAAAATTGATAAAATAAAAATAAATCTTTATTTATAATCCTATTTATTTTGCACTTAGGTAGTGTTAGGACAAACATAGACACTTTTAATTTGACCTATTATGTCCTTAATTATTAAAAAAACATCAGTTACTCTAGTGTACATGTTTTGTATTGGCAGTTTGGGTGATACAGAAATTGTGTGTATATTGTTGTTGAGACAGTGATGTCTATATTTGTTAATGTTGTTTTAGACTATTATTCTAAATATTATGATTTATTTGAATGTTTGTTATTGTTTATCAGGTGAAAACATACACATGGAAGCCACAATTTCAGGCACTGATGTTCATCAAGGTCTAGCATGGGCGTATGTTCTAAATTATCTAGAAGTTACCCTAAAAGATTTACAAGGTATGTGGGTAAGGAAATGTTGCCTACTGATTTATGATACACTTAAGCTGACATGATTTGGGGATAATTCTGTCAAAATGCATGGTAGAGTTATGGTTCTTGATCAGTACTCTTCCAGTCATCATGCTCTACCAATGTATTAAGTTTTCTTTTAAAGTAATTATAAGTAAAATAGCAAAAGTGACCATTTTTCTAAGTCCAAAAAGGGGCATAATTCAGTCAGCATGAAAGATATACATGTAGTTATGATTCTTGCTCACTGCACTTTGTCTCTTAACCCTCTACCTAGATTACAGGTTTCACGCTGTTCCCTTTGGCACTTTTAAAAAATTCTAAGTAACAGTAAAAGTGACAATTTTTCTAAGTTGAAAAGGGGGATAATATAGTCAAAATGCATGATAGAGTTATGGTTCTTGATAAGTGCACTTTCACTCATCACACTCTACATTTCTATTTCAAACAGAAATCTTCAAAAGTTTTAAAGTTACTGCAAATATCAGACATCCCGACACAGACGAAAAGCCGGACGAATCAGGGTAGGGCTATAAATGCCTGGTTTTCCTGTATCTTATCTCCCCATTGTCTGGGATGGGACTGAAATGACCATAGTTGTCAAATAGGCTGTTAAACAACAGATAAAATATATTTACATTTACAGAGCGACTAGAAGTAATAAGAGAGAAAACTGACGGAAGAAAGTTGTATAAGAAGTTGTTCATCATTGTTCCAAGTTCTTGTTCATCTAAAGCTGTTGGTGCTTTGGATAAAGACGAAAATGGCAAATTATATGATGGATCATTTTACCAGCTCGCAGAAATTCACTATAAGACAGAATCAGTAGGCGGAGTTAAAAATCGAGACTACCAGCTTATACCTTATGTTTTAAGAACTGAATATAGTGTAAGTGATTGTTTCATATTGGTATGCCCCCTTTCAAAGAAAAGGGAGTATATGGCTTTGCACATGTTGGTCAGTTCATCCGTAACCAAACCTTGTTTGACCAATAACTAGATAATGATTTGCCCTAAGCTCTTCAGATTTTGTTGTATGGTTGGTCATCACATGTAGATGACCTCTATTGATGTTGAGGTCAGTATGTCAAAGGTCAAGGTCACAGGGGCGTCCGTGTTTCACAAACACATCTTGCATCTATGGAAATATTTCCAACACCTCTGATCATTTATGTGTATAAATTGGCAGTTTATTGTGAAGAGCACATGCTTCATTTTAGGAAAAATCCGGGAAATGAAATACCTGGATCTTTCAAACTTGAAATGTCATTTAACAGTCTCACCCCAGAATCAGAGCTTGATATAAGCTTTGTGAATGAAGCACAGTAGTGTTAATTTAGAGGTCATAGTTTCTGACTTTGGTGAGTGGTATGGTTCTATAATCTATTCAGAAAATTTCTTTGAAATCATGCAATTTTCCCCAAAATTTCCAATTTACTCCTTGTGATTTCATTCCCAAGTTGGTTCCAGGTGGGATTTTCCCCTCAAAAGAGGTTATTTTATCCCCATATTAAGGGCAAGGGAGCCTTTTCCAAAATATGAAGAAAACTCTTGCTGGGAAACTACATGTAACTGCATGTTGTTTGCAAAATGTTAAAAGCCAACTGAACTACTTTTAGGTGAACCATGAGCAAATGTGCTACTGATCACCTTTCCTAACTAAGATACAGTGCAACCTCTGTAGAGCAACACCCTGTGGGAGCTTCAAATATTGGTCATTGTGTAGAGGTTGTTGCTCTTGTGAGGTTAAATTTATAATAAATGTCAGCTTAGGGAAATTTTGAAAGTGTTGTGATGGAGAGGTTGTTGCAGAGGGCCACTCTAGAGAGGTTGTACTGTACTGTTATTGTTGGAAAAATGTTTCATTTATCTGTTAAGTTCACTAACTGGCTTAATAACTTCAAATACAGATTTATATTCACTGAACTGTCATCTGTTGCAATTACAGGAAGTTGTTGTGGCTGTGGAGTACCCTAATGCTGTTTTATGTCTACATGAAATGAACCAGTTATGTGCCTTGTCTGGACTGTCTAATGATATTCTTCATGAAGAGGCTTGGAGATTTAAAGAGCTTTGTCAGAACATTATAGATAACACCCCCAGTGTGAAGGACAAAGCAAAATTAATCTATTATGATGGTAAGGCTGAAAAGATAATGTTTGTTTCTGTGGTTACATACTCATTAAAGATAAGGATAAGTGGGTTAGGACTTTGGTTCTTGGAAAGCATCTTGTAAGGTGAAAAAGGAGTGAAAGCCGATGTTCCATTCATCAGACCTAATGAAAGTCTAGGGTCACCGATAAAGGTTTGGGCAAGTGGGATAACCTGAAACAAACATTTTTTAATACACGTGGTCGCATGAGCATGATTTACTGTATATTGCTTTGCAAATGTCTGTCGGTCTGTAACCAAACCTTATCTGACCAATAACTAGAGATCAATTTGGACTAAGCTCTTAAGACTTGGTTGGGAGGTTTTTAGTTTTAAGTTCAAAGGTCAAGGTGTTACTGTCCACTGTATTTCACAAACAGAAAATGATATTTGCAGTCCTCATTCTGAAAATATTTTTCTAAACCTGAAGTTATATAAAGGTTTTCGGTTGCAGTCTTTAGAGCAAACATTCACATTTTTATGCTTGGCCCTAGACATTTTGTTGGATAAAATAATTTGATACTGAAGCTCAGTTAAACTTGTATTGGTGGCCACCTCCCAATAAAGATCATTCTTACAATAACCATCATAAATATTTTACGATAAAATGACCTCTGAATAAAGGCCACCTTGTGAATAAAGGCCACCCTGTGAATTAAGGTCATTCCTTAAAAACCCTTCATTGATTAGTAAGAACTAATAGACCTGGGAATAAAGGCCACTTGCCAATAAAGGTCACAAATTGTCCCAAAGGTGGCTTTTGTTAACAGGTTTGACTGTATGTATGATTAAACAGTAGATGTATTTTTTCTGTTTCAGATTCTAAGTGGACTGTTGCTGATGCTATGAAGCAAGTTCTAAGTGATGAAGAAGACAGTATGTTCATATAGGAGGGATCAACACTGTATACTTGTGTGCTTTAATATTATATCTAGGGCAGTGTATTGCCAGGCCACATCCGATATGGTATATATATGTGGTAATAAAGTGGTGTTATGCTATACAGTATGATACACTGGCCTCATGAAGTAAATAATCGGCAAGTTTTCAGAATTCAAGAAGAGACATTAATTTCATGATGATAGCTCTACAGCACACAAGTTAAATAGACACTGAAAATAATCACAAATCAGTATAACCTGTAAATATTCTTATTTAGACAGATTTTAAATAAGTTTTGATGATTTATAGATTTGCATGAAATGCAAGAAAAAGAACTGATACAAATTTTTCTATATGTATTTATTTAACAGGGTACCACAATATACCAAAATACTGGTATACCGTGTCTTACGTAGTGAAGTTTAGGTATGCTCAATGAATGAATGAATGAATGAATCAATCAATCAATAAATTCATACATACATCCATACATACATACATACATACATACTTAATTATCACTACAATTATTGAAGTTGCGTACATGTGCTGAAAATCAACATATGTTAATGTAAAACAAATAAATTTATTAATAATTAAATAATACATGTTTTATGTTTACACTTGGATAGCCAATTAAACTGACGGGATCCAAAAATCTTCATTACTAAAAATATAATTATGAATGTCCTAAAATGGAACAAAACATTTTCAAACATTTTATTATTAAGCAATTGTACTTCATGTGAAACATTTAAACAGTTGTATTTCTTATGGAACTTTTATCATTAATATTCATTGCAAAATTTACCTGTGCTCAGGAATTCAATACCAAACAAATAAAAAGACTAATTAGTTCATTTACAAAATCATAACAGTAGATATATCAAGTTTCAAGTCAAGGACATGATACAGTAATACCTGTGAACACAGATCAGTTTTGGGAAAGAAAAAATGTAACCTTTATTGACAAGTGACCTTTATTTAGAGGTCATTTTGTTGTAAATAATCCATGACGATTTTTGAAAGAATGGTCTTTATTAACAGGAGGGGGGGGGGATATTCATGGATTGCTGTTAACACTGTTTGACTGTAGTTAAACAGGCACATAGTGCTGTATATACATAGGTTTTGCTAGGTCTACAGACTGAGCTAAGTATAATTTCGAGTATATGCATGTATCTATAAACCCAGTACCCTACAACTGATATGTCTCCTTTTTGCTCAAAATGACAGGGTGAGCTTTTGTGATCTGTCTTCGTCCGACGTCATGCGTATGTGTGTCGTTCGTTGTCAACCTGTACCTTGTGAACACACTAGGGGCCACATCAGAATGTTAATATCAACAAAATCTTGGACGAGTTTGATTTTGGGCCATTTGGGGTCAAAAACTAGGTCACCGGGCCAAATTAGGGAAAACCTTGTGAACACTTTAGAAATCACTGTTTTGATTGGATCTTCATGAAACTGTCAGAATGTTTATTTCAATGATATTTAGGCCAATTTTGATAATGGGTCATTTCCAGTAAAAAACTAGGTCACTAGGGCAAATTGCTGAAAACCTTGTGAACACTCTAGACGTCACTGTTTTGATTGGATCATCATGAAACCTTGTCAGAATGTTTGTCTTTATAATATCTTGGATGAGTTCGAACATGTGTGATCTGGGGTAAAAAACTAGGTCGCTAGGTCAAATCTTATGAAAAACCATGTTAACACTGTATATTTCACAGTTATAATTGTTTGTTTTAATGATGTAATAGTTTAGTACAAATATGGGTCATCTGGGGTCAATAACCAGGTCAAATCTTAGGAAAAATTTGTCTATGCTGTAGTATTCATGGTTTTATTTGGATCTTTACCAAACCTTGTCAGATTATGTTTGTCTTATTCATATGTAGGACAAGTTCTAACATGGGTCATCTGGGGTCAAAACTAGGTCTTCGGTTCAAAACAATGTTTTAATGAGTGAACAGTGATTGTCATGTGAGCGATATAGAGCCATCTTAGTCCTCTTGTTACAAACAATGCGACTTATATATAATGCGGCCATTCTTGTTTTCAGATATCCCAAAATGCATTTGTTAAGAACCAAATTTGCACCTAGGACAGCCTTGGACCTGTCCTAGGGTAAGGTGCGATTTTGTTCTTTAAGAGCAATTCTAGGAATTTTAATGAAACGTAATTAGGGCAAACATTTGAACTTATGAATTTTAATAAAACGCATTCTAGTTTCACAAAAAAACTTAAGTTTTTACTTAAACTCAACTTATTTATTACCTTAAATCAACCATTTCTTTGTTTTATTGTACACAATTTAGAATGTGGTATTGAAAGGTTCAAGGATGGTCTAATAACAGTTTCCCACAATTTCAACCTGGCTTATAATATCCATGCAGCTACTGACTATGTCTCTTTATGTGAGAAAGTATACAGTTGCTTACGGATGATGAGAGCCTAGTACAGGGTCTTTCCAGGAACTATGGTTAGATGAGCTGTCTGCCTCATATGACTCTGACTTCTGAAAAAAGGGCGTAAAACTCAAACAAACAAACAAACATGCAATGATTTCCCTGATAACGAATACACCAGTGATTCGTATCTAGAATGAGTGAGTTGGAAAACAATTCTTTAATATTCAAGCAAACATGCATTCACCCTCCAGTTAAATAAGAGTTCCGTTGATTGAAGCTTTCTGCAAATCTTCACCACCGTGACTGGACATTAACGGGGATAAAAGCATAACTTCGTTCATTGGCAATTCTACTTTACGCGTTCATTTAGAAATTGAAGGTAGATATAATGATACAGTCGTAAATGATACAAATTGGTACAGCCAGGGATGTTGAGATGTTGTCATGTGATGTAATTTAGTTGTATCATAACTTGTATTCAGCAAGCAACTACTTGTGAAAAACTAAACTTGGGACTCAAAATATAGATCCCAAATCCAGGTCTGAGGTTAATAAAATTAGATTTATCTCCCAGCCCGACCATCTTCAAAGTCCGAGGATATAAAACTAAATCCCCAAAGCACACCCCTGTTTTGAAATTTTGAAATCAACTTGTACATGCATACAGTTTGCAATGAGTGTTTGTAATATATATATATATATATTGATTTATAAATGGAAATTTAATTTGATCAAACATGGATCGACATATGAAGCAAACTGAAATCAAAGATTTGAGATTTGAGCCAACTAGGATATCATTTTGAAATTTTATAACTAAGGACCAATTATTTCTTCCCTTTAACTCTTCCGTATTCATCATCGTGGGGTAGAAAAACGTTAGTAATTTGTATAAGATAATTTTCTTTCACACAAATCGCTTGGTTATTATCGGCTATCAAAAAAAAAAAAAAAAAATGCGGAAGAATTTTCAAAACGGCTGTAAAGTTAAGTAATGTAATCATTCGTATATTACTGTGATGTAGTCATTTTAAGTGATCGCTGTTTCTAGTCTGATCAGATATTCATAATACGGAAGAGAATTAAACTTTTCAGTCCCGTGATTATATTGTTATTTCAGACAATCAAAAAGAGGACCTCCCTTTAAGTGTGTTTATCAAAATTGTTCACGTATGTGTTAAATACTCAGGGAGATATACATACATAATTGTATTAACGCATGTTTAGGTAAAGGTAGATACGTTTTGAATATATTACATAGAAAAAATATTTCAATAACCCCAAAAAACTAATCTAATTTTGTTTAACCTTATAAATGCATTATGTGTATTTTTTTGCTTACAAATTGTTGAATTTTGTGTGCTTTTTTCGGTATATACGTAAATTATAGTAAGTTCGCTCATGTCTTTGTTTGGTAAAATTAAGAAAAAAAGGTTTATGGAAAGTTTATACACAGAATAGGATAAGCTTACAAATGTACTATATGTCCTTGTATATTTTGTATGAATGAATTACATAATGTAAATTAAAATATATCTTAACCCTTTTTAGTTGCACACGCTTTTGTATTTCATTATTTATACAAACTGTGCGGTCATTGATGTGGTCAAATTTCTGTAATACACACGTGAAGGTCTATAGATCAGGTTTTTGAATGGTATGGGTCTTCGATGTGACGTTATATGTCGCATATCATTATAGTGAGTGATTTGGTTTTATCTATTGTTTTGCGTTTCACTATAAATTAATCTGCTGATTTTCCTTATACAAAAAAAAACGAAATGCATTCACTGTACATAATGTATGAATTACTAGTATAATGCTTATCGGTTGTTAAATGGTGCATTCAGTGACAGATAATGTCACTCCAGGACCCCCAGGGAGATGGAGAAGATAAGATACAGGAGAACTGGGTATTTATATCTAAGTTTTCCTGGTTCTTTATCATGTCCGATATATAGAACCGATACACGCCTTGCCCTTTTCTTGTGATTTTCTTGACTCAGTGCTTGGCTCGGTAAGTTAGATGGGGACACTGAAAAGGCGTTGCCGAGAATCGACCTTTTGTTTAGTAATCTAGCGCTTTACTACTAGGCCAACGATCACCCAGCTATAATATCATATAAGGTATGCATGCATGAATGCAATAATGTATAAACATGTACGTATTTATGTCTTCAGTTGTGTTTATGAACTAAAATATAAACTGTTACATTAGTTCTCTGACGTGACAATCAGTAATGTATTTTTCACATTATTTAATTTTGTCATTTTTTTTTCGGCGAACCCCCCCCCCCCCAAGAACAATGAAATAGTTTTGTATTGTATTACCGCCGACAAAATACATGTACTTTAAACCATCGTAGTACTTAGTACGTTTGTATATAAGTTTGTAAACGTGATCGCTATTTACAAATACGTCATATCGCGGAAGTAAAGCCATGTGTGCTTGTTTCTGTTTCAATAAAAAAGGTGGGTAAACGGAATTCCCGTTTCATACTAAATGAAAATGATCTATAAATAGCAATCCAAAAAAAATATTGCCATATAATTAGTTTGCGGTGAACCATAACGGGATACCCTGAATTCGTGTGGATAAATAAATATATACTTACATTTCTAGTTTTTATTTCATATTGAATAACTGCATTTTGGATTATATGATAGGTACGCTTTTTATAATACAAATATAAATTTTGAATCACTGCAAAGTTTTTATAACATTTTTCATTGTGTTACTAATTTTTAATCGTGTTCTGTACAATTAAGATGTAATATATTTTATGATATTATCAATATTTGAATTTTAAGATATACGTCAATTAATACTATGTCCAAATATATTTGGGAAATCGTTTAAAAACGTGGAACTTACTATGAACAATGTTTTATTTAACAAAAAATATTTTGAAAAGGAAAATAAATGATTGCAAAGGAAAAATTCATAAGTCGACAGTAAACATACACATGTACATAAAAGTACGTGACCACATGCTTGTATAATATATTTAGCATGTGTACATTTGACTCTTAAACTCTACTAATACGTATATTGATAAAATTCGACATATTGGCTTTTAATATTTACTTGTATATAGGTACTGGTTTTGTCTTTAACCGTTCGTTTCAAAATGCTGATTCGAGTAATTGAAGCTGTGAAGTTGGCAGGTTTTTTTACACTATCAGGAAATAACTGAAATAGTGTTGAATACAAGTGTTTACAAGTATCAATACATTTAGTTAAATAACGTTTTTTTACAATGGTTCGATAGTTTACCAGATATTTCGTGGAACTTTCATATTTTATAGCATTTGAAAATGTGTTGAATTCAGATCAACTTGTGCGAATGCAAAAAGTAGTCCCATGATGTTGGGTTTGGCACGAAAACTCGCCGTCTAGAGATCATGGTATTGTATCATACGAATACAAAAACAGAAAGTAAAAAACCCAAATTTATTCATTTTCCGACTGAGTGAATCTGAACCATTGACTATAAACGTAGTGTATTGAAGTAGGTACTTACTCGATTACTGATGTCATTGTTACTATGTGTAATTAACACCAGTTACCAATTCAGACAATAATCGTGATGTGTATTAATATACGGTCAATTTTTCCGAGAAGTGGCTATTTGCGTCATGAAACTCTTTCGACCTGTATAAATACGAGTATACATCGATTATCCTTTAACGTCAAAAACTACTTTATTGTTACTGCTCTGGCATTTCCGTAAATGCGAAACATTGGGTTATGCGGTTTCCGGTCACTACCTTCTCACTGACACTAGGAGCTCGTTCTTAGACTGATCGACTTTCAATCGAGTAAATCTTTCGCGATTGATAAAATGGGCATAGACAGAATGATTGCAATGTTTTTTAGCCTGGAAAGCGAGCGGAAAGGTTAAAAGAGTGTGATAGTGGAAGTCCTTTTCCACGGACCTTATAAAAAGTCCAGGGTCCAGGGTCGCGGGGAAAAAGTGTAGGCCGGGTACCAGTGACATACATATTTTCTACACCTGAGATATCATTTTCAGACAGGGACCTTGATCAGTTACAGCAAAATGTTGTAACCCAACCACCGCGTTCTCTATCTGACCCATCCAAATTGATCACCCAGACAAATTTATCTATTGTATACAGATATGAACATAATTATTATAATGCATATTGATGATAAATATTTCGATAAAGATAACATACTGTCACAATGCGGTGATCTAAAAATAGTAACGAGTATAATATACAAGCATACGTGTCCGAAATCTGTTAACATTCAGACCTGAGGTCAAATTCGTAGCAAAACGACCTTGAAATCGCCACAGCTAACACAATTAATCGTTTTTTCAAGAGATCACAGAGTTATGATGGGGACTGAATAGATTCACCACTTATAATCAATTATAAATCTGTTGTCGATTCTGCCAGTCGACTCTTGACTACTTTCTGTACAACACCTAAACATCAACAGAACTTCTTTCAGCGTCATCTTCATACGCGTTTACATCAACAAAATCAAGTTAATATAACAAAACAAAACCTTTTCAAAATGATATTTTTTATGAAATTCTAGTACATAAATTCATATTTCGTTTTAATTACAATGTTACAAATTAATATCTGCATCTTTTTCTGACGTGTGAAATAATTTCCGACGAGGTTAAAATATAATACGAGCGAAACAAGCTATAAAAGCACGGAAGTTTTGATAATTATATTATGTTCCCTTCCTTATAATTGCGATCACGAATGATATCAAGCACAAAAAGCTGGCTCTGATAAGAAAGATTGTAAAGGATGTGTCCATTTTGTAACCATAGTAACGTGTTCTTTTTAAAATATCCTATGTTTTTGTGATTCAACGATACAATCTAGACTTGCTATTATATCTATATTTTATGAACATTTCAACAATTTTAGACTCCAATGTCGCCAAAACATCGTACTAGTCCTTTACAAGCGGATATTTCGGGCGCTATCGTTACCAGTTTATGTTTCGCTAATAACCTTTAGGGCGGCGTAGAATAAAGCGCGCTAGCTAGGATATCAAGTGTAAATGTTTGATTTGTACCGGACACTCAAATTACTTAAGGTATTCCCAGCCTAATGCCCAAAATTATAATCTCAAAAAGGAGCGGACAGATTTTCGAAAAAAAAAATTTCTATAGGTTTCCATGATAGAAAATGAATTACCATAAGATTAAAAAAAGATAATCTTTTATGTTATTGACCATTTAATTTGCATTGAAGTCTATGGGAGTGGACCATTTTCAAAGATTTGAGAAAAAAGAACATCCATTTCAATGAAATTATGGTGAAAAGATGCTACAACACATTATAAATTTTAATTGGTAAAGAAAAATATAAGTCACCGTGCAATATCTACAGAAATTGATATTTTTCAACAAGGGCGATAATTCTTGCAATTTTTTAAAAATGTCATAAAATAAATTGAAGTATCTAAGGTAACAATCATAGAAATAATGATAATTGCCATGGGCTATACTAATTTTGTACTAATAACATTTTCATAATATCTCGGGAACGTTTTTACGTAGCGTCTTTGGTACACAAAGACTTACCATTTATTTAAAAGTAGAAACACGTGACTAGCACGTCGATGTTTGATGATAATTTTATACACGAAACCTTGTTTACTATATTTTGTCCGACTGTACGCGAGTTGTTGAAATTATCAGATAACTCCGGCTTGATAATACAAGATGATAATTTAGAACAACTAAAATTTTATGTTGATATGTACTCAAAATTTTGTACAGGCGGTTTAATCAATGCTTTTCAGCGTTTAGTCATAGCAGATAAATTGTATAAGGAACGTTAAATTTTGTAGTTCAATTTTAAATTAGTGAAGGATTGTTTTTACAACAAACAGTAAGTTATTTCATGATTCTTTGTATATAAATTTTTTTTTAAAATTTTGACTTTTTTCTTCTCCATACCCAACTTTCGCGGACATGCTGATTTGGAAAATCGATAAAAAATTTACATTAAACAAAGAAGGGGTTTTTCACTATAATCGTCATAACTTTTATTCTATTTAAAATACGAAATTTGTACTCATCACAAAAGTTTAATTAATCTTTTATCTTTCTAATGGTGTATTTTTTATTATTTTGAATTAATTCTTTCTTCGACCCTTTTGCGTTTGAAAAAGACACCTATCGATTCCCTCTATATTCAATGTAAAAAGCGTAAAATTGGTAGATTTTTCAATGAAAATTTGATGTTTTCAGCATCATAACTTTTTTGGGGGAAATGTGATCAAATTTGTACTCATTGCATTCGTTTTGAAAATTTAATTTCTTTCACCATGTAAAATATGAAAACCATCAAATAATATCTTCTTCGACCCTTTTGATGATTTTTAAAACTACACCTTAGATTTTTTAAGTTCAATTCGTCAATCGTTCGGCAAATCTCGGACATTTACGTACGTTTACGGAAACAACGATCATTTGGCGAAGATCATATCTGCTGATTAGGTATCTATGTATATACAGCCACAGCATGATGTATTATACAGGGTAATAAACATTGGACGCGTTGAATCAAGTTTTAGGATAATTGAGATTGAAGACTAAAACATATTGCAACATGGATGAAAATATTAGAATCTGTGAAATATTTAACTTTACTTCCGTATGAAAAGCAAAATCGATATTTATAACCAAATTTGTTGATATTATAAAAAAAATAACATAAATAAAAAAATAGTTTTCACTATTGTTAAAGCCCCATTAGCTTTTTGGATGTTAAAATTGAAGTAGGTCTTATTTTACCTAGACAGATGTGAAACTGACTTTCACTTGCAATAAAAACGTTCCAATTTTTTTATCACAAAGTATATATAGAAATACAGCACAGTATTTTTTAATCATGTTGCAAAAAATAAGAAAAGGCATCTGACAACTATTTTATGAGATATGCCTAATGGAAGGCATTATGTAAATATTTTTACAGATCAAGTAACATATATTTCTTATATTTTACGATTGTTCTAATGTTTTCATTTATTGTTCTAATTGACCTTAAATAGACGATGACATTTCATTAAATGAAATTTATTATTAATTCATTTTTGATAATATAATTATATGCTAAATATATCATTTTGGCATACGTCCACATGTCACTTATAAAAACATGTCATAAAATAATATAGATACCTACTTTGTATATCTATTTTTTCAATGATGTGTAAACAAAGGACGGATAATAAAATCATATTTTTGAGATCCCTTTATATGGTTGCTAACTTTACCTGATTATTGATTTTTTATACGCATCTCACATTGACTCACAAACAATTGGGCAGGTCGAGTTATATTTGTCAGATATCATTTCAATCAAATTGCAGAAATTGAGTGTACTGTTTATGTACACCAGGGCCCGTATTCACAAACCAACTAAGATGAAAAATTATCTAAGAATCCCGAAATTATCTTAGTTTTCGCCAAGGTTTGCTAACTTTGTAAGATTTTTCTTAACTTTCGTCTTAGAGTGAAAAACATTCTTAGAAAAATTCTTAGATCGACGATTTTTATCTTAAAAGTTTAGTCAAGGTACGAGGTGTCTTAACTTGGATAAAAACAAAACGAAAATGGATGCTTCGTCGAACTCATTATTTTTCTATATCTATGAAGATTCCGGATTCTAATCGATTAATTTCTTGGATTATGAACTTTTAAACACTTTTCTGTCGTTAAACAATTTATGGTGACATTAGTAAAGACAGATATCAGTGATTAATGTGATTTTGATGTGATAAACATTTAGACAGATAAACATTGCTTTACATGAACACTTTTGGGTGTAAATATATTCAGCCACTGTTTTGCTGTATTAATGTTTGATATAAACATGAAATCCAAGGACAACTGTATAATCTTAAATCGTTATTACCTTGTATAAACTTTGTTGTGAATGCCCATATTGTAATGTTTGTTCCAGCTGAAAGCACATGCATGCAAGTACTTCTTTGTGAATTTAGTATAGCATCAATTATAACTTAATTATTCTTTTGTGCAGTGTGTTGAATAGAGTATAATACAGGTATAAGCTATTTTAAAACTACCAGTAAACATGCAATTGTATCAGGCCTTGGCAATATGAATTCAGTGAAGTAAATGATATCAGTAAACTTTAAAATAAAATGCATTTGTATAAATTTGAAATAAATGCTGCACAACTGAAAGATGTTTTTGTTATTAACCATTAATGTTCAGTTATGGATGAAACATTATACAGCCATGTTTCAGTAGTGAGAATAAATGTATTGTAAGCTAATGTGTTTATATGCAGAATAGAATCAAATTACTATTTAACTGTGCATACAATAACAAAATTATTACTAGGATTCTTGAATTTTGTCCTTTCATAATATTCGCATTTGCAAAATTAATTTTACTGATGAAACAAATTAATGTCAATATCATACGTTTCTGTCCATTTTAACGACGTACATAATAGTTGGGACATGCTCTTGAAAGTCTTATCAGAGATCCAAAAGTTATACAGTGAAATATCGATTTTTGGATCAATTAAGATAACATATTTTATCTGTTACGCGTGACTGACTTTATTACTTTATGACACCTAATAAAGTCAGCATAACGCAAGCAAGGAGGGTAACAATAAGTAGACTGTATATAAACCCCTGAATTGTAGTTGTTTCCCTTGAAAATTGATCAGATACTCGATAAGGCCATGTCCGCCAAAGTTGGACATGGATATCTTCAAAGTTATTATTATTATCATTTTTGTTATTATCATTTGGATCATTTCATCATTATCATCATCTTTGTCGTCACTGACGTTAGTAATAAGAGAACTGGAAATATCACAATTATTTATTATCAATACAACCATGTATCAAGATTCGTAAAACTTGTCCATTTTCCGAAAATGGAACATTATTGTACATGTCTTAAAAAAAAAAAAACGCCGTGTTACAGTGAAAGCCATTTTGATAAATACATGTATACATTTTTAGTACAAGCTTAATCTAGATCAAGTGATTTAAGTCTTAAATTTCAAAAATCCTAGCGGAAGTAGGCCGCGTTCGCGATTAACCAAATTTTTGGAAAACAAATATTTCTCGTAAGTTGTGCCGACAGCAACTGACTGGATTAAAGGACATAGAGTGTAACCAGGATGTTTACTTTAAAATATTAAGGATTGATTAAGAACCAGTTATAGTTGTAGTTTCTATATTTACTAAGTTTTTAACATACTGGGCGTGCATGTAGAGGTAATCACCAAATTACTTATATTGTAAGTGGCTTTTTCATAATTGCGGAACATTTGCGGAAAACATATATATAAGTTCTGAACTTGAATAATCGTACTCGTCACGGCAAACATTAAAATGGCGCCTACATAAACTATTTATATTAAACGAATGATTTCTGTAATAAATATGTATATATATAATAAAATAATCACCATTCGATAGGTATTATATATTATTTAATAGCCGATGTATCATGATCAACTTTGCCTGGTATAGAAAATACAACTGTATTGATAATAATTTAATCAGAGATTTTTGGATAAATAACGAGGAACAGAAGTTCAAAGAATTGTTCGAATAACAGATTGTTTATTTTGTTATACTGTGATATATACGCATGTATGTATTTTAAAGCCACAATATTTTTTCAGCATACCGATATATCGGGTTTAGCTTAAATAACTGAACTTTATGTTTATTATAGTAAAAAATAGTTCATACATTGTGGTAAAGTCTTATTAAGGTCTAAATGCTGGTCAATCTTGTAATATTATTGACTGTGCACGCATACATATTTATATGTATACATGCATTAATAGTTTCAACAATGCTAAAAAAGAACAAGTTATTTGAAGTGTGAAACTACACTGTCAGCTATAGTCTGTATTATTACCCAAGACATTATATAAATGTTAATTTTTAATGCTTTTCTGTAAATTTACCATTTATATATATCGCGATACGTATCGCGATACAGCATGAAATATTGTGTTATATCGTGATACGCTTTTAAGGACCGATACCCAGCTCTAGGGCTAAGCTACAAATATAATAAATGCACCGAATAAAGTGTCCAATAAAATCAGAAGGAATACTATAATCATGGATCTTAAAAAGGTCTAGTTCAGAAAATGTTTATACCTAGTTCGTACTTCAAACAAAGTTGTACCGATCCACTCACTGGGACCAAACTTAAGTCATTGTTTACATGATTATATTAGTATGTATATCGTTTGATACAAATGAACAAATGAAAGTACGGAATTAGACGTCCATATCCCGTTTATTCTTAAAGGCCCTGTAGTGTACATATCCAGTAATATAAACACGCAACACGCTTTCATTAATCAAGTTTACAAGATTTATTTCTGAATTGCATGTGTACAACTTTCCCATGAGTGCCCATTTACAATCTGACATAAATAACATGTAATACATTGTATTCTATATATGTAAACACAATGTCAAGGTCGATGAGCCCAAGGTATATTTACGTAATACAGGAATGGACATCATATAATGTATATAAGACAAAAAGAAGAAAATGGTACACGAAAGTATATAAGAAACAAAATAAGTGAATATACTTCTATCAGTAATATTTTCGTAACAATTGAATATCACACTTAATTATTATATGAATTGTTTCTACGTACAATGGTTATTGTACTTAGAAAAAATGATGATGATTAATTGAAAGCTAGACCATACGTATATATTCGTTGAATTTATTTAGATATTTATTCGATACATCGACATTTTGGTCATGAGGTCTGTTCTATTTAAGTATGGCTAAAATTAAATAATGAATAATGAATGACTTTGAGTGTACATATGTCGTATAGTGTCGTAGTGATGTAATGTCAAACTATACAATATATACGCGTCTATAGTAAAGCCTACAGTTACAATCTCGGTTTTATATATTTATTGTTTGCTTTATCAAGAATGATACCTCCTCAATATTCCTACCATCACACTATTCGTATCACCTAAATATTCATACCGCTTAAATATTCATACCACCTCAATATTCATACCAACTCACATACCAACTCAATATTCATACCAATTCAATATTCATACCAACTTAATATTCGTATCACCTAAATATTCATACCAACTCACATACCAACTCAATATTCATACCAATTCAATATTCATACCAACTTAATATTCGTATCACCTAAATATTCATACCAACTCACATACCAACTCAATATTTATACCAATTCAATATTCATACCAACTCACATACCAACTCAATATTCATACCAACTCAATATTCATACCATCTCATACCATCTCGGTTTTATATATTTATTGTTTGCTTTATCAAGAATGATACCTCCTCAATATTCCTACCATCACAATATTCGTATCACCTAAATATTCATACCGCTTAAATATTCATACCACCTCAATATTCATACCAACTCACATACCAACTCAATATTCATACCAATTCAATATTCATACCAACTTAATATTCGTATCACCTAAATATTCATACCAACTCACATACCAACTCAATATTCATACCAATTCAATATTCATACCAACTTAATATTCGTATCACCTAAATATTCATACCAACTCACATACCAACTCAATATTTATACCAATTCAATATTCATACCAACTCACATACCAACTCAATATTCATACCAACTCAATATTCATACCAACTCAATATTAATACCAACTCAATATTAATACCAACTTAATATTCGTATCACCTAAATATTCATAACAACTCAATATTCCTACCATTTCTTCCGCCCTAAAAGTGGTCGTAATATCGATGTTGTTGATAGTCACACAGTGTCATGTAACGTACATACTTTCTCACATGATGTTTACAATTAACGTTATCAGGTACATTTAGGACTACTAAGATCTACAGCATGACTCGTACCAACAACCGTGTATCAAATACAGTTAGCACTAGATCAGTTTGTATGACAACTTTGTTTGAAGATGAGATATTCTGACATGAGTCTAAACCGGGCTTGGGACCAAAACATCCCTAGTAGAACCCTGTTGTAAATAATCGTTATTGTTCGTTTAATTTCGTTATGTTTATCCATTGTGTAGATAACCGATTTTACTTTATCATTCACAGACATACATATATGATTGTGGTATTATATCCATTTATTTATCTGTCTCCCCGTACACCATGTATATACCTATTACTTCTTGCTTTATAACTTATAGTTAACAGGGGTCGTTTGTGTCACTGGAGGACAAATAGCTCTGAACATTATATTATCAGTCTAATAGTCACGTACACATGTACGAGTACATTTATCTCGCGCGAGTCACAAACGAACATCCCTCTCAACCAGCGGGCCTGATGGATTTTTTTCTTCATTTTTTTATTTGAATATAGAGTTGCTGCACTTGAATGTGTGGCATCCAGTCATAGAGATAATAAAAACTAAACCAATCTATCAATTTTTTTCATCTATTTTCAGGAACTGCATAAATCCCTTAGATAACCTTCATAATAAGTTATAAACATCGCGAAGACTGACGGAAACACACGAATATTTCCGAACTTGATGACACCAGACGACTGCGAAGATTGTTGTGCAGCTGTTTGCTGCTCAACCGTAGGATACGTTTGTTGTTGCAGAAAAATGAACAAAGCTACGAAAATAAAAATTCTCTGGGCGTGGTTGATAATTTTAGCTACCACTTCCGGTGTGATATTGTATTGTGGCGTGTACTCTCCAACCGATCGTTTAGCCACCCCGTCAGACATGATTGCCGTACCAGATCACGTCAACTTTTTATTTTGTGAAGAATTGAAAATTAAATCACCAGGATTACAGTTTAATGGTTATTTGGTGTTAGGCGATCTTAAAGTTGACAGTCAGGCCACAAAAAGAACCACCCAGACAACCGCCATGTTTGTTCCGGCAAGAAACTACGATTATTTCGCATTTTATTTCTTGAAAGGTTCTAGATTAACATTACAGCATTGTTCGAAAATGTTCATGACCGTATACGTGATCATCGGGAAACGAAATTTTGACGACTGGAAAAATGATCAATTTTGTGATGATTGTTACTTTAGTCGTTATGAGGTGCGGCCTAAAGCGATCTGTTCGCCTGATCATTATTCTTCATTCACTTTGGACGTAATCGTTGAAGAAGAATACTTCATAATTTACTTAAACGATAATTATGAAGATATTTGGGTTGACCTACATATCGACATGGACAGACGAGTGTATGACCTTCGAAACGCGACCCCTGTTTGCACCGAGACAACTGAATGTGATGTGTTTCTTGCAGCGCCAAAACAAACTCCGCTGTTCTGGGTGATGGATTATTACAATCTTGGTGAACATAATCATCCCGTGGTTTCCACAAAATGTATTCCACGTATTTGGGCATTTCTGGTTATTCATGGACTTCCGGTGCTTTTGATTGGAATCTTAGCAACTATCATTATTCAGAGAACACACCGAAGAGCTAATGAACTTAATCGAGTGACTGAAAGGTCACCATTGTTAATAGATGCGTCATTACCTCCTTCTTATTCCACCGTGATGTTAGATCCACCCAAGTATGAAGATATCTCAAGATTGTGTGAACCGCCACCATATACCGAGGTTGTTGCCAATCAACAATCACCATCTTCTGAAACTTTAACAGAACAAAATTCCGATACCCCGGCGCCTGTGCCAAATCTAACCGAACAAAATTCTGAAAACAGTTTTGGCGTAAATGCAACAAATAGAATCGATACACGCTGTGAAATATCTTCAGTGAGTGAATCTGATAGAAACAGAAGTTCTATAAGTGATGTAAACACGGACATAAACAGACTGACAGAGAGGGATATAAACACACCGGAAGTGCGAGGTACAAACAATTATCACGAACAAGGTGCTTATACGGATCGTACGTGTATTAACTTTACCCTGGATTCTGACTCAGACTGACAGATTAACCACAACATGATTCTTGTTTCAAATAATGCCCAATTTGGACATGGAAGACGATATGTTCCAGTCATCAAACATACAGGTTTTATTTCCTTTGTCCAAAATCATCTAACAGACGGACGAGAGTGCCTTGTCTAAAGGTGTAAATACTTTTCTGAAGCAACAACGATTGCACCAAGCGACGTAACAGCAACATGTAACCTCAGGGAGCCTACATTGGTTCATAGTTTGCCCCTTACAACATTCTGCCATGAATGAAAATCCAACATACCGCGATGATCGGTGATACAGTATCGGTTATCGGTCTATTGCGGACCAAGTAAATCCGTTTGTATGCAGTCGTACATTACGAAAATCATATAAATAAACCATGCCAGACCTCAAGGTTGTATAGATTCTTTTGGGTAAAATCGGATCTCTGATTAGCTATTAATTACTAAAATTCCATCCACGATGTTAATGAATAAAACTATTTTCTGCGGTACATGTCTAAAACTGTTTGGTTCTGGTTACATGCTTATTAAAATAGGGTTGGTAGTTTGGGTCGTATTCCTTTGCTATTGAAAGCGTGTGAAAATGTTTAAAAAATGAGAATGTGGATTTTCCCTTCCTCGGCCTCGGGCTTTATAAAACAGTCTATGGTCGCGGAGAAAAATAGGACAGGGAGGAAAACCAGAAAAACTAACAATTCGTTTCTTAAGCTTTGGTGTTTTTTACGCCTTGGTGTTTTTAAGAATCATGATATGGGTTGTTACATTATAATTTTGACAGCAAAGTAAACCTCAGTTGTCACGTGTTGTATAATGTGAATGAAACATACATACCTCATAAGTGTCTAGAAACTTGAAAATTGTTATATTTAGGTCATCCTAAAAAACTATTGTGTTTGCGGTAAAGAAAAAGCTCCCTACCCAAACTCTTTGTTCTCTCCGGAAATTTAAACAAATATAGTAATCTGACATGTATATTTTGAGAACAATATAAAAATCAAATTGTAAAAAAAAATATTACCTACCTACCTACCGAATTCTTGAAGTACATTTGTATCTGGTTACCGTAAACAAACATTGTTTTAAATCATGGCCTTATTATCATTATGTTTTGATTTGTGTTAAGTTTTATGAATAAATATCTGTAAACAAATAAATTATTATTTATTTTTGTTTTCCGCTATATTTATTTAAAAGCCGTATTGCTTGCAATTTATGATAGCACATACATGTATTTTATTACCTGAAGTGTGTTAAAATGCAGAGACATAAATCTGTGCAGTGTCCTTGACACGACAACAAACTTCATGATAATCCGCTAGGATTGAAGAATAAATTATCCAATTACTGAATGCACAAAAAGAAAGATTTCACCTTTTATTGATTTTTACAGCAATATTTTCTTTTCGAATATTCAACAACCGTCAATATTTGTTCAACATAACATTTTACAATTCAGAAGAAACACTTTATAGTATCATTAAATCATGCAGACGTTTTCAAAGTTATATGTGTACACATGAATACAAATTCAGCCAAATCTATGAATGAAGGCCACCCTTGAAAAACCATACTGTGGCCGTTATGGACAAGTGGCTTTGTATGTTGTACATGATTAATAAGTCAGTTGTTAAATGGGTGTCTCATTGAATCAGCTGTAAGACCAGTGGTCGAATGAATGAGTGGGTAGTTGAGTGAATGCGTGAATGAATGAGTGATTGAACGAATGAGTGGGTAGTTGAATGAATGCGTGAATGAATGAGTGAGTGAATGAATGAGTGGTTAGTTGAGTGAATGCGTGAATGAATGAGTGAATGAATGAATGAGTGGGTAGTTGAGTGAATGCGTGAATGAATGAGTGGGTAATTAAGTGTATGCGTGAATGAATGGGTAGTTGAGTGAATGAATGAATGAGTGAGTGGGTAGTTGAGTGAATGCGTGAATGAATGATTGGGTAGTTGAGTGAATGCGTGAATGAATGAGTAAGTGGGTAGTTGAGTGAATGTGTGAATGAATGAGTGAGTGAGTGGGTAGTTGAGTGAATGTTTGAATGAATGAGTGAGTGAGTGGGTAGTTGAGTGAATGTGTGAATGAATGAGTGAGTGAGTGGGTAGTTGAGTGAATGTGTGAATGAATGAGTGAGTGAGTGGGTAGTTGAGTGAATGTGTGAATGAATGAGTGAGTGAGTGGGTAGTTGAGTGAATGTGTGAATGAATGAGTGAGTGAATGAATGAATGAGTAAGTAGTTGAGTGAGTGAATGAGTAGGTAGTTGAGTGAATGCGTGAATGAATGAGTGAGTGAGTGAGTGAGTGAGTGAATGAGTGAGTGAGTAGTTGAGAGCCAGTATTTACTTTAGTCTTCGCGACTATTTTGTATGAAACTACTTACATTCTATAGTAAAATATAGTGATTCAAAAACATAAGTCTAGAGACAAAATTTAAGGACCTCGGGTGTAACATTTTAGTCAATGTCAAGAGCTCTTAGTGCCTAACCCTTCCATATAGTGGTCTTCAAAGTACGTAAATTGTAATTACATTGTGTTAACTTCTGTTCCATACCTTACATTTCACTTACAAATGACAGACTTCCTGATTTGACGTTTAAAATGCGTTCCCGATATTGTTCAAATAAACTAGAGTACACCTATTTTAATCGACGTAGGAAGCCATAAACAGTACATTACCAGGAAGAGTTTGTATGTATTCAACCATAGGCAACCAATGAATAGTTTATCACCACTTTTCTTTCATCACAACAAACTGTTCGTTAGGCAGTCACACTGATTTCATCGCTAGACTACTTATGAGGAAGACTTTAGATATCGGGTCTTTATTTAAATTGCTATAAATTGTGTGGAAATGATAAACAACCCAACCTAACGATTGTTTGTGTCATGCATTATTTATTTATATTCGTATATCACCTGGGAATTACCCCGGATGTTTTATTTTTCAATGAGGGTCCTGGGTTCCGGGTTTAATTGTTTACTGATTATCCAATAAATATATATTTCAACATATAATTAGGCCAAAAGTTCTGCACGGTGCACCGAAAGGAAGATATAACAGCGTATCCGGTTTACCTGTATTCTAATTTGACGTCCAAATTTATTCATATAGCGAACGAGTCCTTGTATTCCAAATATGAACAAAATTGATTCATTAATAAAGAAGTTATGCAACATTTTGTTAACACCACCATCAAAATCATTATTTTAAGTGATCTTTGCAACAGTTAATTTAACGGGTATGATCATCGTTTGTGTTAAAACAGCCGTGCATCTTCTTCTCAAGTCTGCTACATATTGGAGGTTGTCCTCGTGCAGATCTACCCAGACGTGCTCTATCGGATTCAAGTCTGGGCTCATTGCAGTCCATGATCTAGTTATGTCAATGTTCCAACTTTATTAACCGCCAGAGTATGAACATATTTGACGGACGACTTAATGCTTTTTGTTCGGACATTTTTAGTAGGTACCAAATTTTCTTATCTTTGTGGTTAATCATTCAAATGATACATTATTGATATACGTTGTATTTTAAATAGTCCGTGTAATAAAATGCTACGTGTCTAGACGGGCGAAACATGCAAATGATTCGTAATTTATCGTCTGATTTTGTGACACAAAACCAATTTATCCAAAGATCTACGATTTTAGAATTGACGTCATATCCGCCTTTCCCGACCAACATGGGAGAGTGTATTAAATTTATTATCAAGAGGAGACGCATTAAATCGAGATTAATAGAAATTTTAACCATAAAACAGAATATGAGATATTCAAATGTGGTCATGACGTCATTTTCGCTTCAAGAATCAAGTTACAAGGTTGGGCATAGCAACCTTAGATGGCAAGCTTTGAAAAACCATTTCACGTTTTCTGTACAGAAATTATCGCTTGTAAAAATAGTTTCCTATGTTACTGTCAAACCTGAACACAGGATGATCATTACTCAGATAATCCCAGTGAAAGCGTGTTAATTATACAATAACTACAGACATGGTTATATACGCAGTTAATTATACGTTCAAAAGCTCTATACGTCGTGAGCTTTTTACGCCTCTCCCTCCCCGTATCGATAGATTTGGGGGGGGGGGGGGGGTATTGCTTTGGTATGTCTGTTTGTCTGTTTAATTGTTTGTTTCAAACTTAAATTGTCTATTGAATCAAAACGCTTCCATCTACAATCATCTAACTGCATTATGTTGGTTCCACATGACGACCTCTACAGGACCTGTGCATTTTCAGGACAGAAGGGCTGAGGTCATCCAGAGGGGACATTGTGTTTTAAAACCACATCTTGTTTTATTAATATTTCTTGGTATTCGTACAGACTATAAATCTTCGAAGGATCCGCATTTTTTTCTGACGATTTTTTTACAACACAAGATCGATGTGGTTTCAAAAAATGTATTTGAAAAATGTATTTGAAATCTAATCGAAACTTGAAGTCGTCTCGTAATACAAGAACAAATGCAAATACAAGACTTATATCATATGTTTGCATATTTAGTTTGGTGTTTGATGTGTTTCGTCTGTCCGTTTTTTCGTCCGTCCGTCCGTCCATTCTTTCATTTATTTATCCATTGATGATCGTTTATATGAAAGACTCCTTTAAAACTAGGTAAGTCAGACCGAGTATACAGTAAACATATATCAAATATTGTATTTTGAAGATTTTCGGGAATGGTGAGAGAGGATCAGGCCGCACAATGCGTTAACCTTAATTTCGCTTTTACAGCGCTGGTAGGATTGAGTAAAAATAACAATGTAAAGAGAATGTCAAGTCGCTGTTTCCGTCATTAATGGCTTGATAAAGACGTTCAGACTTGTGTCCGTCATTAAATTAACACAAGGCTTTGTTTTAATTGTGAAAGTACATTAATTGAAAAAAGGCCCAACGAGCTCATCCTACTGTTACGTCAAAATTAATTTAAATTCCTTAGTAGTTTATTCATATGAATAATTGATGAATTAGGTCAGACGCATACACAGGGATGATTGGAGGTCTATGTCTAGTGATGGAGTACTTAACAAAAGTTGTGGGTTCGATCCTCGGATCCGCCTAATGAATTTCTCAGGAACGCTTTTACCGAGCCAAGTTTTTTGTTTAGAACATCACAGGAAAATGGTGAGGCATGTATCGGTACTTTACGCCGGGAACGATAAAGAACCAGGAAGAACTATTAGAAAATGAGTTGAGATACAAATGCCAGGTTATTCTTATCGCCCCTCTCTCCGGGCGGCTCCGAAATTACCATAGCTGTCGTTAAACAAAAGATAAATTACGTCCCATACACCAATATTTCGACTCATTAGAAGTCATTTTTCTCTGAAAACAAATTTTACGAAAAAAGTATACGTAACGGTTACGTCGGTGAAAATGTTTTTTTTCTGACGGATTACAGAAAAATCGTTTTGTACGCGAATGAAGAGTATAATGCACTTTCTTTTCGATGTTTATATAACTGGACCGCAGCTGTGTTTTTAATGTTTATATAACTGGACCGCAGCTGTGTTCTTAATGTTTATATAACTGGACCGCAGCTGTGTTCTTAATGTTTATATAACTAGACCGCAGCTGTGTTCTTAATGTTTATATAACTGGACCGCAGATGTGTTCTTAATGTTTATATAACTAGACCGCAGCTGTGTTCTTAATGTTTATATAACTGGACCGCAGATGTGTTCTTAATGTTTATATAACTAGACCGCAGCTGTGTTCTTAATGTTTATATAACTGGACCGCAGCTGTGTTCTTAATGTTTATATAACTAGACCGCAGCTGTGTTCTTAATGTTTATATAACTGGACCGCAGATGTGTTCTTAATGTTTATATAACTAGACCGCAGCTGTGTTCTTAATGTTTATATAACTAGACCGCAGCTGTGTTCTTAATGTTTATATAACTGGACCGCAGCTGTGTTCTTAATGTTTATATAACTGGACCGCAGCTGTGTTCTTAATGTTTATATAACTGGACCGCAGCTGTGTTCTTAATGTTTATATAACTGGACCGCAGCTGTGTTCTTAATGTTTATATAACTAGACCGCAGCTGTGTTCTTAATGTTTATATAACTAGACCGCAGCTGTGTTCTTAATGTTTATATAACTAGACCGCAGATGTGTTCTTAATGTTTATATAACTGGACCGCAGCTGTGTTCTTAATGTTTATATAACTGGACCGCAGCTGTGTTCTTAATGTTTATATAACTGGACCGCAGCTGTGTTCTTAATGTTTATATAACTGGACCGCAGCTGTGTTCTTAATGTTTATATAACTGGACCGCAGCTGTGTCCAAGTAGTTGGCGTGCTGGATTTGAAACCATCGATCCGTGTTGTAATCTCGATCGCGGTAGGTCATACACTTGTAGAAAAAAATGATAAAAATGTCGATATAATTATGTTGGGACGTTACCGGCTCATTAAAGAAGGGTACGTTGATATACTGGTTACTACGGAAGTCCAGGAAAACTGGAAAGCTGAACCGGCCGCCGTGTATGGAAAATTGTTGAAAAACTGCTCTTACTCCACTCAAACAAATAATTGAACTAGCTGTTTCATGGAGTCACCTGAAGGGAGGTAAATACGTCCGGACTATTCACACAATAGTAGTTATACAACAACTTCCCTGCAGTAAATTCAAAACCAGTTAAGTAATGTTGAATCCGTTCAATTATTTAAACAGATAGAAACAGTTGAAACAAGATTGGATAACTAGATTACAAACTCTTTTAATTTGTTTTCCGTAGTATATAATAATCTACCAAAGAGGAAACTCCTCTGACACAATTAAATATAGAAGACGATGATATTGAAACATTTTTGCGTCGGAAAAGAACAATTCATAGTTCTTCATAGAGCTACATAAACAGACAGAATTTTCTTCAACAGGAATAATAATAACTTCAATTATATTGACCTTTATCTTTTGTCCATTAAGACGTTCATTATCAAATAATGAAAATAATTCTGGGTGTGTACTTTGTTAGAACTTAGAAAATGGAATTTACAAAAGAGGATTTTCTCGTAATTATTGTAAAAATGAAATTGTCTTGTCTGTAACGTCATTGACTTCAATTTTCTTTTTACGTCTGAGAGACCAAATTGGAGTACAACAAGCATCAATTCTCTCATGACTGACGCCAGATCTTTAGAAATACCTGACCTCAAATCTATGCTGTTTTAGAACTCTGAAAACCCATTTCAATTCGAAGTGCAATCAACGAGAATCAAGTTTATAAATATTGTGTTTATGAATTTAGTAAATACGAGCATTTCTTGTCAGTACATATCGGTTTTCACAAACTTACTCAACCGATTCTGTTTACCTAGCGTAAATGCAAAATTCCATGTCTTTGAATTTGTCTAGGTATGACAATCTAAGTTAATTCAACCGATCTTATTATCCAATCAGTGACATGTTTTCCGTGTTTTTTTTCTTCTTATCTTAATAGAATATAAGAACGACTCAGTACATACTGCGCATGCGGGGCACTGATGGATTTGGGTGTTCTTCGTAATCAGAAGGCTAAGGTCGTAACTGCTCCTTACAGCTTTATTTACTAACCGCCCCCGCCCAAATATGCACTCTAACCTATACTTAATGGTACATAGCATCCGGACGTAAAATCTTCTTTGAATTTCCGACAGTCAGGCTTGACATTATATAAAGACTCTCGTCGTTATTTTCAGATTGCGTTTTTGAAAAGATTTTAAACTCCAATGCTCGATTTAAAAAAGACAAAAAAACAACAACCTATGATTAAAATCTGTATTAATGGGTTCCGATAATCGCATAAAGTACACTGAAACTACTATATCATGTTGGCATTTACCAATTAAAGATATTATTGCAAGTTTTAAATTATATCCCTATATAATCTTTACAGTAGTGGTATAGTTTTCTTAAGCAATTGTCAGCTGATTATGGTTTATCGAGTCATTTCAAGGGAGATAACAACATCAATTAAGCCAGTTATCGATTCAAAAGTTGTTCCAAATGGTGTAACAAGGCTTATGTAAAAACAGACTAGCAATTAATGTTTACAATAAGCGGACTGGTTTGTTTTGAAGTCTAAAAGCATGTTTTATGATAACTTCTTAAGCTTTTAATGGATCGTTACACTGATAACTTAATTCACTTCCTGCAAGCTATTCAATTCATGTTGGAACTATGCACGCAAAACACGCACTTCCGGTATTTAAAGCCTTAATGAAATCACGTGACTATTGAAGAATTTCCAGGCACTAATTTCTCTGTAAAATTGCAGCAAAACAGTGTTTTACTAGAAAAGCATTTAACTCCATCGAAAGCATGATTTTTTCTTGAAATAATCTTGCATTCTTCATGAATAGTTCATGAAGTAAGACTAACTACATGTATTTGTCGGAGGTAGGTGAGTACATGAACGAATGATTCGTTTAGTTTTGAAATACTTTTTTCGTCTACTGTCTGTTTTGTTTCAAACATATCATTGAATATTTATGCCTCGTCGTTCACATTTGGCTTGCGATGCGTCTGCGATGCCCATGGACACCAAGGTACACTAATATAATTGATTTATACTGACTTATTGTAAAGGGAAACAACTAGTGTATTACACAGGTAAAAAATCAATACCGACAAGAGTTGTCTTTTCATAAATGTTCCGCCTGTTCAAGTTATTCATATATAATGAGTACAAGAAACATATACCATCTTCAGTAACAGTGACCTTGACCCTAATAACTCCATAACCATGGCAACTTATAGTATCACTTTATACTTATACAATGTACTTTTGGGAACAAAGCTTAACGCAACTAATAATGATTAGTTTACAATTTAATATAGCATCTCTGATTTAATAGAGGAAGCATGATCTTAACTTCAGTCTATCTATGTGTAGCCAGGATCACTCAAATAGAAGGGCATTCAATTGAAAGACCTTGAAGTAGCTATTAATTAATTGATTCACGTTTGAAATTCAATTTTGTGATTATAGGTGACCTTTACAGAAACTTACTGTAACATAAGATATTGCTGACATCTGAAAACCCCACAAGTCTCGTTCTCTATGTTGAGAAGTTTCTCTGAACGTTCGCTCAATTTTCAAATCAGTCACGCGCTTGCTTTTCACGTGAAATAAAATCTAATAACGAAACTAAATATTCGATGTCGTTGTCGTCATTACATAATTATTACTGTTTTATCGATCAGAAGTCGGATCACAGATGCGGGCATCTTAAATGAGACATAAATCTTCTTTGTTAATTTGTATTATGCAGTAATCATCTTTATTTAGCATCTTGATATTGCGTATATTAAACCAACTCTAATAAACAATGCTGTTTTGTACTAAATGTATTGATCTGAAGTTAAATAAGTCTGTATGTACGTAAAAATCTATAATGAAAAACTTCTTGGCATTTTCGAATAATATACAAAAGTTAAAACTACGCAATTAAAGCTTTTTGTATTTATATAAAGCAACCTTGCTTAATTGCTTGTATAACTACACAATACTACTTATTTAACTGTTGTTTAACGGGTCCATTCGACATTAGAGCCGCCACAGAGGGGAGATAAGATACAGGAGAACCAGGCATTTATATCAGGCTACTCTTTTCAAATAGTATTTCCTGGTCCTTCATCGTGCCCGATGTAAAGACCGGATACACGCCTCACCCGTTTCCTATCATTTTACTGGACACAGCACTTGGCTCGGTAGTTGGTTGGGGACACTGAAAAGCCTCCCCTAAAGGCCAAGTCGGGCATTGAACCCATGACTTATCCGTCAGAAGTCCAGCGCGTCACCACACAACCAACGACCACCCCTTAATTACAAATAAAGGTTATCTTTATAATGCTAGAAACTATGTTCAACTTGATAAAGGACTGCTGATAATTATACACGTTATGTACAAATGTACCACACAAATAGATCAATTCTATAATTATAAAGTCTTGTTTCACACAAGAAGGTCAACTATATAATCATAAAAGTTATTTATCTCACAATAAAGATTTACTGGATAATTATAAAAGTTAAATACCACACTGTTAAGGTCTATTGTGTGATTGTAAAAGTTATATACGACATAATAAAGGTTTACCGTATAATTATGGACGTTATATTATATTTCTCCTCTAGAAGGTCTTTGTTCATAGGTTTTACTGAAAATTTCTAATTGTTAGTTTTTCCCTTATTTGCATGAATACTCAAAACTTAAATGATGTACAACAATTTCTTCTCAATAAATACGTCATTTGAAAGATTTGCATTCGGCTATTGAACGAATCCGAGGTTTTTGTCCCACAAAAATGAAGAAAATGAAATTTGAATAAAAGATAGAATTGTTCGGAGAAATGTTGAAATTAAAGTAGAATGAAAGTACAGATACATGCGTTAAAATATTCACAGGCTGATGAGATAGAACGCTTACGGCATCTTGATATTATGTAACATATTTTAAAGGCATTTAGTTTGCTAAAAATAAACACACTGTACCAGGATGTGCTCACAGCCATAATATCTAGAACACAGTGCTGTGCTGAAAGGGGAAACTGATCATATTTAATACAATATCTATAACCGTACAGTAATAATACTTACACACAATTTGATTCGATTCCTTTAAATCTACCAAAACGTAAGGACTTTTGTTTTTAATGAAGCCGCAGGTTTTAAATCCATCGGCGAATACATTCAAGTACATACATGTATACTATTAATAAAATTTAAGGAGAAACTTTGACACAGCACTGGGAACACCAATCGGAACTCCTCGGCGTTTTTCTATAGAAAAGTGCCTCGGAAATAATAGACAGGCCGCCATTTTGAAAGTCTGTAGCTCTGAGAATGATTCTTGAAAACGAGTACCCAGTGTTGAAAAGGTAGTGCCCGGAAACCGCATAACCAAGATTTGTAGCCCTTATATTTCTGTCTATTCGATATGATGATTTATGTAAATAATAATCGATTGTCGTTGAATATCAACTAAGACTTGTTTAGATTTTTATGACTTCTATAAACATATTTTCTTACTGATGTATACTCGGCGTTTATTTTCATGGGGATTTAATTTCGTGGATGAGCCAATGTACGAAATTCACGAAATTAAATACCTAACGAAAATTAGTGAAACCACAGTAATTCTAAGTTTAATTTGAACGAAATTTTACACGTTGTAATAAGCTTTGTGAACATAAAACCAAGTTGTAACTTATTACGAAGACTATAGAAAGAGTCAGCTGTCAGATAGCTATCGTAAAAACCTATTGGAAAATCGAGTGGTACGCTGGTAAGTAAATGGATATATGTTTCTGTGTTTTGGGAATTTGTACTTGAAAATCATCTAAGATTTTAACGTTGACAAATGGAAGTACGTCGTATCTTATTAATTCATCCAATTATTTCACATTTCTATGTGTTTGCATTTTACGGTAGACGAGGTAAAACCACCTTTGTGGGAGCATTTAATAAACGATTTAATGATTCAACGTGAATAAAACATGGTTCTCAATCATAGGTTGGATTTTATTACATAATGTACTATGCTATCCTTTTCTTCGATAATCTGATTTCGAAACAGGTTTAGAAAGTCAAAATATATTTTTGTTGATTGAGGAATTTTTAACAAGTTTAATTGGCTTTCTTTGTGCCAATACGGATTGGCTGAAGACTGACCGACTACTGGAGACGCCAACACCATCAACACCATCATCAACACCATCACCACCAACAACATCATCACCACCATCAACACCATCAACACCATCATCAACACCATCACCACCATCAACATCATCACCACCATCAACATCATCAACACTATCAACAACAACAGCATCACCATCATCATCATCAACATCACACAAGTACCATCAACACGTCCACAAAAACAATATTTTCGAATAAACATAATTGACACAGAAGGACGGGTATGTGAGTGGTTTTTAAAATAACGTCACAGTAACGTCATAATCCACATCAACAAAATTATGTTTGTTAAGTTTGTGGTCTTTCACCGGTCAGATATTTATTAATCGGCTGTTGTACTGTCCCAAAGAGAAATGTGCAAACCATAACTTACAACTAATTTGATACATATTGGATTGTCGAAAAACAGAGCAGTAGTGGGACTATGAAATTTAATTTGGATTCGCATAAACACTCACCGTTCCTAAAATACCGTCAACTATTTGTATAAATTGTGTTGAATGAATAAATTACAGTAGTTTCTGGAATCCGACCTTTAGTGTACAAAGACCGGTGAATGTTTTTGTAAACTTTGCGCCCGTCCTTTGTCCGTTATTTATTCTTAGATGGATTGATGCTATCTGGTTATTTATCATCTAAACTTTGAATTTATCTGTAAGTTGTTTCTGTGGTCATTTCAGAGCCGCCCCTATTTTAGTTAGGATGCTGTAGCAATTGATATAAATTTATCATTGTTTATTATCATAACAAAATAACACACCACCATATTTTTGTAAAGAGGGTTGCTACTTCTAGTAGTCATTTTGGAAGGTATAAGATTCTAAGCAACTGACCGGTTATTTGAATTACTATGCAAACTCATGTCTATGAAACTATTTTCCCATCCATTGATAACTTGGCTAGCGTTAGGGCAAACACATAATTTTTTAAGTTAGGCATAACAGCAAAATAACAAATAACACTGTTGTACATGGATATGGCCTGTTGGGACCGGATATCGAACCCGGATTGCCGGGTTATACATCCAGCGCCTAAACCACTAGACAAGGTCAGCGGCCTAATTGTCTTTTACTGAAATACTTGTAATAACGGATATTAATGCCGACATGAGAAATGATTTGTAGAATATTCACCCGAAACCAGAACCATCATCACGTGATCTCCAACTCATCAGACAGATCTCTCCCACCTCAGTACGATATTTCCGTTTCCGGATATAGTGCATTTAGGAAATACATTTTCCAAAGTCTAAGACATTAAGGCTGTTTTCTTTAATGTCTTTTGAGTGAAATACGAATCCATGCATATTTTATTTAAACATTGGATATCTAATACATAAGAATTTTAAATCGGTTGCCTAGCGACGGAGATATTAACGTTCTTAGACATTATTAGATTTGTTGTAAGAAGGAAGAACATATTGCAAATCACTACTTAATGTTTTGTGAAAGCATTTCCATTATACGAGAATAGAACTTGATGGTACATTTACCTTTGTCTCCGGCTAATAGGAATATGGAATTATATTAAAAATATATAAATTATGACTTGGTGTTTTCTTTCTTACCGTAAAACGGAGACTCACAATAATGCATGCAGTAATTAGCCAGGTAATATGACATGATTAAACATATCAATTAAAATATTCTAATATGTACACAAACTGGGAATACATCTGTGTCATTGTGTATCATATTTAACAAATATTGCACAATTTAAGTGTATGTCATAATTTTACGTCGTTGCTGACATAGCATGTCGTTTATGACGTCATTTCCTGTTTATTGTTTATATTTACTATTATTAAGCTGACGAAGGGCAACATGACCAAAACGTTAATTGATTAAACGAATAACATATCTTATTAAAGTTATGACTTCTTTCTTACAAATAAAAAAATGAAGTTATTCTATTAATAAAATACTTATAAAGTCAAATCATGCCACATAATTCCTTACTTGTGTATTTTCGATTAAATGTAATGATGAAATCCTTGGTTCAGCCTCCCGGGAGCAGTAAATGCTTCACAAGTATTTTTGTGGGTATTAAATGGAATTTATTCACATAAGTCAGATATTAAGCGTCAGAAATTCGTTTAAATAAACATTCAACTATTCATTTACATCGAAATAAGATTATAACTTTGAGACAATCTTATAAGTTTAACCCCTGGGAGCGAATATTCTTAGTAAAAACAGTTGCAAACAGATTTCAATGTCTGCACATTCTAGATATAATAATTGCGTTTGCGAATACACTTAAACTAGAAACGAATAGAGGAATGTTGCATATCAATTTACCATCAATTTAAATATTAGAAACTTTTTTCTCATTTTAAGTATTGAATTAAAGTATAGTTTTATGGACTGAACTTTGGCAGATAGGTTTTATGAAATAACAGAAAATATCTCAGTAAAATATGCATGCAAAGGACGGATTTAAAAGTGCTTGTAAAATCAAAGATCTATATACTAACATGATAGTACATGTATAGACGACACAAGTAGAATCAGTGAACTATATATTAACATGAAAGTACATGTATAGATGACACAAGTAGAATCAGCGAACTATATACTAACATGATAGTACATGTATATATGACACTAGTAGAATCAGTGAACTATATACTAACATGATAGTACATGTCTATATGGCACTAGTAGAATCAGTGATCTATATACTAACATGATAGTACATGTATAGACGACACTAGTAGAATCAGTGAACTATATACTAACATGACAGTACAAGTATATTAGACACTAGTAGAATCAGCGAACTATATACTAACATGATAGTACATGTATAGATGACACAAGTAGAATCAGTGACCTATATACTAACATGATAGTACATGTCTATATGGCACTAGTAGAATCAGTGATCTATATACTAACATGATAGTACATGTATAGACGACACTAGTAGAATCAAAGAACTCTATATACTAACATGATAGTACATGTATAGATGACACAGGTAGAATCAGTGACCTATATACTAACATGATAGTACATGTATAGATGACACAAGTAGAATCAATGAAATATATACTAACATGATAGTACATGTATAGATGACACAAGTAGAATCAGTGACCTATATACTAGCATGATAGTACATGTATAGATGACACTAGTAGAATCAGTGACCTATATACTAACATGATAGTACATGTCTATATGACACTAGTAGAATCAGTGATCTATATACTACGTGATAGTACATGTAGAGATGACACTAGTAGAATCAGTGGACCATATACTAACATGATAGTACATATATATAAGACACTAGTAGCATCAGTAAACCATATACTTACATGATAGTACATGTATGTATGTATGACACTAGTAGAATCAGTGAACCATATACTTACATGATAGTACATGTATAGATGACACTAGTAGAATCAGTGAAATATATACTTAATGATAGTACATGTATATATGACACTAGTAGAATCAGTGAACTATATACTAACATGATAGTACATGAATAGACGACACAAGAAGAATCAGTGAAATATATACTAACATGATAGTACATGTATAGACGACACAAGAAGAATCAGTGAAATATATACTTAATGATAGTACATGTATAGATGACACTAGTAGAATCAGTGAAATATATACTTAATGATAGTACATGTATAGATGACACTAGTAGAATCAGTGATCTATATACTAACATGATAGTACATGTATATATGACACTAGTAGAATCAGTGATCTATATACTAACATGACAGTACATATATATATGACACTAGTAGAATCAGTGAACTATATCCTAACATGACAGTACATATATGTATATATGACACTAGTAGAATCAGTGAAATATATACTAACATGATAGTACATGTATAGATGAAACTAGTAGAATCAGTGAACTCTATATACTAACATGATAGTACATGTATATATGACACTAGTAGAATCAGTGAACCATATACTTACATGATAGTACATTTATGTATATATGACACTAGTAAAATCAGTGAACTATATCCTAACATGACAGTACATGTATATATGACACTAGTAGAATCAGTGATCTATATACTAACATGATATTGCATGTATAGATGACACTAGTAGAATCAGTGAACTATATACTAACATGATAGTACATGTATAGACGACAGTAGTAGAATCAGTGAAATATATACTAACCGTGTATTTTCACACTTGTCGCTATGACAACCATTTCATCAATAAACAGAAAATCTTAATGGATCATTCATTTCAATTCGATTTTTAAATGTTGAATTAATAATTTAGTATTTCATTTTATTGTAATGTTGTAAATTAGTACTGTGATCTCTTGGACCAACCTGATCGATTGATGATTAAATTTGCCATTATCATTAAATTGGAACTTCCTATTTCTATCAACATTTAAGGATCAAGGACAGTCCTTCATAATAAATCCATAAGGGGTTAGTTTAAACATATTATTCATTTTATACGGTTCATAATGTTCTCTCCGGTGCATAATATTTAAATGATGTTTTAATCTTTGACTATGGACAATTCGTAATTTCCCTGGTGCATCCTATTTTGAAATTTAAAAATTACCATGCAAACGATAAATCAAAATAAAAACGGCCTGATTCAACGTCAAGCGACGAGTTACATAATCTATATCCGCCATATTGGCAGATGTTCTCAACTGACGTCACAAACAAAGGGAAGTAACCGGGGAACTGGTTTACGGCTTATTCAGTACCGGAATTGAAAATCGGTCTAAATCCCGATAAATGTGGCATTTGTACGCATAAAAATGATCATGTATACGATATAAATAGAAAATAATTTGAATTTAAATTCGATTTTGCATTTTTCAAAGCTTTGGCGAGATTACAATTTTATCAAATGTTTCATGATTCGCTCGAAAATGACAATACTCGCATAACGCTGGAACCCGTTCCACTTAATTAGCAGGAACCAATACGAAATCACTTCCGGCACATACGGTGTAAATAGATCATCAATGACGCGACAGAAGAATCTGATAAATATTTTCACCACACTTTCCCATCATAATCTCATCAGATCATTGATTGCCTACTAACACGGAAAGAATCAAGAATTTCTCGATATCCTGAGAGGGTTTTATTTTCGTACCGAACAATACAAATAGAACCACGATATTAACTCATCATTTGGTACCTGAGAATGGTCATTATAAGTTTAATAAAGAGCAAAAAAGAGAAAAGCTATCTGCAAAAAACACCGTCGTTATAGCAATTCGGTCTTACTATTTAAGTGGTTACCAAGGCAAGAAACCTGTTTCTGAGACTTTTTCTAAAGAAGTGTCACTGTACCCTGAACACCGCTCTCCTGAGTCATCAGTATACACTGAACATCACACTCCTAAGTCATCACTACACACTGAACACCGCACTCCTAAGTCATCACTTCACACTCAACACCGCACTCCTAAGTCATCACTTCACACTGAACACCGCACTCCTTAGAGTCACCACTACACACTCAACACCGCACCTCTAAGTCATCACTTCACACTGAACACCGCACTCCTAAGTCATCACTTCACACTGAACATCGCACCTCTAAGTCATCACTTCACACTGAACACCGCACCTCTAAGTCATCAATTCACACTGAACACCGCACCTCTAAGTCATCACTTCACACTGAACACCGCACTCCTAAGTCATCACTTCACACTGAACGCCGCACTCCTAAGTTATCACTTCACAGTGAACACCGCACCCCTAAGTTATCACTACACTCTGAACACCGCACTACTTAGTCATCACTTCACACTGAACACCGCACTCCTAAGTCATCAGTTCACACTGAACACCGCACTACTTAGTCATCACTTCACACTGAACACCGCACCTCTTAGTCATCACTCCACACTGAACACCGCACTCCTAAGTCATCACTTCACACTGAACACCGCACTCCTAAGTCATCACTTCACACTGAACACCGCACTCCTAAGTCATCACTTCACAGTGAACACCGCACCCCTATGTTATCACTACACTCTGAACACCGCACTACTTAGTCATCAGTTCACACTGAACACCGCACTCCTAAGTCATCACTTCACACTGAACACCGCACTACTTAGTCATCACTTCACACTAAACACCGCACCTCTAAGTCATCACTTCACACTGAACACCGCACTCCTAAGTCATCACTTCACACTCAACACCGCAGTCTTAAGTCATTACTACATCCTGAACACCGCACTCCTAAGTCATCGCTACACACTGAAAACCGTACTACTTAGTCATCACTACACCATGAAATCCGCACTCAATGATCACCACACCACACAAGCATAATCACACCTTGAAAACCGCACCCAGTCATTTCTACAATATAAAAACATTACTACACACATACGTACATGTATATGTATACCGCAATCACTCATGACTTTCTGTGATGATGCTGTTAGCATGTTAAGTTCAAATGATCTAGGGCTATATCTGTATCTCTGAATCTTTTGAACCTTTACTCGTACATTGTTGAACTGATTATTAGTACTGATAAAGGATTATAACGTGATTCAAATTGCATATTTAAAAGATTTATAAAACTAACACAGGCTAAAAAATACTTAAACGAACCAAGTTTCTTGTTGGCTCATCAAGCTAATCCTACGTATTGTTCTTGTAAGGGCGTATCTCTTGTAATGTATTATCTCTTAGTATATTGAGCTATTTATTGTAATGATTAATTCCTGGTAATTCAATTTGTATGTTATATCTTGTAATGTTATTTCTGGTTATAAGCTATATCTTGTCATGTGTTATCTACCGTGATATTTTTTTTCATACATATAAGGAATTATCTCCTGTTATGAATTATCTACTGTAATGAATTATCTACTGTAATGAGCTATTAAGTAGTAAATTGTCTCTGGTGAATATCTCGTGTAATGGGATATTTTCTGTCATGAGGTAATTCCTAGAAATAAGTTAAATTCTTGAACTGCAAGAAATGTTACTATTTATCAGGTGCAACACTTCGTAGGATAAACAGTGTAAACACATACTCTCCGCAGAACGATTTTATTTGAGTACGAATAATAACATTGAAATTAACCAATCAAATTACGTATATTTGATAGACCAATAATAAAAGCTGTGTGATTGAAATACTTTCAAAATAGTGGGTTTTACCTATGTTATTGACAATGACATTTGTATCAACAACATACGGCTAATATCACGTCATTATAACATATTTCATCTTCACTGTCGAATTAATTATTATTTACACGACTGATTCCATAATACGACTTAATACGATTAGCTTGAGCATATGTTGTAATGACGTCATGATGGTATTTATGACATCTGTGTGGAAAAGCTAATCGATTAAAATAAGCGTGTTTCATTACAGATCAGGGCCGTTGGAACCAAAGGGATCAGGGGGAGGGGCTTAGCTCCGCAACAAAGTCGACTGTAATTGTTGATAAAAAGGGGATAAAAATGATCCCCTCCAAAATTATAATTTGTGGTTTACAGAACCGGACATGTAATACATATATTATAATGTAACGAAGTTGCTTCCTTTACTTTTGAGTACGCTATTTGAATAAATCAATACTCACTTCGGATAAAACAGACCAATTAAATGATCCAATTTTCGAACCAATAATATGGCTAGAATAATCAGATATTGACCAATCATTAAGTAGAATTTATAACTTATCATTTTCAAGCTTAGGCAACCAATCAAAGTGAGTTTACCAATCCGACAGAATATAAAAGAGGTAACATCAATTTTTGTGGTGGAGATTTAATCAAAGGATGCGCAGTCGCCTAGACAGTTAAACATGTATATAAATAAATGATAAGACAGAACGAGCAGTCTGGAATTTTGTGTTCGCATTATCTAGCATCACTTCATCCATCAGTACTCTTTGAGATCGCTATAGGCTGATAAACTATTCTTACACGACCAGTACCGGGTCGCAGGTCGGTTTATAACAGTAAGATAGTTTCATTAAAATTAAAGTTGATAAGCTACCATATACGATCATACGTATATTTCATAATAGTTATTGCTAATATTCATAGGCCATGATTATAGTTTATTAATTTTTCAACGTTTATATTAATTGTTAGCTTTATTGTGTCATGATTATTTGAAACATTGATCATCAATATCAATGTTCTAAAGATACATTGAACGCATAATTAATTTCTATTTATTTAATATACATAACCAAAGCCAAATTTGCCCAGAGTAAAATTATACGGTCAAACCTGTGGTAGAAGCAACCTCAGAATATAGGGCCTCCTGTGAATACAGACTAATTATATCTCTCCTAATGGTGGACTTTGTCCACAGGTTTGACTGTATATAAAGTTGTTGACAGCGATGAATAATAATCCGCTCGATACACGTTACAATAACTTATGATGTGTATACAATATTATCATGATTTATGGTTTACTTTACAAGTTCAAGTTCAATATTTTATTTACATAAACTTCTACAGTTCTTTGTAAGTAACAATGCATATAGATAGTGAATGATGGACGTGTGGTACATTCGAAAGAAAAAACAAAACAGAAACAACACACATATGAGAAAAGTGTGTAAATAAGTTTTACAAGTCGACATAAAAAGATGACATGAATCATGAACAAAAATAGAAACAGACTATAATACGGATGTAGGGGATTATCATTGGCGATGGACTACTAAACGAAAGGTCTAGAGGTGGAATCTTGACTTCATCTTTCAAATATCTAATGATCGCCTTTTCAGTGTCCCCATCCCAACTACTGAACCAAGGACGTTGTCCTGGAAATCAGAGGAAATGGGCGAGGCGTCTATCGGTGCCGTTTCATCGGGTAAGATGAAGAACCAGGACAAACTTTTCGAAAAGAGTAGCGATACAAATGCCTAGTTATTCTGTATATTATCTCCCCTCTCTCTCTGGGGCGACTATGAAATAACCATAGCTGTGGAATGGGCCGTGAAACAGCATGTAGATAAATAAAAGTACTGGATGAGTATAATAACTGATCACAGAGATGTACATGTATAATTGATTTAATTTGGTTGTGTCAATAAATGATAATTCATACAATATAAAAAAATAATCGTAAGAATATAATTTAGGAATTACCAGGCCATGTACACCAGTACAAGGGTTAACACTAAAAGAAACGACTCTTATTTCCATTGTGGACCCTGTGATAGTGGTGAGACACGGAGATACATAACTATAACAATATCTATATAATCAAACCCTGTCTTATGAATCAAAGATAAGCAAATATGCTATTGCAAAATATCTAATTTTGGATTTTGGTTGTATAATATGTTTTACGAATATTCATCATGTCGACATTGTCTTTGTTCCCGAAGGTAATTAGCACGGAGAGTTATAGATTTGAGACACCAATTATCACAAGCAGTGATAACAATGTGATGATAATTCATGTCACGTGATACGTACACAGATAAAGAGATAATTTGATAGATAAGAACACGTGTCCCTGGTAAACAATAGTATGCGTCATGATCACAAAAAAATCTGCTTTCACAGACGCGGTAATATCCTAGTTCTGGACTCTTTGTAATGTTACGTACTTTGTCCCAGGAGTTTGAAACTTGCACAAAATGGATGTATTTTGAATTTTCAATTGTCTGTCTTCTTTATGTTCCAAAACAAAAACCAGAAGGCCATTTATGCTGATAAAATGTGTTAAAACCTGAAAATGTGCCTATTCTTTGCTTTCATGGTAAAACTAAAGCCTGAAAAACAGATCTTAGTTCTTAAAGACTTCATTTCTTTATTGACTTATACAAGTCCTAAACCTCAGGGTCCCGCCATTTCACGCCTCTCTCGTATATTCATGGTCCCGCCTTTTCACGCCTCTCTCGTATATTCATGGTCCCGCCTTTTCACGACTGTGATTTTTATTCCTAATGACTTGTGTTTCCTCCAAGTTTTGGTGTAAATAATTATAATGTACTTTTTTTCCCATAAAATCAAATGATCAAAAACAATGTGGTTTGTATTTAAACAATTGCCATAAAACGGAAGCATTTTCCTTATGATCTGTAAGCAGATGTGTACAATTTTTACTAATAGGGGGCTATGAGGTAAGTATTAGTTATCGTTCATATTATGAATTCTATGGGATATATCACAAACGAAGTGAAGCGGAGCGCAGTGATATGACGCATAAAATGCAAATATATGAATGATAACTGATTTACAGTTTGTCCCAATTTCTGTCACGTACGTATGTTTTGTCTCGACCATCACTATAGATGTAATTTGACACCGCCCACAAAGTACCCCAATTCAGAGGAAAATTAAAAAGAAAGCGGGGTCATTCAGTGTGCTTTATCATTTATATGCGTTAATAAGAGCCAACATTTACCTGTAACAATGGATTTCCACTTAGCTTACGACGAATTCTAGATCTTTGATTGTTTTATTCTTGAGGAACTGGTATTGTCTTAGTTATTATATAAAAATCAATACCCAGCAATGCATGATTTCAATGTTTCTTACAGTTTGACCATTCTTTCAATTTGGACCATTAGGCCTATGCACCTTTATTTGCAGCTTCGACCGTTCTGTTTTGAGAAATACAACAGAAAACCCATTCGTTTTTTTCAGCGAAGTAAACTTTTGGTTTTACCATGAACAATTATAGAATAACATAATTTTAGCCCTCGCATACTGTTAGTTGCGTTTGTAAATCATGACATCTCACCGCTGTAAGTTCGAGTCCGGCTTAGATCGGAAAAGCTTGCAAGTGTGGTGTCTAGTACCGGCCCAGATGTTATACAACTTACAATCGATCTCTGAGCATCAAATCCATTCCATTCTCAACGTATTACTGTCGAATATAAGGTGCTGGTTAATTTACAAACTTTTCACAGAAAACAATAATAACATTCTAGCTCACAAGGATAATATTATAACCGCCTACTGCTTGACCATGTGTTGGAGTAGCGACGGAATTATTCAGAATAATTCATAAAGTCAAAATAGTTTTTTTTTGTTGTTTATATCAAGTTCTACGTCCCTCTCCAACATCATATGTCATATGAGGAGGAAAGTTCATCTAACCAGATCCAGTACTAGTCTCCCATCATCCGTAAGCAACTGTACACTTTCTCACATAAAGAGACATGGTCGGTAGCGAGGCTCGAACCCACAACCAACTATCAGTGAGAGGTAACAGTGATTTGAAGTCAGCGACCTTAACCACTCTACTAGAGAGGCGGGTCCATGTCTAATAGGGGATATGGATATTCGGAACAAATCTGGAAATGTACTCATATCTGAGATTACGTTCTACTAATCGCACCAGCGACACTTACAAATACCTCTGTGCTAAATCATTCTTATCTATTATCCGTATTAAATGCCTTTTATTCAATAATATACAATATACAAGTGCTGAAAATGCTTCATTCTGACATTTTCGGGAGGAATAACTTGAAGCGCTGATTGTAAGTAGTTGTATTTTTTTCCGAATTAATAATTAATACAATGTTTCTACTGGCTCCAAATGCCAGACGGTTGAATGAGTATGGCAATGGTAACAGTTTTATTTTGTTTTGACCTAGCTGTACTCAATTTAAAGGCGTGTCATGGCTGAAACTGTACATAAATAAGTAGCTTTGATCCACTGGTTGTGAGAATTGCTTGAAATGTGCCTGACAAATGTCGTGTTTTAAAATTTATTACATATTCTCAGAATATCTTATCTAAATGTAATAACATAATGTCATAATAACATAATGTCATAATAACATAATGTCATAATAACATAATGTTATAACTCAATGTAATGTCATAATAACATAATGTCATAACATAATATGATGTCATAATTAAATGTAATAACATACTGTTATAACTCAATGTAATGTCATAATGTTATAACTTAATGTTATGTTAGAATATCATAACTTAATGTAATTTCACAATGTCATAACTAAATGTAATTGATAAATGTCAAACTGTCGTATTAAATGCCATTACTAAACGTCATTACTTAAATGATCCCCTACTGTAATTCACAATACATTATCAACAAAACTAATTTACTTTACAGCTTTCCAAAATGAACTCACAATAGAAGAGATACTATCAGTGTCCACGCATTGAATATCTCTCTTCATGGTACACTGTGGCTCACTAAATAACCCATTCTACAGCCCACCACGATGGTTGATATTTAACATTACGATTTAATTTGCTTTTATTCCATTGTTACTTTAGTTTCAACCACTTATACCCCTACCTATATTAACATATTCCTTAATTCATGAGAACATCGATTTTATTGAATGAAATTATTGATAAATGCAAGTAACAATATCATGTTTTGGATTTGTTGTGATGGTGAGCGAAATGTACAGTTGTTTAAGTTGAAACGTTTATGTTGACAAGCTTTGTTCACGTTCACCTACCCGGTTAGCTCAGTGGTCTACTGATCAAGAGGTAATGAGTTAGAACCCGGGGCAAGACTCACACTGTCCGTGACAAAGTTGACTAAAGATATTAAATCCTATGTTAAATTGTCTTTCACCTCTGAAATATGTGGGGTAGCTTGGTAGTAGCTTGTGGATAGAATGAGGTTAGTACTGGTTATGACCTGTTAAATCCAGGAAAGTTCCGTCTGGTTACCCGCCAAGACATGACTGAATAAGACGTTAAATCAAAAGAAACAAATACTGTTTCATAATTTAGAATAGTAAAGTATCATAAACAAATGTATTTGTACTGTGCAATACAGTCGGGCTGTAAACATGTACATGTATGCATTTGAAAAGTAATAAGTAAAAAAAAACAAATTGATATTTTTGCATATTTTCGAATTTATTAGTTTTGATAATATGGAAGAAGATGATCATTTGGTCGATTGATCAACACACAGCTTAAACATTATCAAGTCACTGAAATTAGTCCATAAATCGATTAACTTGTAAAAGTTGAATAAAAAACAAGAAGTCGTCAGTCACATACTAGTACATGTTCATATATAAAATCTAGTTCTCTTCCAGAATCTTCTGAAACAATTCTCTCTTTCATCAAGTGCTTCAAAATGTAAGAATGCATCATCTTGTTTTGCCTCATTGTCAAAATATTCCACTTTGTCATAAACCACTTTCTCTTTCTGAACATGTATTACATCTTTCTCTGCTTGTCTCATTCCATATACAGACTCAACTTCAGGTTTTCTCTTTCTCCAAAAACATCCACAGAAAAGTTCTTTCATAGTTTTCTTCTGCTTTTTCTTTTTTCTTATTTCACCAACATCGTCATTATCTATTACTGTGTTCTTGTTAATAATAACTCTCTCATTTTTACCTGATGCTTTGATAACTTCACTAGGTAATGTTGGCACTGCATTCTTATAGCCTGATGTTTCCAAAGCATCTAAAGGAATACTTATTATTAAGGATGCTACTTTTAGTATACCTTTTTTGATATTGATTTCCTCACAAACTGTGTCATCTCCAAGATGGACATCAGATTGGAGAATATTTGTAAGATCCACATCTTCTGAGTGTTTTACTTGTCTATTATCTCTGACATATCTTGTTCTGCTCTCAATTCTGTAAATCTCCGTGTTTTTTGCTTGGCTCACATCCTCGTGTTTGTTGTCATTCTTTTCTACTGTTCTATATGTGTTTGTTTTCTCAATGTTATTATCTGAAGTAGTATGTTCAGTAATACCTTTAAAAGTAGATGATAATATAGCATCTAACTCATTAAGCAGATCATTAGCATCTTTTAATGGATCAATAGTTGTTGAAGATAAACATGTCCGTGGTGATGAAAGCGAAACATCGCTGTGTATTGTATAAAATTCATCCATTTGCGTTTTTGTCCGTACCCTGTGCAAATTCTTGGCTAGTCATGGCGCGGTGACATCTCTAGACGTAATGAAGTCTATAGCAACAACAATAAGACGTCACCTCAAATATGATTGGATAAGGCATCCTAACGCTGATGTTTGATTGGACGAGACCGTCGCGACGTCAGGTCAGTTAGACCGTATTCAAGACGTTGTACGGGCATCATTACGGTCCGGATTTCTTAATCGTTTGGTGAAAAGTGAAAATGCACTATGGTGAAATGCATATTTATTTTTGGGACTAATTAAATCTTTCTGTATAAAGTAGTTGTCTTTGTCAGAATAAACTGTTATATGAAACTAGTTAGGAATCAAACGAAACCATAAGGAATCAAGTCCCTTTTCTTTCATTCGTTGTGATAAATGTTTTACGAGCAGCTATTTGTAATTTCAGTTTTTTGTGTATTTTTCGGTTTTGTTACAGAAATGCAATCTCTATCTAGAGTCGTCTTTTTTATCATATACACGTAAACATCTCAGTCAACGTTCAGCTTTTACTAGATTCTTGTAAATACAAGAAATAAAATCAGAAAAGTTTTACAGCTAAGTACAATACGTGTACAATACGTTGGAGACAAAAATGTCAAAAGTTACAACATTTAAAAAAACGCACTTATTTCTCGGTGGAATGAGGCATTTTTGCATTCGGTGATTAGGTTACGAAACTTGCTTAGGCGTAAAAATGTTTGTTCATGGTAACATGTTCATAAAACATTAACACTAAAATAAATCATAGTTATTATAACATTATTGAAATTAACACATATGTTTGTTTGCTTTACTCCATAAGATGAGTCGAGAAGTTGCGATTTATAGACAGGAAAACCCCGATTATCCGAACTCGGATTAATCGAAAACCTGGTCTTATCCGAAATGAAATTTCGGTCCCGAATTTCCCTCTATATGGTTCAATGTAAATAAATCTTGATTATCAAAGCCAAGTCAAATCAAGTCGAGTCAAAATACTTTTATTCACTCATTTCATAATACATGAATAAATGAGGTACTCATTAACATCTTATTTGAGGCTCATTGACATTGATGGAAAATAATCATACTAACATGCAGAAAATGAACATAAACATAATTACAAATACAAAAACATAATACGGTAGGAACACATTGTATTGAGATTCTTTACACGAGAAGAGAAAAAAGATGATGTCCGATATGGACACCGGAGAGTCACAAAAAAGAGAAAACAAACGAAAAGAGGTTTATTTAAATTAGTGGACAGTTTTGAGTGGGTATTGATTGTTAATATAATAAAAAAGACATTATACCAGTTCCTCAGGAATAAAACAATCATACATTTTCGAATTTGCCGTGAGCTAAGTGAACATCCATTGTTACAGGTAAATGTAGACTCTTACTAACGCATCTATTTAAAGCACACCGAATGCCCCCGCTTTCTTTTTAATTTCCCTCTGCGACTAAGGTACTTTGTGGGCGGAGTCAAATCACACCTATAGTGATGATTGACAGTTTCTGTCGAGACAAAACAAGCGTACGTGACAGAAATTAGGACAAACTGTAAATCAGTTATCCTTCATATTTTGAATTTTATGCGACATATCACTGCTCTCCGCATTCAGAGTCTTTAACGGTACAGATGTTAATGAGCCCTTAAGAACGACCGGAAGTGACGTAACAAGATTACTGACAATCAAGACTAGCAGACACAAACCGCGAGTACTTAACTGTGCTCATTGACGATACTTTCCACTTAACGGAGAGAGTGGTGTAGTTCAAAACAAAGAGTCTTCAAACACAATAAGTATCAATGATGATTACTATTATGTTTATAATAAGATTATACTAACTGAACTTTTGTTCTGATCTGAAGAATTTGGGTAAATATCACTTATACTTAGATTACCGTATGTCTGTAAAAACCAACGACTCAGTACAGTCAATGACGCCAGTTTAATAAAATGTTTTACACAGAATGCAGTATAACCTGTCAAATGCGGACTTTCCGAATCTAGAATTCACATTTACGTTTGTAAGTTTATTAAGGTAATAACATTTTTTTATCACAGAAACCTATAAAAGTTTTAATATTACCAAAATCAGTCCCCCCCCGGTTTGGGAAAAAAAGTTTGGTTGTTACGATCTTAAAATCTTAAATTCTCCGATCTCTGTCGTGTGAATCTGTTCTAAACTGTTGTAACTGCAGATTGATTAAATTATTGTATTAAAATAATCAGAAATAACCCAAAATACATAAACATTTCTAAATCATGCAGAAGTCACCTAAGTGGACATACATACAATGTCATGTAACAACGGTGGACTTCCAAATAGTGTTTACATAAAATGTCCGACATTGTAGCTAATGAGTAATGACTTTCGGTCCTGTTTCAACCTTGTAGTTTTAAACAGATACATCATTTTCTGAACATCTAATCTAAAACAAAGCTCGCCGAGCACCAGTAATTCCTCATTCATCAATATCATTTAAGCTGAATTGATTTGCAGGCGTTGCTCAACAGACATGTCATTATTACTCAGAGTTTATACCATCGCTCGATGACAAAAGCTCTGAATTGTGATACTTGAACTGATGTCATTTACTATAAGTACAAGACATATTTATACAATATAATCTCTGAAAACCAGACTCCTTCCTAAAAAAACGGAATTTTCTGAAAACTGGACGAATTTTCAAGTCTCACTTTTTCGGAATTTATCAAAAATCCCTGAAAAACCGGAAATCCCAGAAAACCGGACTTTTTGCTCAACCCGGAAGAGGTCCGGTTTTCATGTGTTTTAATGCGTGTGATGATGTCATGATTCCTGCTCAAGCATCTTATTCTCATTAAGTTTGCAGAGGGAAGGTGTCATACCGGGACTCATCAAGAAATTGTAGTTATGACACAGGATCGAAGTATTTTGTGTAATCAAGATACAGTTCAACCCCGCCTGATGGATTCTCTGTAATTGAGAACCTCAGCTTTTATGAATAATTCTTCGAAAGTCCGGGATATTATCCGACACTTTTCAAGACAATGTTTTTCCAAATAGTGACAATACAAGGTGCAGGTTACAATACTTGAGGGTAAAATACAAGGTCCGGTTTACAATACTTGAGATAAAACACAAGGTCCAGTTTACAGTAGTTGAGGTAAAATACCGAATGTAACATTAACGCACACCACCATTGATACCTGATGAATTATAATTGAAAGCACGTGGCAGATTGACTGACGTCCCATGGTTCGCGACAACTGACTTTGATGTTTTGCACTTTTGTTGTTTTATTTATACAAGTTAGAAAGTTGCTAAGTAACCGATATTGCTTGTATAAGTATCAAACGCGATGTATACAATAACGGTAACATTTGGTTCATTTCAGTTAGAAATAATATTAACGCGACATGCTGTGCTTCTAAATCTACGGAGGGTAAGAATGGAAGGATTATTTTGCAGTGCGAATATAAAACACCGATAATCACAGAAAACAGATTTCTACTCAAGGTTTACTCTCATATTGACGAAAAGAGCGTTCAACATCACTGATGCGTTTACTCTAGTATCGGACAAGCAATCATTTCAACAATTTCTGTTGAGCGTCCAGGTAACTTAGATTGACAGTAACTGATTCTTTGATCAGTCGATGAATAGTAAATTCATTTTAGTAAAATCGTCCGAAGGATGCCGATGCGTTTAATCTTTCTCACCGGAAGTCGTTTGATAAAAGCATTTGTTTTTGTTACAGAATTATAAATCATGTTTTTACACGCTGATAATTGATCATCGCTGTTATCTGAGGATAACTAGAATTATATGCGTGTTTTATTTCTTTTTGCGTTTCAAGACTACAACAATGCAATTATGGGAAAATTTATGATATTTGGAAATAAAAGAGGATTACTTTGTGAAGTTATTTTCCAGTGTAACTGAATAGAAGTGAAAAATCATTATCTCCACAGAAGCAATGGAATTATAAACCACACGATTATTTTGAGCATGAATATTATTTTATAAAGTGGGAAATTGGATACAGATATTAAATTTTAAATTAATAGAATTAATTATTTTTATACAGTGTTAAGTTTGTAAAGAACAAATTTATAGTTTAATAAATTTCCTCCGTTTTTTTGTGTGACTCATGTCCGAGTTGAAAGTAACCATATCTACTAACATGATAAATAAACTGACGTCAAATGATGACGTCATAGTTGATTTAAATAATTCGACGTATGACATGCGTTCTAATACTAGTTTTATTAGTGTGAAAGAAACTGGTGAATATAATTGGGGTGTTTTATTCTTGGTGCCTATAATCGTGTTCGGCATCACCGGAAATGTACTTGTTTGCATGGCCGTCTCGATGGAGAAACGTCTACAGACAGTGACTAACTACTTCCTGTTTTCGTTGGCGGTCACAGATCTACACGTCTGCATTATCGTCATGCCTGTCAGCATCTTAAATGATTTCTTTGGTACGTGACTTTTTCTTCCGTCTTCTTTTGACCATTTTTCTAAAAATGAGACTTAGATTCACTTACTTATGTTACAAATAGTTAAAATGCATTTAAAAGAGGGCGATCTTAATGCATTTATCTTCATTAAGGTTCCCTTAATTCACATAAGTTGTTAATGTTTTCATCTACTGGGTTTGAAGCGATACTCATTAATAACTGATGGACTGGTGCGTGTTGGCATATGACGTCTGAGATACGATAATTTCTGTTTGTTATTTTATACAAGATTGATTAACTCACTGAGCATGAAAAACATGATATGGCGTCAATCGCTTTAGAAAAGGGAAGTGTTTTATTTCCACTTATAGGGTAAACATGACGTGGCCCTTAAAATGTGAAAACATCGCGTTAAGTGGAAAAGGGGTTGAATTATAACATAACACAGCATTGACAACCTCCATATTTTTGATAACCAAAATGTTAAAACCTTGATGGCTGCAGACTGATCTATCATACACGCCAATTTGATGATATTTATTACCAAAATTGTTTCCCCCAAAAAATGAAATTCTACTGAAGGGGATTTTTTATGAACTTAAGGGGAATGGGGCCAAATTTCGATCTAAAAACAGCCCCGAAAATTAAACACTGAATGGTCTTTCTATTTGGGTTGGTCTTACAATCAATTCTAAATAAAGAGTATGAAGTGCAACGTCTCCAAAGCAACTCCCGATGGGCGAAGCGAAAATATTCTGTTGTTGAGAGGTTGTTGCTCTAGAGAGGTCAAATTAATCCATAAATCGTGCAGTGGGAAAATTCATTCTGGAGGTTATTGCTCAAGAGTTGGCCGGTCTGGAGAGGTTATACTGTACATTTAACATCTTTCGGAAATATTAGGGGTCGGCGTTATTTTGATGGGGTCGTTAAGCAGTGTTTTACTGTAGATTTTTACTGCGATTCAAACAGAGCTAATTTGGGCGAAAGGATCATCTTATTTTCAATTTTTTATCAAGACCAAACTAATAACAAAATTATATTAATAAAAATAATAAAACTAAATAATAGTTATAATTACAATGATAACAAGCATAATAATTATCATAATAACAATAATACTCATGATAATAAAATTCATTATAACAATAATAATTATAATAATAATAATGATTACCATAACAACAATAATAATAGCGTCAATGATAATGAAAATAATTATGATGAATTATGATTATAATTAAGCAATAATACTACTAAAAATAAATAATCATAGCAAATACAATAATCATAATGATAGATAATAATGGAATTCATAATAATACAAGCAATAATAAAAACAAGAATAATCATAATCATAAAATCAATTATAACAAGCATCATGATACAAATCATGATAACAATGAAAGAAAGAATGATAATAATGATAATAATCGTCGGCGTCATTGTATTGTTATTGTATTAATGGAAGCTTTGAAGACAAGGGAAATTATTATTAGAGTACGAGACGTACAATGTCAAAATGAAATGTTAAAGCTAGTCATCATAATAAAATGAGCTTGAAGAGATCGTTCAGTCAGAGATTTTGTTATATACAGTGCAACCTCTCCAAAGCAACACCCATTGGGAGTAGTGAAATTATGTTGTTGTTGACAAGTTGTTGCTCTAGAGAGGTTGAATTAATAGTTGAATCATGCAGTGAGAAAAAATCATGTTGTTGTTAAAGGGAGGTTGTTACTAAAGAGAGTGTAGAGGTTACATTGTATTGTACAGCGTACATCAATGATTGTGACGTGGTTGATCTTCACGTAAAAACAGTTTATTCAATTAAAGACAGCCATATAATTATACACGATAGTGAAAAGTTTTCCTGTATTTGCAATCAGATCTACGTCATTATCATACCTTCACGTTATTGTAAGAACAATCTTTACGTCAAGTCTGTATTTTTTTCTCACGAATGAAAAGCAAAATATAATTGTTAAGGGATTACTGCGTAGTCATATCTGTCTTTAAGTTCATACAAAGTTGAATTATTCAGTGATATCCAAGAAGGTATGAAGGTTTGATATATGAAGGTGTGTGATATGAAGGTGTGAGATATGAAGGTGTAAGATATGAATGACATATATGAAGGTGTGAGGTATGAAGGTGTGAGGTATGAAGGTGTAAGATGTGAATGACATATATGAAGGTGTGAGGTATGAAGGTGTGAGATATAAAGGTGTGTGATATGAAGGTGTGAGGTATGAAGGTGTGATATATGACGGTGTCTGATATGAAAGTGTGAGATATAAAGATGTGAGATATGAATGTGTGAGGTATGTAGTTGTGATATATGAAGGTGTGATATATGAAGGTGTGATACATGAAGGTGTGAGGTATGAAGGTGTGAGACATGAAGGTGTATGATTTGAGGGTGTGAGATATGAATGTGTGAGATATGAAGGTGTTAGATATGAAGGTGTAAGATATGAATGACATATATGAAGGTGTGAGATATAAGGTCTGTGATATGAAGGTGTGAGATATGAAAGTGTGAGGTATGTAGGTGTGATATATGAAGGTGTGAGGTATGAAGGTGATATATGAAAGTGTGATATATAATGATGTGAGATATGAAGGTGTGAGGTATGTAGTTGTGATACATGAAGGTGTGTGATATGAAGGTCTAAGATATGAAGGTGTGAGGTATAAAAGTGTGTCAAATACGATGGTGTGTGAATATGAATGTGTGATATATGAAAGTATGAAATATAAAGGTGTGAGTTATGAAAGTGTGAGATATGAAGGTGTGATGCATGAAAGTGTGTGATATAAGGGTGTGTAATATACAGGTGTGATATATGATAATGTGTGATATGAAGGTGATATGATCTTGGTGATTGAAAGTGAGAACGAGACATGACCGGTATTGATGGAAGGGGTACGAAGAGTGGACAAAGAAGTAGGGAGGAAAATGTGCATCCCGCTCGGTAAGAACTGAATATAGCTCTTATTGATTCTATAACATACTGATTGGTATCATAATTATGGAAGTTGTAGAAGTATCTATGTTATAATTTAGAAATTCATTTCTTTTGTACGAATGTTATCCTAGATAACACACAGATAATAATAAGACACTGTTTATTGTCGTTAACATTATACAGACTTATTAAGCAATAGAACTCACTATTTTTAAGGATGGCCTTAATACGATAAAATCGAACCATCAATATATTAATCTTGATTCATTTGTCAATACCAATTTTTTTTTAATACTGGTATCTTTCATAAAAAATCATTTCACTTTTGGAGACTGCATGATAGGAACATAAGGTAGCCTTATCACAAAACTATAGTTCAGCTTTTTGATGCGGACCAAAATATCACATTTTTACTTGATCCGCCATAGGATTGTAAAGCTAGTTCCGGTTCCATATCCCTCAGTTCAAGTCTATGTAAGTTTGGTTTCTACTAGTACTTTCAGTACTTTGATTTAGTCTCAGTAAACTAAAATTGCTTAGTCATTATTTCCAGATAGAATATTTTGCAATGTGAAAATATCACCCAAATGCATAACAAGAACAACTATATCAAAACGTTATAGGTAGACGAATTACAAGAAGCAAATTGGTTTATGTTTTTGTATGAAGTTTCTTTTTTCATAAAGGATATTGACTGTATATTTTATTCAATCCTCCATTAAGGAGAGTATAAAATATTTATATGATATGAGTAATACACATTATAATGGCAATCATGAGTATTTGACAAACGTATATAGTTCACAAGCACATGGTAATATCATACCCTACATCAATCAAATAGAATCAACCCTAAATGTTAACGAATTCACTATAAATCTGAGCACTATCAAACAACCACATTGAACTTCAAATAGCCACACAACAACTTATCTAGGCAATGCCTTCATGATTTACTTACCTGTCATCTATTAGTAGATTCAGTCATCACCATTAGCCAATCAAATGGCCAGGATTAGCCAAACTAGTAATAGACACTACACTATATACTCGAAAACAGCTATAATAAACTAATACTCATAAGTATAATTCGTCTAGAAAAATAGAGCCGTAACCATCTGTGTGTAAGGATTTATAATTGACCTTGCAGACAAAACTTCTGTTCTACCTACCATTTTTCATCATTAAGGATATCGTTAGACAACTGGTAATTGTCTGCTGTTCAGTTTAATTCAACAAAATTTATTTCATTCTAAGAATAATTGAAACACTCCTCTAACAGTAGTTGGAATTCTCTTAGCCAGTTTTAGGTTTTTGGCTAAAGTTTGAATTTTTGCTTTTACTGAACCTAATTATTGACCAGTGACTTTGATACAGTCATTGTCAGAATGGCATGTACAATGATAATATTTAATCCATGTCACACTTCATCTTAACCTTCAAAGCCTTTGCGCTTTCAGCAATATCTCGATATTTAATTATTATGCTGTAATTAACAAAGTCTAGTCAATGAATAATTAATGTTCTGATGATTCACCAGGGTCTATTTCGCCCGAATTCGATAGAAGTCGGTCATTTAGACGTCATATTAATTTAATATCTAACGACCGTGTCTCGCATGTTCAGTGGATTAAAGTTATAAATTGTGATTATTTATTAATTTATTCTATTGCTGTATGTATCTAACATACGAAAATAGAATTGCTTGTAGCTATTGGAAGGTAATTCAATAATATGGCTAACATCAGTTACGCCAGTTTGTCTTTTTATTGCCCCGTCTTCCTACATCATTACGCCAACTTCGGAGCATATTAATGCTGACCAACGCATCGACGACAGTGAAGCGTCATAAACATCTGCTCAATAAAATTACAGATAATGAAATACAGATATACGTAGGTTCCCGGCGGACATAGCCGTGCGGGATAATCAGGCCTTGTCATGTTCACATATTCACAATTATCTCGTTTCTGAAACTGCTGTTGGTCAAGTTTAGATAACTATAGGACTGTTATTCGTTGATTTGAAAACAAATTTAAACATAAATGTATTGAAATGATTATCAATTATTTAATTTGAGTGAAGTATATGCTAGCTCCGTTTTTATTAGTCACTGTTCTACGCAAGCCGCTGAAACGCTTATCAAATAGGAAACCCGAGAATCAAGTCAGACAGAAATAACAAATAAAATGTCTTTTTCTATTTAAAGATGGTTGAAATTAATCTGTTTCTGCTCGATGCTGATTAACCTGACTAAATCCGATTTAAAATAAAGCAACAAGGTCGTTTAAATGACAATGTGTCAGGCGCTGAAGTACTATAAATATATATTTTGTGCTATTAATAGGTATTTTTGTACTATAAGTAGGTATTTTGCACTATAAATAGGTATTTTGTACTATAAATAGGTATTTTTGCACTATAAATAGGTATTTTGCACTATAAATAGGTATTTTTCAACTATAAATAGGTATTTTGTACTATAAATATGTATTTTTGTACTATAGATAGGTATTTTGTACTATAAATTGGTATTTTTGTACTATAAATAGGTATTTTGTATTATAAATAGGTATTTTGGTACTATAAATAGGTATTTTTTGTACTATAAATAGGTATTTTGCACTATAAATAGGTATGTTTTTACTATCAAGAGGTATTTTGGTACTATAAATAGGTATTTTTGAATTATAGATAGTTATTTTGCACTATAAATAGGTATTTTTGCGCTATAAATAGGTATTTTGGTACTATAAATAGGTATGTTTGTACTATAAAGAGGTATTTTGCACTATAAATAGGTATTTTTGTGCTATAAATAGGTATTTTGGTATTATAAATAGGTATTTTTGTACTATAGATAGGTATTTTGCACTATAAATAGGTATTTTGTACTATAAATAGGTATTTTGTACACTAAATAGGTATTTTGTACACTAAATAGGTATTTTTGTACAATAACTGGTATTTTTGAATTATAGGTAGTTATTTTGCACTATGAATAGGTATTTTTTGTACTATAAATAGGTATTTTGCACTATAAATAGGTATGTTTGTACTATAAAGAGGTATTTTGCACTATAAAAAGGTATTTTTGTACAATAAATAAGTATTTTTGAATAATAGATAGTTATTTTGCACTATTAATAGGTATTTTGTACTATAAATAGGTAAATTCGTACTATGGATAGGTATTTTGCACTAAATAGATATTTTGCACTACAAATAGGTATTTTTGTATTATAAATAGGTATTTTGCACTATAAATAGATATTTTGTAATAAATCATTGAATCTGAATGGCTAAAACCGGAGCATACTGGAAATAATTAAGTCGTCTATTGACCAGTTTTCAAAATGTTGTCCAGTCAGCCGATGATTATTTTATTGCATTATCATATAATATTATTCAAGATTTTGTCTTATAATGTCTGAATGATTCAGCACCAAATTTAACGTGCACCTGATCCTACCTAAGTAGGGACAAATTTTGCACACTGACCCTATACACATTAACAACAACAATTTACCAATACCCAACGACTTCTTACTAATTAACAATAACTATTTACCTGTAAACAGAAGGTATAAAGCAATAAACAAAATAAGTATTTAGCCATGAACAATGACTTTTTAGCCATGAACAATGACTGTTTACCCATGAACAATGACTTCTGGTCCATAAACAATGTCTTCTGACCTATGAATTATAGGCTCTTTAGTTTGGATGAGGACACTGAAAAACACCGGGTTTATTGCACATGTGTCTACAGTAAAACTTATGAACAATGGTCACCCTTGGAAAAGACAGAATTTGGCCTCTGTTGACAGGCGACCCTTATTCGGAGGTCATATTGTTCGAAATACATTTGTAATCATTAACGGTTTTTAAAATAATGACCTTTAGAACAGAGTGGTCTTTAATCGGAGATGACCAATAACATAAAATTATTTGACTATAACTCGGATAAAAAATATGCTAATCAAATTTTGCTGCTGCGACGTTCCAAACTTCGAATTTAAGTGGACGACTTTTAGTAAGCTAGATAAAAATGTTCTCGGAAAGTGTCATTCATGTCAAAGCGGACTGGTAAGAATGTCAGAAAGATATCCCCTGGGCTTCATCAAAACAGTTTAAGATGTCTCGCTACTACAATTATTTACAAGTTTTAAATTTGATACACAATTCTTCGTAAAATTTGACATGTTATTCTATCACATGACATTTTAAGTAGGTTCGCTGCTCGATGAGTGCTATGTTGAATTTTCTATGTATACACAACAACAATGATAAGAAATGCGCAGACTTATATAAACAATACAATTATAAGTCTTTAAGGAATCTGAAGTTAGAAAGAATGGATATCGCTATGTACATGTAGTTGACTAGATGTTGTTAATTTAATTCATGAAATATAATATCATGACGTATTCAGTTGCGTCATATATGTTGGGAAATGACCTTGGACATTGGAAATGTATACATACATGTACGTACAGTCAAACCTGTGAAAAAATGCCAAAAATTAATATGGTTTTAATTACAGGTGGCCCTTATTCAGAGGTCATATAGTTCTAAATAATTAATGGCGGGTTTTAAAACAGTGGCCTTTATTCGCAGGATGACCTTTATTCGGAAGTGGCCATTTACACAGGTTTGACTGTATATAAGTTATACGAACCATTGTCACGTCACACAATTAAGCCAATTCTAAGACAGTTGGCAGAAGATACAATGTTGTAATTGTGCCACCTTCTTCAGGGAGTCTGCGACATTAAATGCGAATATTGTTCTATTACCGCCGTATTGTTAGTATGTTAATCCCCGAAGGTTGTCACAGACACCAGTTTCACTTGTAACATTAGATCCATTAACAATACAGTCAATGGCTGGAAGCAATGTATCATGTTTCTAATGATCCCTATCATTAACGATGACTCTTGTAGAAATCGACCTGTCTTCTCAACACAAACACACGAGATGAAAGTCTTATTAGTTTGTTCCGATAGTTCAGCTTTCTATAGCCGTCCCTCGCTCGGCACGCATGAATTTTTATGCGGACCAAAGTACATTTGTACTACCTTTGCTATATTCGCCACGTAATTAAACAAGTTCCAATTCCAAGTTGTAATGCAAGTCTATATGTAAGTTCAATTTCCATGAGTACTTTGATTCCATTCCGAGTATCTAATTTGTTACATTCAATGTCATGTAAAAATAAATGTTTTGTTGTTTATTCCGGTTTCAAATCATAGAAAAGATATACTGATCTCGTGTTGAGACCGCAAAACGTTAGGACAGACTTCGTGCTTGAATACCAAACATTGAGAATGGATGCTTAAATCTCCCTCTTTGAGAACAAACTCCGTGCTTATATCTAGACACCATACCACCGAACTCAAGAAAAATCATACGCCTTATATGCATCCGCAATACACCTTAGAATGTGGCTTTTTTTCATTTCGTCTTAAAAAGACTTGTTACTATACTTATGACAGGGGAGAATAATTACAGGAAATGTACTTGAGACAATAATTATTGTAATTCCTCGGTATACTAGTATATCATCAGCAGCTGTTTCTTATGTTACCATTATCCCAAGTGACTTATTATTCTTTATTATTTTCATTTCTTTATATATGTGACAAACACGTCATGTAATCAATAATAAATGAATCATTTAGTTGAATGAAAGGATCGTGGTAAAGAGAGATTTGCTAGTTAATGTTAACTCAGTATTGTCAATTAATACAGCGAATGAAGATGTAACTGAAAAAGTATGAATTGATAAACTGATAAAAAATCTATAATAAGACTAATTAGAAAAAGCTAAGCTCGTAACAACATTCTAAATAAACATCACAGGGATGTCCGTCTATAGCATGTAGTGACATACTATCTGGATTGAATATTTCTTTAATTACAGTACAACCTCTCCAGAGTGGCCCTCTCTTGAGCAACCTCACTTAAATGCATATTTTCCCCACTGTACGGTTTAAATCTTGATTTACCCTCTCCAGAGCAACCTCCTCTCAACAACAACATAATTGTGCTTCACCCAAAGGATGTTGCCTTGGTGAGGTTCCACTGTACCGTATGTGCATCATTTTAAAATATAACAAACTTTACATGCGATACATTTAATGCTAGAGGGATGTCAACACTCTGTTTCATAACTTTCATATCCCTTTGACTGAGTGGTCGTTGCCACAATCTATTGTACTGTCGCCTCCCTCCCGGAGTAATGGAGCATCATTTTCTAACAGGAATAGTGACTGTTTATATACATGTGTATAATATTAAATTGAGTAAACGCGAACTTCCCAACATTATGAATTAAGAAAAAGATGTTTTCATAAATAATTGAGTGGTTTCTATCGACAAACGCGTTAAGATGGCAACGTTGATTAACACCAGATTAGACCAGAGACAAATCCTTCCGGCAGAGACTTTCACAGAGCACTAGGCAATGTCACAGAGATTAGGAGATTATGCCATCTTTTTTAAAGCACTTCAAACAATCTAATATAGTCTGAATCACAGACAGGATGCGCTGAAGAATCTCAGTTGTCTGTTCTAACATGATTACCTCGGTTATTGCTCAACAAAGAACGAATTCTTCACATCGCAGGTAGTTCAATTAGCTTAGGTCGTAATAAATCTTTGAAATTACAGCGATTATAATTGTGTCGGGGTAGCTTTGAAGTATCAGTAACTCGATATAAGTACAGTTAAACCTGTGTTAACGATCAACTCCAAATAAAGGTCACCCTGTGAATAAAGGACATTCTCTAAATAGCTGCTATTGATTATATACAACAAAATGACGCCCGGATAAAGATGACCTGGTGTTAAAGGTCACAGTACTTATTATGTCTTTTCCAAGGGTGACCTTTGTTCACAGGTTTGACTACCCATGTATGTGAATTAGGTATGTATCATATAGATCTCCAACTTAGATAAAAACAAATTGTTTGATAAAATATCACTTTACTTGAAAAAATAATACAACGACTAGGTCGTGTTTCTGTTATTGAACGGCGGACATTTACCTGGTCATTAGTTCTGAGATACCATCCCGTATAATCACCGTTATCTAATTCAACAAGTATTAACCAAAGCATGCATCAGAGATTTGTGATAACAACACACATAAGTAAGATATATCAGTCATACACCCGGGGTAGAATCACCGACCTTTCTCGAGCCAGCTGGACAGCTTCCTCGTACATTAAAATTGGTCCTAGTTGGAATTTGAACTCACATGAATAAGGGACTTAGTGATTACTAGTCAGAGACCAGAGGTCAGTTAAAGCTTATGTAAGTTCAGTCTCCGTGAGTACTTTCAGTACTTTGATTGTATAATAGTGTGGAATCTCTCAAAATCCGGTCTTGATTGAACACGGTATGAAGTCCAGAAAAAAACGGTTTCCGGTTTGCCTTTAGACAAAAATACGAAAAGTGTTTCACACAAAGTGATGAATAAAAGTCGGCTTTAACAAACTTATTAGAATTCATATTATTTATATATTAGAGAAGTCTGACTTATCATCACTGTGTTAAATCCATGGTTAGTACTGCCAACAGTTCGTGCTTTCAGAAAAGATAGGTCAATAATTACACCTATAATACATGATCGCTTATCAGTAAATGTTGTACGACCGATCGTATCTTGCGATGAAGGAAACATACATCTTATCACTCATAGTGTCACGTGCTTATTGACGTAAATGTTGTATAGTTATCTTTGTTTATCATCGATTAATAAGATAAACATATTATCTTTAACATGCTTTAAAAGTAAAGACTATGCCATCGTTAATCTCATACCTCTCCAGAGCGTCCCTCTCTTGGGCAACCACCTCCCTCCAACAAGAGTATAGTTTTCCCCTGATAAATGTAACCACTCTAGAGCAACAAGCTCTCAACAACAGCATAATTTTGCTACTCCCAAAGGTTGTTGCTTTGAAGAGGTTACACTGTAACAGCTAAATTTGTGAATCACGCAAAATCTAAGACGTGGCTTTACATTTTTCAATCATATACGAGTATAAATTATATGGTGGCTGATTTCTGCCATTTCATATCTTCGTGTGTTCGCCCCTAGAAGTCGAAGCACGACGACACGAACACACGACAAATTGCTCATTTATCGTGTCTTCGCCTTCGACCTTAGAGGGCGAATACACGAACACACGAAATATTGAAGGCGAAATAACGATATTTTGATAGGCGAACTAACGAAATCTTTTCTTGTATAGTTTCGTGTCGGCGGGTATGAAATCTTTGTATCGGCGCCCTATATTCGTTGTGTGTTCGTGTCTTCGCATAGACAGGCGAAAGGCGAAGACACGACAATAGGCTAATTATAGTATCTTCGTGTAGTCGTGCTTCGCCCCGAAAGCGAAGACACGAACACACGATAATTTGCGATGTTTCGTGTCGTCGTGTCTTCGCCTTCCGGTAGACATGCGCAGAACCATAAATCTGGCCCACCGTGTAATAGTTTTGCAATTCAATACTATCTGTAATGGTTCTGCGCATGTCTATCGGAAGGCGAAGACACGACGACACGAAACCTTGCACATAATCGTGTTTTCGTGTAGTCGTGCTTCGCCCCGAAGGACGAAGACGCGACGACACGATAATGTGCAATGTTTCGTGTCGTCGTGTCTTCGCCTTTCGAGGCGAAGACACGAACACACGACAAATATAGGGCGCCGATACGACGATTTCATACCCGCCGACACGAAACTCTACAAGAGTAGATTTCGTGTGTTCGCCTATCAAAATTTCGTTATTTCGCCTTCAATATTTCGTGTCTTCGTGTGTTCGCCCTCTAAGGTCGAAGGCGAAGACACGACAAATGATCAATTTATCGTGTGTTCGTGTCGTCGTGCTTCGACTTCTGGGGGCGAACACACGAAGATATGAAATGGCAGAAATCAGCCACCATAGAAATCAGCCACCATAGGATTACGGCCGGGGTCATTTGTCCACTTGGCATTAGCATTGTTTATCGGTTACATCTTGAATATTTCGTATTGAAGATTTGTGGTGTGTCCGACCTCATAGAAAATATGCATATTTCCTAATGTGCAGTTACAATGCCGCTATGATTCTCTAAGAAGATCATAACACCACCGGGGAACAATTTTCATACTTAAAATGCCACTTCACATAATATTCTGTTTCCAGTAAGTCTCGGAATATCATTGAAGTCCCAACCGTTATAAAAATACAATAATTATGAACTGAACATATAACAATGATTGTCATTTTCTCTTCTGTCTTGATAAAATTAAGTTACAAAATCAAGTGTTTTATGACCCTCATCTTTTCTGAAGATAATCCATTTTTATTGCCAGGTAACTTTTTTGCACACAGCACGAGAAAAATAACTTTTTGCATAAAACTCTTAATACCAAAGTTCTTGAAATATCTCAAATTTCTCATAGCCTACGTAGTCTCGATAAAAACGTGATTTCTATTTTGCAACGTGATGTCATCTGTGATTGCTGTTCTATTATTGTAACCGAATCATTTCTGTTGAAAATTTGGGTGACAAACAACACGTTTCATTTATCTAAACACACGGGACACGTTACTTCTTTGTTATAAAGAACATTAATAGTTCTCATATTACAGGGGACCTTTCTGTTTTGTTCGTTATAGTGACAATATTGAATCCAGAGTCGACTATCGACGTCTTTGTCTTTGCACATGGTGTGGGAGTTATTTACAAAAAACGTTAGGAAAATTAACCCTGTGGCACTGGTTTGGATAATTGTTTAATCGTACATAACTAAACTAGTACTTGTTTGTTTGTCGTGACATAACTATTTAGATGACTTAATTACAGTAGGTAGTATGGCGTACTGAATCTAAACTTTTTATGATTTTAAAGCTATGAAATAGCTCATTAATTTTTTCAATTATGTTCACTGTTTAATTTACTTGTACATATACTTCTTTATACTTGCACAACAACAGCAATGCCTTTCATCAGCATTATTTCACAAATTAATGCATGTGTGTTAGTACGATAATATAAAAAATAGTGTACACACACCACAGAAGTACATTACAGTTTCCTCTCTCAGTTTCACTGTTGAGTTTCTAAGAAAAGAAAAAGGTCTCGAATGAAGCATTATTGAACAATATTACTGTCTAGCTGTCAAAAAAAGTTTTATAACAATCACTGACTGAAAATCAGCTTCACTGCTTGTACAGTAAGCACTAGACATAGATATATCTGCGGTAACAATTTGAATCTAGGTATTATTTTATTAAGTTCAAAGTGACTCATTTCACATCAGAGCAGTAACATTCCTAATTTATAAATCATAGAACAGTAACATTCACCTATTTTATAAATCATAGAACAGTAACATTCCTAATTTATAAATCATAGAACAGTAACATTCCTAATATATAAATCAGAGAACTGTCACACCAGTCTGTTAAAATACAGAAACATGACTTGAATTAGTATTGCTTTGTCGGCTAAAGTCTATGTTAAGAAATAAAACAAAATCTTGGCACTAGATGTGCATTATTTGACGATATTCGCGTTAATGTCGAAACGAATAAATACACAGTTTGAAGTTATGCCAAATCGGGAAATCTGTAAACAAAAGGCGAAAACAGGCTTGGGGCAAAAAGAATCGTGACGTTAACATATCAACGAACCGATAGACGCAATGAAGCCATAAATATACAGATTGTACGAAGCGTCACATGTGGTATTTTCTAGAGGGGAAACTCGTGTAAAAAGCAAGTGTTAAATTCAATGAACGTTAAGTTTATTTCTAGGAAAATGTGGACGAAAATAGCCAAGACTGTATTTTTGTGTGTTTGGCAGTGGGTGCTATATTACACTTTGACGCCGCATTCGATAGGTTATATTACTGTTCTGGTCCATATAATGTTTGATCTTGTATGCGCTTTGATTTATTTGGTCTTGTGATGTGTGATCGTGTCTTGGAATCTATTTCTTCCCCACATTGGCTGTCAGGAACTTGAAGCCAGCTGCTTCACAGCTATGAATTAATGAGTTTTAATTTTCCAAAGACAAGCAATGCTGGTTGCAGCATTCAATTGTTCTCTATGCTCAACACATTATAAATACAAATACATAATATTTAGTTGGTGGAGGAGGGAACAGTTCGTTTCATCGGTATTTCAATTACATAATAACATCCTGACCAGTGGAATTAGCTTAAACGGTACCGATACAAACCCAGTACTCCGCAATTGATGATATTAAGGACAAGTTCAAATATGGGTCACCTAGGGTCAAAAACCAGGTCACAAGGTCAAATCTTAGGAAAACCTTATTAACACTGTAGATGTCAAATTTTGATCGTATCTTCACCAAACCTAGTCAGACTGTTTGTCTTAATGATATGTAAGACAAATTCGAACATAGGTCGACTGGGGTCAAAAACTAGGTCACCGGTTCAAAACAATGTTTTAATGAGTGAACAGTGATTGTCATGTGAGCGATATAGGGCCATCTTGGCCCTCTTGTTTATGTATTGCTCCATTGTAGGAAAGAGCACAGGAGCTACTTTGGTCTCCTTTAGGAGCGCAGTAGTCTAATGTAGTCTCCGTTTATAAGCACTGCTTGCCATATATACTCATGTTTTGTCATCATATCTGAGATACGTATATCCGGTGGAAATAAATAGTCACGTTTTGAGTTAGTGTGTGTTGTTCCTCGTTCAGTAAAATCCTCATTGTATTTCATAAATATTTTATTTGCTGATATGTTTTGTGAACCAATGATAAGTTACTTAGTTTGAGGGTCAGTCTTGGGATGCAGCCTTGACATTGGTTAATTCATTTGTGTAACTGCCAAGTTGATGACTTGGTTTTTAAGATAAGTAAAACAATAAAAATATATGAGATGTTCCTTCTATCCTAGACCACATTGCGGTACTAGGCCACTCCTTAGTAGATCTTTATTGATATGAAAAACCATATAAATCTCTGAATGTTGACCAGCTCATAAAAATCTTCATGTTTCTCTTAGGTAACCTTTGTTTACTGTTATACATTCATATGGATTCAGTTAGCAAGGATTGTCATATCGTTTTATGTGCATTATAGGAATGTCCTATTATCTAAATATGCCATTATGTACTTTAGAAATGTCACGTGATTTTGTATGTCATGATATTAAGAAATGTAATTAAATTTAGATTTTGTAAATTAATTTTGATCTTTTAAGTCACGTTACTTAGAAACGTTATGCAATTTTTTGAAATATGATGTAATTAAGGTAATATTATATCATATTACTGTGGAATCATTAATTTTCGTTGGGGATTTTATTTCGTGGATTTCGTGGGTCGGCTCATCCACGAAATCAAATCCCCATGAATTCAAATGCAGAGATGAGGCATTTTGTTTTCAGAAATCTACATCCACGAATTTATGTCCCCACGAATTAGCAATTTTAATAGAAACCACGAATATTGAACCGAACGAAAATAAATGAAAATACAGTATATAGAGATGTTACGATATTTAGGTAGGTCATGTAACTAGGATATGTTTAGTAATCTAGATACGTCATGTTTATCATATGAGCAGCATGGTAATTACATGGTAATTATGTAATATTAGAGATGTTGAGCAATTTTGAAATGCTATGTAATTTAGAAATGTCATGTTAATTTTAATTAGATGTGGTATGTAATTTAATAATGTCATGTAAATTAGATGTGTTATGTAATTTAGTAATAACATGTAAATTAGATATGTAATGTAACTTAGTAATATCATGTTGATTAGATATGTTATGTAATCTAGTAATGTCATGTAAATTAGACATGTAATATTGTTTAGAAAAATCATGTAAATTAGATATGTAATGTTATTTAGAAATATCATGTAAATTAGATATGTTATTAACATTCAACATGATTTCTTACGTGAAAGATTAGAGATTTCTATTTAAGTTTGCATTCTATTCATACCCTGTAGCGGATATAGACTGTGATTGTGTGTCATGTTAACTTCGATAATTCTTTTATTCAATCAAACTAAGTTCAAAATGTCAAGAAAAATTAACTTTGTCCAAATTAGATCAGTATTAATACGTTCATTAGATCTGTTAATTAAGTAACTCTGTGTTAAGATGGTTGAAGTTCATATGGTGACTTTATTTATTCTGTACGTGTTTATTAAACTTAAAGTGAGTTTATACATCAAAGCAGTATAACAAACGTCCAATGACGTGATGTATTTCTAAATGCTTCACAGCTACTTAGAACGTTTACATCCCTCAAAAATTGTCAAATTGTCACACTCGGGGTGCATCTTCCAAGCCGGTGTCTTCATCAATTTCCTGAAAATTTAATCGTTGTAGCATACTTTCATATTTTCAGTGTACAAACCTAATTGACAGTTACACATTTACTGGCACTCCGAAATTGTTCACACTTCAGTAAAAAAATAAATTAAGTTAATTCGACTAGTCGGTTTAATTAGGTAAGTGTTCTTTTAGTAAATTGAATTTTACTTAAATGAACTTACGAATGAAGAAGAATTCTTTGGTTCACTTTTACCAAATTACTCTGTTCCATAAATAAAATACCAACTTTTATAGTTTCGCTCTTCAATTTATCCGTTTTAAGGAATGACAATTGATTTCTCCACCGCTAGATACTAAATCAACAGGATCATGAAACTTGGTAACTTCATTATGAACAAAACATGCCCCTTTCAATTTGTTTCCACCAGTGCTGTTCTCAGAAGCGAAGGTTTCACATTCAAATAACAAACAAGGTCAAAAACGCTAGAAAGCGGCTCGGTTTGTTTTTGGACTTGATTTTTATCAAAATCAAGTCCTTTGTAATCATTGACTTATATTTGTCGCTGGACTCCATAACAGCTTGGTTAAAAGAATGCCACTTAAAGGAAATAGTGCGCAACTAAATGGTATGTTTATATAGAAGTATCTGGAATCTTTCCCCAATTAAGTGTGTCAGATCTAAATACATTTCAAATCATTCTATTGTAACTACATGTACATGGAAAGAGTCATGTATCTAAATAAGTGCTTGTCGGTAGATACATGAGATTTTCAAATGCGTAGAATTAAAACCGCGTATTCACTGTCCAATAAAATATCTTGCCGTAAAAGTAGTTCTACTTTCGGTCTTCGTTCGATAGCTCAGAAAAATCTCCACGGACGTATTCATGCATTTGAAACAATCTACCATCGATGTGTGTGTTTTGTGCCTTTCTAACATTTCTTAATATTACAAAGCGAATTCTCATTTAATCGTATTCCGTGATATTCACACCAACTAGTGTTATTTTGATGACAGAATCGCTATTTATAGACTCACTCCCCGCAGTGGCTAGTAGCAAAGCGTAACCGATGTGGGGAGTTTGATTTATCGAAGGTTGAATGTTAAAACTGCGGCTTAAGAAAAAGAATTCGAGTCGCTAAATACGAACGTAAATTACTGGATACGTGCTTTTAAAATTTACTGTTTAAGAGTTCCTTTTACGCCAGATTATTTAGAATTACATAATCACGTCTGAATTTTATGCAACATCGGGTAAACTATAGGTCATATAGGTCTTACTCTACTGTGTCAGGACCTTTTTGATTTGAGTGACCCTGAATGTGTTCAATGCGACGATGTTCTGTTGTGTTAAAACCAGAAGAATCAATGTTTGTATTTACTGTTACTGAAGTGTTGTTTACTAGTTTTGTACAATAAAGAGTTTTTAATGCAATTAAATTGTCCTCAATTAATGTGCTAATCATTAAACTTTCCAATATCAGGCTTTTTCATTTTAAAATTTTAGCAAAGGGACTATAGTAAAGCCCTAGCTTATGTCATTTACCTATATGCATATGACCTGCATTACAATATGAATGAAAAATCGGTCCGTAATTTTAAATGTTAAAATATTTCTATGGGCTCGAACGATGTGGGTACACATTTCTCTCTTTTGTCTCGTATGGTAAAAATCAAGTCCGACAGTACTTTCAGTACTTTTATTGTTATTAGGAGAGGTGTGGACATGAACAGCACATTGTTGTCCAGAAACGGGTACTCAGTCGACTTCAAGCGCAGTATACACTAACCGCGACTCCCGATTAAAACCACAGTACCTGCTTTTACGATGCTTTTACTTAATGATGTCTCTTTTCGTTTCAATGACATGTTTGCGTTACTATACCAGTGGCTACGTAGTCTGGTTCCCGTCTCCATATAATGTACTGAACAATGGGAGTCTACCAATGTCATACTCTGATCCTCTTAATTTCCCAATCATTAGAAAAAATGCTCAAGAGAGGGCCGTCCTAGAGAGGTTGTTCTGTACTATACACTACATGCGACATGGAAAAATAGATTTTATTTACCTCATGATCGATGGTGTTTAGAAATTTAGCTTCGTTATAATAACATCAGTTTATTTAGTAGCTTTAATTAATATTTCCGCTCTATGCGTGACTTTAATGTAATGTACAAACTAAAACCACGTATCTTATACAATTATAGACGACATTATAAAAACACGACATTTTCTCTAAATGAATTATATCTTTTCCTTCTAAAAAGGTATTATAAAAAAACGTGCAGGGTGTGGTAGAACAAATTGGTAAGCTAACTTTCTTGTAAGAAGTTTGAATTAGCAATGAGCGGTGAATGCGACTTGAGGGCTAGTAGTCTTGTGTCAGATTGATATAACTTATCTGTCCGACTGGCTTACACCAAGAATTTGCAATCGCTAAGCTGCGTCTTCAGATATTTATGGAGAGGGTGTAACCGTTTATTATTAACCATTGACACAGTAAATTAACTCATTCTGTCTTATTTTTATGATTTTGGCATTCACGTTGAAATAACTTTGAAGCATATACTACATCTGCCCTAACAGTCTTGCTACAGCGAGGCTAGGAAATATTGAACATCTAGATAATTGTTTGTTTGTTCACACATTCTTTAGATACAAAACATGCAGTTGTGTTTCGCCGAACAACGAGTGTTTGTGTTGCAGGGGAATTTGGTTTGATAGTACATTCAGATTTCCTGGTAACAACATCCTGGCGTCTTTGTTAATCATTAAAAGATATGGCTGTGCAACACTGGGACATTTGCGAGCGTATCGTTAAGACTATTACGCAGTGTTTATTGCGATATATATTCATGCGCGAAATTCACTGAGTAGCGCTAGGGAGGCTTTAGGTGTTAACAAACGGGGACCATCTTGGATGACCTAATTTCATATCAAATAATTTGTATACAATGTAATGTGCAGCGATCGTATTTTAAAGGGGGTCAGTTGCTTTCCTTTCTCAAATTATGCATGTGAAGAAAAGAACTGACGGAAAAGTTGATTTGGACAATATCTAGCACATGCTAAAGTATTTCGGCAAAGATTATATTAATTATGGAAGGAAACCTTTATTACTCGTTGTTGTATTGAAACCGAAAGGGTATCTTCGGTCTATTTTTAGAGATGCGTACTTCCTATTTTGACTTGTATTTCTAATTATGTAAACAACAAAACATGTCAGACCGGCCGTGCACAGTAAATAAAACGTGTTTTAATTAATCTTCTTTATCAATACGAGGTTTTAGTTAAGGTGGGTCACGAGTTTCCTCCCGAAAAATTGCCACCACTACAGAGTTCGATCAAAACCTTTTAAGATTTAATGACGGCAAAATGAAGCTATATTAACTTTTTCGGATTTGCAAATGATTCAGCATTGTGCACAGTAAATTTCATAGCTTAATATACAAAATTATCGGAGCAGTACAAGAAATAACGCGAAAATAAAAACAAAAGATATACAACATATCGCTCCACTAGGTGGCCGTTTTTTGAGAGGTTTCAATAAAAATATCATTTGAATACATCATTTTTGCTTAGTCAATACTTTGAAGGATGTTCCTGCAGAAATTTGAAAGAAAAGCGAAATCGAAGAAATAAGCAAAATATTACCCTTTTCATCCAAGATGGCGGCTTTTTGTTTACGTTTTGGATGGTGCACAGCAGCGGGTATACCGGCACTGTTAAATCTATGTTCAAATACTTAGCACGTGCCAGATAAAAAAATATTGGAAGGGGGGTCATATAACACCAAGGTGACGCATTATTTTTATAATTATATACTGGAAGTGTTCTGCCGACTTAATTCCATTGATGTCTGCATCCAGTAACACCGAATTCGTTATGTTTTCAATAATTGTTTTTTACACGCATTCGCGGTGAGTCTTTGTGACTTGAGTATTGTTTTAATCAAAGACGAGTAAAGCGGCGGTATATGACTTTTACTGCATCAAATTTGTTTGATGATACGGAATAAAGGATAATAATAATTATTTACGTATGTTTCAACAAATCTCCTAGAATAATTTATGTCAAAAATGAACCGTGTGCTTGCAGACTTCTGTGTTCATGATACGTCGAGTGATCGGCGCATGACTCGTTTTGTGTTTACATGGTATTTACAACATTTACTGAATAAGAGACGAAATATTTTTGTTCATGGAATATTGAAAATTATAATTTTTGGAATAAGAAATCGCTAAAAATAGAAAATCAATACAGTTATAGCAGTAAGTATATCTCAGGGTGTTTAACTTTGCGCAGTACTTAACGATCTGTTAGCGAGTTAGTATGTAAAACAACAATGACCAATGAAGTGTCCGATAGAGTATGTATATGAAGTTTCCGAGAGTTGGGTCCTAAACGCTAAAAATAGAAAATCGATATAGTATGAGCTTCGATGGTATTTGCTTGGTGATTGTGTGTGGATGAGTGTTTGGACTGCGTGCAGTATCGCTCTGTCAGCGAGTAACGAAAAAGATCGAAAAAATGTAGTACGAAGCGCTCCCTAAGATTACTGTACAGAGCAGTACAGTATTGAAAATCATAGTCTGCATGATCGCTATATGAGAAGAATTTACAAGTAAATTCATCTCATAAAAAACTTCAAATTCTGTGATTGACAAACATTTCCGTCATTTTCATGCAAAGGATGAAAAGAAAACGCGACGACAATAAAATTTTCTTACAGCAATTTTTAATGAGCCTGGGTTAACAAAAAAAAACCCACACAGTTGATACCATGATCTCTGTAAAAACAAAACCAATGTTAATTCTTTGTTCAGCTTACAATGTTATCTCATAAAAAACAAACTGAAATGTTACATTTCCTATACGCGTACACTAGAATGGATACTATTCTTGTACCGTGAGCTTCCTGTCGGATTTTTATTTCCCCGAAATCATCTTTATACAAAAACAAACAAAAAATGTAAACAATCAATTTCTCAAGTTTTTATAGCACATACAGCGTGTTTTTATTGTGATTAAAGAAAGCTTACCTCAACTATTTTGTCTTGATTTATTACTTGTGCCAGATTTATCTCAATAGTAAGATAATAAATCTGTTTATTTACCTCTGATCAGAGGGTTAAACTCTAATACATTAGTACTGTTATATAGATGTATCATTTATAGCTGAAACATTAATTGTCTCGTGTAGTACTTGGAGTCTTTGTTTCAGAAGCTCGTATGTTTTTTTCTGACTTTCGGAGATTATTACATCACGAACATATTTTATTACGAAATACGTCTCTACAAACTCTGTCGTAAGGATTCACGGAGAATTTAGAAAGCTTGTGAAACGGTGAAATAACTTAGTACCATTACCTAGCTTCGATTTGTTATAATTTAAACGTTGGCGAATTGTCGAAAACCTCTAAGTATAGCGTAAAATGTTATATTAATTGCTGAATAAGGATTTTATGAATTTTGTGCCATTATAGAAATTTGCCATTATCATTTACCGCAATGATTACGATCTATGTTAGCATTATCTTAAAGTAAAGACAATCTACGTTATCCTTCATTATCGTTATGATAATCAAGTTCAATATTATCCAAAATGTCTTCCTTCCCGTTATTAATGTAAGTAATTTCATCATTGTTATAAGCATTGTTATAAGCATTGTTATAAGCATTGTTATCATTGTTATCATCATGTTAATGTAGTTATCGACATTATCAGCATTGTTATCGGCATTGATGTCAACATAAATGTCTTCATTGTCATCAGCATTGTTCTCATCAACAATATCATCGTTTTTATCAGCATTGTAATTATCATGAATTTTATCATTGTTATCAGCTTTGTAACTATTACTAGCATTACTATCATCATTTTTATCATCATTATAATCATCATTTTTATCATCATAGTTGTCAGCTTTGTTCTCATTGTGCCAGCATTTATATCATCAGCAACAGCCCATGTTCATTATGTTGTTAAACAAAGTAGTTTTGGAACAGCAAATATTCTGTGTGATGTTCTTTCCTGGTCATGTATTATATGTATTTACGTGTACACAACAGAACGGTGCGGTACAGTATAGTGCGGTGCAGTACAGTGCCGTGCAGTATAGTGCGGTGCAGCACTGTTACTACTGTGCGGAAAAGTACGGTACATTGCATTACGGGACTGTTCATGCATTTTGTAGTTGTAGTATATTCATTTTACGATCTGCATTTTAAATAATTCTTTCATTCAGTACTATCAAGTTTTACGTACAAAATATATAGAAATGCATATTAATTCTGATCTTGTTTTGACGACGTTTAAAATAACTTTTGCATTGTTTGTCCATGGCAATAAATCATTCTCCTTACAGCTTCCAAAGGATGTAAAATTTAACGATATTTTCTCCGAAACGAGAGACATACGTCTGTATTGACACAAGAGTTTACTAATTAGCTCACATTATAGTCCAGCCCCTGGAGAGAGAATACATATACTGCATTGATTTCTTTAACAATTAACGATATGGCGGATGTATACACCGCATGATGCCTACATAGATATATAGGCGTAATTCGGTTTATCTGCTCTTCCGTGTATTCGATCCTTCAATTAAGATAAAATAGTTCCTTTAATTTTAGGCTATAAAAGTTAGATTAGACAGATATTGTACAATTATTATAGAGAAGTGTGCTTGTGCTTGCGAAACTAGAGTAGATTTCGAATAGTACTTTTTCGGATGTGATGTAATCCGATCAGAGACTTATATACTACAATACATGTATAGTATAGGTTTTTAGATCAGATTAACAAAATTTCAATTTTCTTTCATACATCATATGATATCATTCAACCCAATGTCTACTTTGGTCAGAAATATTGTCGTATTTATTATTCGGATACGTGAAAGATATCAATCTATAATTACTGGCTTAAGAATGAATCATGAAGTCTATCGGCTGTGGACTGATAATCTTTTTTCATACAGTATTTTAATGCTGAAATAACCAGTTGATAACAACTTAATACAAATGTTCCAGACAAATTCGATTTCATTCAAATTGTATCTCGCCACATGTAAATAATTGTATCATGCATGTGTTAAATTAAGCATATTAGTATATACATTGTATATAGAATGTCAAAAATATACGAGTCAAGTAAATTAATAATGAAAAATAACCAACATTCCATAGGTATTATATATTATTTAATAGCCGACCGGTTTCGTCATTAGACTCATCAGGGCAATGATACTAAAATGGCGCCAAAATTTACGTACATGTAGTAACATAGCAACGTCACATTTATGCGTACACATGTGTACATACATGTATATATAGATATAGTTTATTCAAGAAAAAGGGCAAAATTGCTTAACATTCCACATATTTTGATTTTTCACATACATGTATAGAAGCATAGCAATATATTTTCAGTGTCCTCATCCCAATTATTCCGTTCAAACAGTTTTTCCTGGTTCTTTATCGTGACGGTGTAAAACACTGATACACGCCCCGCCCCTTTTCCTATGATGTTCTAGACACAGTACTTGGCTTGCTATGTGGACACTGGTTATATGAGCGTATATGAGTAATTGGAAAGGCAGGGCCGAGAATCGAACCCATGACCTTTCGTTTAATAGTCCAGTGCATTACCACTCGACCACTGATCTCCAACTGTACTGTATTGTATTTGGTTCTCCATATATCTGTCCCATAACATTGGTGTGGTCGTTGGTTGGTTAAGTTATTTATCAGAATAAATCGATAAATTGATGTGACTTTTGTGTGAAAATCTAGAAAGCGACGATAGATATTGAGTGCCACTAACACAGGGTGGTATTTATCAGGAGTTAGCCACTAACACAGGGTGGTGTTTATCGGGAGTTAGCCACTAACACAGGGTGATGTTTATCGGGAGTTAGCCACTAACACAGGATGATGTTTATCGGGAGTTAGCCACTAACACAGGGTGGTTTTTATCGGGAGTTAGCCACTAACACAGGGTGGTATTTATCGGGAGTTAGCCACTAACACAGGGTGGTGTTTATTGGGAGTTAGCCACTAACACAGGGTGGTATTTATCGGGAGTTAGCCACTAACACAGGGTATTGTTTATCGGGAGTTAGCCACTAACACAGGATGATGTTTATCGGGAGTTAGCCACTAACACATGGTGGTTTTTATCGGGAGTTAGCCACTAACACAGGGTGGTATTTATCGGGAGTTAGCCACTAACACAGGGTGGTATTTATCGGGAGTTAGCCACTAACACAGGGTGGTATTTATCGGGGGTTAGCCACTAACACAGGGTGGTGTTTATCAGGAGTTAGCCACTAACACAGGATGGTATTTATCAGGAGTTAGCCACTAACACAGGATGGTGTTTATCGGGAGTTAGCCACTAACACAGGGTGGTATTTATAGGGAGTTAGCCACTAACACAGGGTGGTATTTATCAGGAGTTAGCCACTAACACAGGGTGGTATTTATCAGGAGTTAGCCACTAACACAGGATGGTGTTTATCGGGAGTTAGCCACTAACACAGGGTGGTGTTTATCAGGAGTTAGCCACTAACACAGGGTGGTATTTATCAGGAGTTAGCCACTAACACAGGGTGGTATTTATCAGGAGTTAGCCACTAACACAGGGTGGTGTTTATCGGGAGTTAGCCACTAACACAGGGTGATGTTTATCGGGAGTTAGCCACTAACACAGGATGATGTTTATCGGGAGTTAGCCACTAACACAGGGTGGTATTTATCGGGAGTTAGCCACTAACACAGGGTGGTGTTTATCGGGAGTTAGCCACTAACACAGGGTGGTATTTATCGGGTGTTAGCCACTAACACAGGGTGGTGTTTATTGGGAGTTAGCCACTAACACAGGATGGTATTTATCGGGAGTTAGCCACTAACACAGGGTGGTATTTATCGGGAGTTAGCCACTAACACAGGGTGGTGTTTATTGGGAGTTAGCCACTAACACAGGGTGGTATTTATCGGAAGTTAGCCACTAACACAGGGTAATGTTTATCGGGAGTTAGCCACTAACACAGGGTGATGTTTATCGGGAGTTAGCCACTAACACAGGGTGATGTTTATCGGGAGTTAGCCACTAACAAATGGGTGGTTTTTATCGGGAGTTAGCCACTTACACAGGGTGGTATTTATCAGGAGTTAGCCACTAACACAGGGTGGTATTTATCGGGAGTTAGCCACTAACACAGGGTGGTATTTATCGGGGGTTAGCCACTAACACAGGGTGGTGTTTATCAGGAGTTAGCCACAAACACAGGATGGTGTTTATTGGGAGTTAGCCACTAACACAGGGTGGTATTTATCGGGAGTTAGCCACTTACACAGGGTGGTATTTATCAGGAGTTAGCCACTAACACAGGGTGGTATTTATCGGGAGTTAGCAACTAACACAGTGTGGTGTTTATCGGGAGTTAGCCACTAACACAGGGTGGTATTTATCGGGAGTTAGCCACTAACACAGGGTGGTATTTATCGGGAGTTAGCAACTAACACAGGGTGGTGTTTATCGGGAGTTAGCCACTAACACAGGGTGGTATTAATCGGGAGTTAGCCACTAACACAGGGTGGTATTTATCGGGAGTTAGCCACTAACACAGGATGATGTTTATCGGGAGTTAGCCACTAACACAGGTTTGATGGAACTTCTCGTGATCAGATTAAAATTATTTAATGAAGATATTACAAATCAATAATAACTCACACATTATTTAATGAAGATATTACAAATCAATAATAACTCAGACATTGAAGAGAAAAGCGAGAAATGAGGCGTGAGATATAGCAAGGTGGAGATCAGTTGATCTTTTCCAATAACTTAATAATGTCATGCATTAAATGTGAAGTATTGTGAGGTTGCTTTACAGGCTTCTGTTGTCATTCGGAAGAATTTTTTATTTGGCTTACTGCAAGGAATTAAGACAATAGTCGATGCTCAAATTATGCGGCCGATCAATGCTAACTTTAAAAGGTTTAATTCTTCATTGTACCTAAACTTACAATACTCATTTCAGCAGTTAATCTTTTTTATCTTTTCAGGTTATTGGCGATTCAACAGTATCATGTGTAATGTATACGTCACTTCCGATGTGCTAATGTGCACGTCATCAATTCTACATTTATGCAGTATATCTTTGGAGAGATACCTAGCTATACGAAACCCTTTGAAGTCGAGGAATAAATCAAAATCAATTGTTTTACTAAAGATAAGCCTTATATGGCTCGCTGCAGCTACAATATCAAGCCCCGTCACTGTCTTGGGTATCATAGACGAGAAAAATATATTAAATAATCGACAGTGTGTTTTGAAAAATGGCAAATTTATAATATACGGCTCTATCCTTGCTTTTGTGATACCTTTGGTGATCATGGTCGTGTCTTACGGCCTTACAGTTCGGTTATTGTATAAACAAGCGAATTTATACGACCCAAACGGCAACGTAGCTCAATCCGGGCGACCAACTTTACGCAGAGTGAAAACGAGGCGTCGAAAACATGACGTTTCGTCCTCGCCTAAATATACCAGAGGAAGTGTATCAGATATACGGAATGACGTCAGAAATGTTTATGAAATGTGTCCGAGGAGAAGCACAAGTATGAGCATTCCAAAGTCAGACCACAAAAAACACAAAAGTGTTCCGAATATTATTTCTCAGTCTACGTCTTGTGAAACAATATACACGTCTACTATCGCTCAAGGAGCCTCCCCTCACTCGGATGAATTCAGTGTTAATAGATGCTTTCTGTCTGTTCCTGGTCAATCGGGCGCTGGAACGTCATCAGAAACATTGTTAAGCGATAATGATGTGTCTTCGGACGATGAAATTAGACCATTTGCTCAACGGGGTGGAGCTGAAAGTCCAGGCAAACGTTCCCTTCGTGACGTCATGACAAAGCAAATAATTGTCAAAGCGTCTAGTATTCTAAATTTAGCTCGAGACAGAACACGTGATAAGACAGCCGTTAGAACGGAACAGAAAGCGTCTAAAGTTCTCGGATTTGTGTTCGTGATTTTCGTCACCTGTTGGACGCCATTTTTCCTTGTAAATATTCTGTCTGTGTTATGCCATAAATGCTCCCTCAATCCAATTTTAACTTCCATGTTTATATGGTTAGGCTGGATCAGTTCTACTATTAATCCAATCATCTACACCATGTTTAATTGTACATTTAAGCAGACGTTCATTAAACTGATAAAGTGTCAGTACGGATTCATACAGAAACCAGGATTACATAGACGGACGATAATCCACGACAGAGATTGTGATTTAGAACATATTCGTACAAAATTACCATTATGAGAAGATTGGAGAGTACCCATAAGATAATGTTTGAAATTATTTTATCTATGTGTCTTCATGTATCATTTTTATCGTCACATTTTATCCAAAATAAATGTTCATGTATAAATATTAAAGACATTTTCTGTACTTCACATGACACATTCGACGAACGTCTTTTATCACACGCATTGAAATGCAGTGTCGATTATCATGTTCTGTTCGTCAATGTGGATAACCCATGTGACTTATGACGTCACAAATGGGTAGTGCACGAAGCTGTTTTTTTGCACGAAGTCATGAGAGGAAGGTTAGCACGCGTCATGTGTCGTGAAAATTGAAATCGGAATAAAATACTTTTAGCTTCCTCTCACATGACTTCGTTCAAAAGTGCTTCCGCACTACCCATTTGTGACGTCAAAAGTCACGTGGGTGATCGACACTGATTTGTTGCACTGATCATCTAGCGGGCTGATAGAAACAAACCGACGATAGAGACACAATACCAAGTGAGTTCCGTAATATGTTTTAATTTAAACCATATACAAGACGAGAGCTATATAAATATGGTAAAGTAACAAGTATATGGAGTAACTCAATTATTTCCTATCCATTTTTGCATTCAGTTTAGTTGATGTTTAGTTCATCTGTTCTTTGACGGCCCATTCAACAGCTATGATCATTTCACAGCTGCCCCAGTGAGAGGGGAGAAAAGATACTGGAGAACCGGGTATTTATACCCTTTGTCTTATTGCGAATAGTTCTTCCAGTTGATTTATTCTGGTCAGTGTAAAGTACCGATACACATCTCACCTGTTTCCTATGATTTACTACACACAGTACTGGGCTCGGCAGTAGGGAGAGCGACACTGGAAAATCATCCCTGAAGTATCGGAAGGAGATTCGTATCCAGGACCCTTCAACTTGTAGGTAAGCGTGTAGCCACTAGACCACCGATCCACCTACAGTTTTGTTGTGAAATGAAACATGCTATATAATCATCATATACGGGACAGCACTTAACTTAGTAATATAACAGGACACGAAGCCAACATTTTAAAATGTAGTAGTTGAAAGTTAGAAATAGCAGCGATACGACCATTATACAATGGCTTCATATCTTTATAAATCTATTTTTCCCAAGGAACGTAATTAATGGCATAAACAGGATACCGTAGAATACAAGACGTCAACACTATGCAATGCAAGGACGAGTATCGTTACGACAACAATATTTAAATATAATTTTTTTTTACACAGTCGACAGTAACAGCAGTACATGTAGAAATGTAGAACTTTTATGGCCTTTTCGTTTTGAATCAAACTTGGTTCCATGTACCAAACACGTTGGCCACGTCGATATTTTCTTTCTTTGTAACTATGAACGTAATGGGAGACAATGCATACATTAATGTGCAGAAACATTTTCAACAAAAGTTGTCATTCCTGTTTCCTATTTGATGCAGGAAAATTCATTTTTTGGACGACTATGATAGTATACTGTCGCATATATAGTGTTTAGAAACAAAAATAAAATGACACGAGATCGTATAGTTTGTTTTTACATGTCTAAGATTCAATTGTTCTCATTTTAACAAAATTCTGTAATCCATCATCTGAAATCTGACTATCTCTCAGAAAACCATCTCTTACAACTTTATCTCATGTCCGCCTTTCACACCGAGACAATTAGTTATACTGAATTTAAAAATGTTATTGACAGCATCATTATCCAATGAAATTTCGGAACCACACGTCTCTTGACCAATGAAATTATAGGTTAATTATCTGATGCAATACTTATTTGAAATGACATGTTTTAATTAGACTTCCAAAAAATAGCTTAAGTTATCATTTTTACGTCAGTCAAATCACCAATAATTATCATAAACCGTCTATCAATTAAGAAATACCCTTGTTGTTAATAACAAAAATACAGACTGATATATAAATTTACGTCTCTTTACTTAATTATGCTCCTTTCCGAAGAATAGGGGGCCATGTCGGTCGGAAGGTCGGTCCGTCGGTCGGGCCGTCCGTAACAAACCTTGTCCGACCAATAACTAGAGAATGATTTAGGTTAGGCTCTTCAGACTTTTTTGGAAGGTTGGTCATCACATGTAGATGACCCCTATTGATTTTGAGGTCAGTATGTTAAAGGTCAAGGTCACAGTGACATTCAGCCCAGAAACGTTGATTTCAAGTTATTTATCACGGGTGTGGTCAATTGGTCATAATATGTTATTGTTAATGTTTTATTTTACTGCTTTCTGCATGCTCAGATGGATATTTGAACATGACTGAACTGTCAAATAAAAATAGTTCCCCCAAAAGTATGGTGGTTTATTTTGCCACTAAATCTTACGGACTAAAAATTGACACAATGTTTTGTATAAACAGAAAAGAAAAAAACAGTTTTAAGATATTATTACTTAATCATGTTTCACAAATTTGTAATGTTAATTCACAATATTAAGAAAAAAAGGAAACTCGTCTTGCGATAAAGTACTCGGTGGATAAGTAGGTACACCATAGATATCAAATAAACCATGCTACCATGGATGACACAAGCACGAAAAAGCGTGATTCTGTTTGATATTCATGGCTGGTCGAATTTGTATACTAACAACATGCAGTATTTTTCAATGATGATTTACAGAGGCCTATCATAGGCACTCGATTTCGTGATTTTTATACGGTGAAATTGAAAAATAACGTCTGTAAACGTATACAAATCACGAAATCGAGTGCTTATGAGGCCTATGTGAAGATCATGAATTAGTTTACCACCAAAAATGTTGAACTACACACACAAAACAAATTCGAACTATCAAAAAAAGATCGAGTCAAAATAACGTACTTATGGACTAAATTTCTAAATGACACATTATAATGTTAGGAGATGTCGGCCATGTTGTAAATTTAGTTTCCATTTTGTCAACAAACCGTTGCACTCAATCTGGAACCAGTCAAACGTGTTTACTCCGGTCGAGTCGATTAACCGCCAAAGAAATGATACTATGCGCACGTGCATGTACGAGGGTCTCGTAGTGCGTTCTGTCAGCAATTAATTAACACGTTCACTGTGAAACGTTTACTTATAATTTTATTCAGATAATGTTCATTATTGATTTCAATTTCAATTATAAATACAAATCGCATTAACTTCAGTTTAAATGTTATAGCATAATAATTTATTGCTCTCCAGATGGTGGTGTGTTCTAGGTCGTGTAATTAATATGTAAGCAACTTGAAAGTGGTTTATTTTTTCTATTCATTTACGTTGTTTGTTTAATTAGTTTTCTTATAACAAATGTCCTGTATGTAGAGATGTAACATCAAGGAATGCACGTAAGTCAATTATTTTGTAGACTTACATTATTTTAGCGTAAAACTGGGTAAAACCGAAAGTTCATCTTGTTTTCCCCCCGATATGGCGAGTTGTTTACTTGTCAAGTGAACTAAGTAGATATTATAAAGTGTCTATAAATGAAATAATTTCCCTGTGTACTTAGGTCGAGCATCTAGTTTGTTGCTTCATTAATGCATTTACGTACATACATGTATTAGTGTTTGACATGTTTGATAATTTAGCACGAAAATACCGTATTTTTTCGACATTTTAATTCTAACTTGTATTATATCTTTGATGTGTAAATCAGTTTGTAATACAGTTTTAGTTTCTTTAGAAAACAATGTCCATGCTGGCAAAATTTGGTTAGTCCACACTAAATAATTAAAGAAATATTCGTCATACAAAAGTTTAGTGTTCTAAGTGGCAAGGTCATCAGTTGTTGCCGGGAGCATTATCTTAATGCTTTGTGCAATTTGTGTATGTGCACGATTTTAAACAAAGTCTGCCTGAAAGAGTTTATTGTGATACACGTGATTATAACTTCCTTGTTTCAAGTATTTTGTAAATTATGAGCATTCAAAAGCATGAAGATTTCATTCATTTTACATTTTGGAGCAATTTAGAGTAAAGAAATCAATTACAAGCTAATTTTGTAAGAATTGAGTTTTATAACTGTTTGCAGTATTTTTTCTGTCCTTGGTATTTTATTACCTAAGGCGTAAAAAAATATTATATGATACTTATAAAAAACATGTAAAATAAACATGTAAAATAAACGCTCATTTTTTCCTACAGAAAACTAAGAGTGAATGTAAATGTCACTATTTACAGATCAATGTTTTGTCAAATAAGCTAAACAGTGTAAGAGAATATAGGTTCTAAATACTGTTCAGGACCAAACAGAACTATTATAAATACAGTACAACTTTTCTACAGCGGCCCTCTCTTCAACAACAACATGAGTTTTATCCACTGCACTTTTAACTATAACTTTAACCTGTCTAGGGCAACAACCTCTCAACAACTAATCCCCTGAAGGGTGTTGCTTTAGAGAGGTTGCACTGTATATGGTAGTTTTATGACTTGTGCAAGGGCAGATAATTCACCATAAAGGAAAGCAATGCCTTATCTATTTTCATTTTTAAGTAGCCGACTTCTTTTCATGTCATCGTGAAATATTTCATGAATTATTAAAGAGTGTTTTTTAATTTTTTTCTTTCTTTACCTAAACCAAAGCCAATTTTCATTAAGAATTGCCTAATTTTGAAGAATTTTCAGTCTCTTAACTTGAATTGAGAAAAGGTAACATAAATGTTTAATGGAATCATGAAATTTTGTTTTTTTATACTAGAATAAAATGAGAACAATTAACCAAATGTAAAAACATTGTATTTGAGATTCATGTATGAGTTATCTGCCCTTGAAATGAGCAATACTTCAAATTCAAGGGCAGATAATTCAAACACGAGATCAGTGACCCCCAATTTTTAAATCTTAAAACGATTCTTTTATCATATGCTGCGATCATGCAAAGTTTAAAAAAAAATATATTGTTCAGTTTTCATTTTGCCTGTATATCTATGTGAAAAATGTAGCGAACTGTAGCAAACGTCCTTACATTGTCCTTCACCTCTGAACTATGTGGGGTAGCATGATAGTAGCTTGCGGATAAAATGAGGTTAGTATTGGTAATGGCCTGTTAAATAATATCCAGGAAAGTTCAGTCTGGTTAGGATAACTACCCGCAACGACATGATTGAATTTATGTTGAAAACGTTAAATCCGAAGAAACAAATAATCAAATAATTTGTTAATAATGTTTCGTAATTTAGAATAGTAAAGTACCATATACAAATGTATTTGTACTGTGCAATACGGGCTGCATGTAAACATTGTATGTATTTGAAAAGTAACAAGTAATAAAACAAACAAATTGATATTTTAGCATATTTTCGAGTTTATTAGTTTTGATAATATGGAAGAAAATGATCATTTGATCGAGTGATCAACACACAGCTAACCAATTATCAAGTCACAGAAATTAGTCCATAAATCGATCAATTTGAAAAAGTTGAATAAAAAAACCAAGATGTCGTTAGTCACATATATGTTCATAAATATTCTCTAACCCTCTTCCAAAATCTTCTGAAACAATTTCCTCTTTCATCAAATACCTCAAAATGCAGGAATTTATCATCTTGTTTTGCTTCATTGTTAAAATAGTCCACTTTGTCATAAACCACTTTCTCTTTCTTGTCATCTACTACATCTTTCTCTGTTTGTCCCATTCCATAACATACAGACTCTACTTCAGGTTTTCTCTCTCTCCAAAAACATCCACAGAAAAGTTCTTTCATAGTTTTCTTCTGCTTTTTCTTTTTTCTTATTTCACCAACATCATCATTATCTATTACTGTTTTCTTGTTAATAATAACTCTCTCATTTTTACCTGATGCTTTGATAACTTCACTAGGTAATGTTGGCACTGCATTCTTATATCCTGATGTTACCAAAGCATCTAAAGGAATACTTATTATTAAGGATGCTACTTTTAGTATACCTTTACTGATATTGACTTCCTCACAAACTGTGTCATCTTCAAGATGGACATCAGATTGAAGAATATTTGTAAGGTCCACATCTTCTGGGTGTTTTACTTGTCTATTATCTCTGACAGATCTTGTTCTGCTCTCAATTATGTAAATCTCCGTGTTTTTTGCTTTGCTCACATCCTCGTGTTTGTTGTCATTCTTTTCTACTGTTCTATATGTGTTTGTTTTCTCAATGTTATTATCTGAAGTAGTATGTTCAGTAATACATTTAGAAGTAGATGATAATATAGCATCTAACTCATCAAGCAGATCATCAGCATCTTTTAATGGATCAATAGTTGCTGAAGATAAATATGTCCGTGGTGATGAAAGCGAAACATCGCTGTTTATTGTATAAAATTCATCCATTTGTGTTTTTTGTCTGTAACATCAGTAAATTCTGGTCTACTCATGGCGCGGTGACATCTCTAGACGTAATGAAGTCTATAGCAACAACAATAAGACGTCACCTCAAATATGATTGGATAAGGCATCCTAACGCTGATGTTTGATTGGACGAGACCGTCGCGACGTCAGGTCAGTTAGACCGTATTCAAGACGTTGTACGGGCATTATTACGGTCCGGATTTCTTAATCGTTTGGTGAAAAGTGAAAATGGTGAAATGCCTATTTATTTTTGGGACTAATTAAATATTTCTGGATAAAGTAGTTGTCTTTGTCAGAATAAACTGTTATATGAACCTAGTAAGAAATCAAATGAAACCATAAGGAATCAAGTCTCTTTTCTTTCATTCGTTGTGATATATGTTATACAAGCAGTTATTTGTAATTTCGGCTTTATTGTGTATTTTTTCGGTTTTGTTACAGAAATGCAATTTCTGTCTAGAGTCGTCTTTCTTTATCGCATACTTACATCTCTGCCAACGTTTAGCTTTTACTAGATTCTTGTAAATGCAAGAAATAAAATCGCAAAAGTTTTACAGCTAAGTACACTACGTACAAAACAATAGAGACAAAAATGTCAAACGTACGACTTTTAAAAAAGCGCACTTATTTCTCGGTGGAAAGAAGCTTTTTTGCATTCGGTGATTAGGTTACGAAACTTGCTTAGGTGTAAAAAATGTTTGTTCCTGGTAACATGTTCATAAAACACTAAAATAAATCATAGTTATTATAACATTACTGAAATTAACACATATGTTTGTTTGCTTTACTCTAAAAGATGAGTTAAGAAGTTGCGATTTATATATACTAGCACTTGTACAAATCATAAGTGACATGAGATGACGCGCAGTCTTAAGAATTAACTATTGGAAACATGTCTCAATAAAATAATTTTATTTTTAGTCATATACAAAATGTACATGTATTTAAAAAGAAATTAAATTCATATAGTGCTAAAACAATCACATGTTTTGACAAACTATCTAAGATAATTTAGGGGACTTCCGTGGTCGAGTGCTGATGGTCCCTGACTAGTAATCCCTCAAGGCTCAACGCTGTGAGGTCAGATCCCACCCGGGACAAAACTATTCATATGTAAGGAAGCTGCAGTCCAGATCGGTTGGTCTTCCCAGGTGTAAGCCTATTTTGTTCATTCCACCGTAAAAGACGGAAAAGTCACTAAATGACCCTCTCTTTGGATTGAAATACTACGAAGCCGGGTACCATGTCGAAAGAAATTGTAGCTGAGGCAAAATACTGACCATTTTGCAAATTATTTTGGACATTTTGGTGTTAATATTGAAGTTGAAACTTAAACTTGACAATATTCGTGAAGAATAATGTGTACTGCATCGACTGACACAAGGATTATGTGAAAATATTTCGAGAGACCAATAAGACCGATCTTTAGTTTTATAACCTCGTACGTATATTGTCATTTAGACGGCAGCCACACACTTCTAACATGTATCAGTTAGCGTATTTTGTTATTGAATTGTAAACATATCATATAAAATTGAATAGGCCAACAGAACTTAAAAGTATTGATTCAAGAACACACAGACACATGACCGAACAGAAGTAGCCTACTTATATTTGTGAAGAAAAAAATGTTTTAATAATCATCTAATTCTCCGAAGAAACAGTGATTGCGGGAGACTACCTTGATTTTCATACAATGAGAACATGGAATTATCTCCCTTAGAAAGAATGATGAATCTAACACTAAAAGTCTTGTCGATGCTCCCATATAGGAAGCTATTGTCAGTTATCGACATGCTTGTTTTAAATCTCCGTCGGATTTTTTGCCTCAGTGCTGAGAACGCCTGAAAACGGAATTTCCTTAAACAAAAACGAGGCAAAATAAATACATGTCTGAGTCATGGTATTTTAATTGCATGTTTTAGTGCAACTTGTTGCTTAAGGTGAGGATGAAACATACATCATAGGCAGCCAACTCCTAATATCAGTAAGGCTGTACAAGAAAAGACGACAAATATTCACAATTCGTTCCATTCATAGACTTCTTTGATGGTAATTTATTAAAATTAAATTAAAGTAAAGCTAGATTTAAGACAAGTGCAAAATATCAAATAATGCTATAGTGTGTCTATACTTTATTTCAGATCTATTAGGCCAACTGACCCATGAGGACAACAAAATATTTACAAACATTAACATCGGCAACATACATATCTATTTAGCATACATGCATGAATATAACAATTTTATCACTTCAGTGATAAAATATATACTTCATCATATGATAATAAATATCAAATCAAGAATCCAAAAGTATATATTTATATTATACATAAGCTTACTGCTTGACGTTTGCAGTTTTTCACTATTCATAATATAAATATATTCAATGTGTATAATTTACCAAATGATTTCATACCATTGACCATTGTTCATAATTCTAACTGTTGATCTTTGTTCAATGAACTGACTGTTGATCTTTGTTCGCAGGTCTGACTGTTGACCTTTGTTCATAGGTCTGACTGTTGACCTTTGTTCACAGATCTGACTATTGATCATTGTTCATAGATCTGACTATTGATCTTTGTTCATAGATCTGACTATTGATCATTGTTCATAGGTCTGACTGTTGACCTTTGTTCATAAGTCTGACTGTTGACCTCTATTCATAGGTCTGACTGTTGACCTTTGTTCACAGATCTGACTGTTGACCTTTGTTCATAAGTCTGACTGTTGACCTCTATTCATAGGTCTGACTGTTGATCTTTGTTCATAGGTCTGACTGTTGATCTTTGTTCACAGGTCTGACTGTTGACCTTTGTTCATAAGTCTGACTGTTGACCTCTATTCATAGGTCTGACTGTTGACCTCTATTCACAGGTCTGACTGTTGACCTTTGTTCATAAGTCTGACTGTTGACCTCTATTCATAGGTCTGACTGTTGATCTTTGTTCATAGGTCTGACTGTTGACCTTTGTTCACAGATCTGACTGTTTACCTTTGTTCATAGATCTGACTATTGATCTTTGTTCACAGATCTGACTGTTGACCTTTGTTCACAGATCTGACTGTTGACCCCTGTTCAAAGGTCTGACTGTTGACCTTTGTTCATTGGTCTGACTGTTGACCTCTATTCATAGGTCTGACTGTTGATCTTTGTTCATAGATCTGACTGTTGACCTTTGTTCACAGATCTGACTATTGATCTTTGTTCACAGATCTGACTGTTGACCTTTGTTCACAAGTCTGACTGTTGACCTTTGTTCATAGATCTGACTATTGACCTTTGTTCAAAAGTCTGACTATTGATCTTTGTTCACAAGTCTGACTGTTGACCTTTGTTCACAAGTCTTACTGTTGACCTTTGTTCACAAGTCTGACTGTTGACCTTTGTTCACAGGTCTGACTGTTGACCTTTGTTCACACGTCTGAATGTTGACCTTTGTTCATAAGTCTGACTGTTGACCTTTGTTCACAGATCTGACTATTGACCTTTGTTGACAGGTCCGACAGTTCACCTCTGTTCACAGGTCTGACTTTTGATCATTGTTCATAGATCTGACTGTTGATTTTTGTTCACAAGTCTGACGGTTGACCTTTGTTCACAAGTCTGACTGTTGACCTCTATTCACAGGTCTGACTGTTGATCATTCTTCATAGGTCTGACTGTTGACCTCTATTCACAGGTCTGACTATTGATCATTGTTCATATGTCTGACTGTTGATCTGTGTTCACAGGTCTGCTTATTTATCATTGTTCATAAGTCTGACTGTTGATATTTGTTCACAGGTCTGACTGTTGACCTTTGTTCACAGATCTGATTGTTGACCTTTGTTCACAGATTTGACTGTTGACCTTTGTTAAATATCTGACTGTTGATCTGACTATTGATCATTGTTCATAGATCTGACTGTTGACCTTTGTTCACAGATCTGACTGTTGACCTTTGTTCACAGATCTGACTGTTGACCTTTGTTCATAGATCTGATTGTTGACCTTTGTTCACAGATCTGACTGTTGACCTTTGTTAAATATCTGACTGTTGATCTGACTATTGATCTTTGTTCACAGATCTGACTGTTGACCTTTGTTCACAGATCTGACTATTGATCTTTGTTCATAGATCTGACTGTTGACCTTTGTTCGCAGGTCTGACTATTGATCATTGTTCATAGATCTGACTGTTGACCTTTGTTCACAGATCTGACTATTGATCTTTGTTCATAGGTCTGACTGTTGACCTTTGTTCACAGATCTGACTATTGATCTTTGTTCATAGGTCTGACTGTTGACCTTTGTTCATAGGTCTGACTATTGATCATTGTTCATAGATCTGACTGTTGACCTTTGTTCACAGATCTGACTATTGATCTTTGTTCATAGGTCTGACTGTTGACCTTTGTTCACAGATCTGACTATTGATCTTTGTTCATAGGTCTGACTGTTGACCTTTGTTCATAGGTCTGACTATTGATCATTGTTCATAGATCTGACTGTTGACCTTTGTTCACAGATCTGACTATTGATCTTTGTTCATAGGTCTGACTGTTGACCTTTGTTCACAGATCTGACTATTGATCTTTGTTCATAGGTCTGACTGTTGACCTTTGTTCATAGGTCTGACTATTGATCATTGTTCATAGATCTGACTGTTGACCTTTGTTCATAGATCTGACTATTGATCTTTGTTCATAGATCTGACTATTGATCTTTGTTCATAGATCTGACTATTGATCTTTGTTCATAGATCTGACTATTGATCATTGTTCATAGATCTGACTATTGATCTTTGTTCATAGATCTGACTATTGATCTTTGTTCATAGATCTGACTATTGATCTTTGTTCATAGATCTGACTATTGATCTTTGTTCATAGATCTGACTATTGATCTTTGTTCATAGATCTGACTATTGATCTTTGTTCATAGATCTGACTATTGATCTTTGTTCATAGATCTGACTATTGATCTTTGTTCATAGATCTGACTATTGATCATTGTTCATAGATCTGACTATTGATCTTTGTTCATAGATCTGACTATTGATCATTGTTCATAGATCTGACTATTGATCTTTGTTCATAGATCTGACTATTGATCATTGTTCATAGATCTGACTATTGATCATTGTTCATAGATCTGACTATTGATCTTTGTTCATAGATCTGACTATTGATCATTGTTCATAGATCTGACTATTGATCATTGTTCATAGATCTGACTATTGATCATTGTTCATAGATCTGACTATTGATCTTTGTTCATAGATCTGACTATTGATCATTGTTCATAGATCTGACTATTGATCATTGTTCATAGGTCTGACTATTGATCATTGTTCATAGATCTGACTATTGATCTTTGTTCATAGATCTGACTATTGATCATTGTTCATAGATCTGACTATTGATCTTTGTTCATAGATCTGACTATTGATCATTGTTCATAGGTCTGACTATTGATCATTGTTCATAGATCGGACTATTGATCTTTGTTCATAGATCTGACTATTGATCATTGTTCATAGATCTGACTATTGATCTTTGTCGATAGGTCTGACTGTTGACCTCTATTCACAGGTCTGACTATTGATCATTGTTCATAGATCTGACTATTGATCTTTGTTCATAGATCTGACTATTGATCATTGTTCATAGATCTGACTATTGATCTTTGTTCATAGATCTGACTATTGATCATTGTTCATAGGTCTGACTATTGATCATTGTTCATAGATCTGACTATTGATCTTTGTTCATAGATCTGACTATTGATCTTTGTTCATAGATCTGACTATTGATCTTTGTTTATAGATCTGACTATTGATCATTGTTCATAGGTCTGACTATTGATCATTGTTCATAGATCTGACTATTGATCTTTGTTCATAGATCTGACTATTGATCTTTGTTCATAGATCTGACTATTGATCTTTGTTCATAGATCTGACTATTGATCTTTGTTCATAGATCTGACTATTGATCTTTGTTCATAGATCTGACTATTGATCTTTGTTCATAGATCTGACTATTGATCTTTGTTCATAGATCTGACTATTGATCATTGTTCATAGATCTGACTATTGATCATTGTTCATAGGTCTGACTATTGATCATTGTTCATAGATCTGACTATTGATCTTTGTTCATAGATCTGACTATTGATCATTGTTCATAGATCTGACTATTGATCTTTGTTCATAGATCTGACTATTGATCATTGTTCATAGGTCTGACTATTGACCTTTGTTCACAGATCTGACTATTGATCTTTGTTCACAGATCTGACTGTTGACCTTTGTTCACAAGTCTGACTGTTGACCTTTGTTCATAGATCTGACTATTGACCTTTGTTCAAAAGTCTGACTATTGATCTTTGTTCACAAGTCTGACTGTTGACCTTTGTTCACAAGTCTTACTGTTGACCTTTGTTCACAAGTCTGACTGTTGACCTTTGTTCACAGGTCTGACTGTTGACCTTTGTTCACACGTCTGAATGTTGACCTTTGTTCATAAGTCTGACTGTTGACCTTTGTTCACAGATCTGACTATTGACCTTGGTTGACAGGTCCGACAGTTCACCTCTGTTCACAGGTCTGACTTTTGATCATTGTTCATAGATCTGACTGTTGATTTTTGTTCACAAGTCTGACGGTTGACCTTTGTTCACAAGTCTGACTGTTGACCTCTATTCACAGGTCTGACTGTTGATCATTCTTCATAGGTCTGACTGTTGACCTCTATTCACAGGTCTGACTATTGATCATTGTTCATATGTCTGACTGTTGATCTGTGTTCACAGGTCTGCTTATTTATCATTGTTCATAAGTCTGACTGTTGATATTTGTTCACAGGTCTGACTGTTGACCTTTGTTCACAGATCTGATTGTTGACCTTTGTTCACAGATTTGACTGTTGACCTTTGTTAAATATCTGACTGTTGATCTGACTATTGATCATTGTTCATAGATCTGACTGTTGACCTTTGTTCACAGATCTGACTGTTGACCTTTGTTCACAGATCTGACTGTTGACCTTTGTTCATAGATCTGATTGTTGACCTTTGTTCACAGATCTGACTGTTGACCTTTGTTAAATATCTGACTGTTGATCTGACTATTGATCTTTGTTCACAGATCTGACTGTTGACCTTTGTTCACAGATCTGACTATTGATCTTTGTTCATAGATCTGACTGTTGACCTTTGTTCGCAGGTCTGACTATTGATCATTGTTCATAGATCTGACTGTTGACCTTTGTTCACAGATCTGACTATTGATCTTTGTTCATAGGTCTGACTGTTGACCTTTGTTCACAGATCTGACTATTGATCTTTGTTCATAGGTCTGACTGTTGACCTTTGTTCATAGGTCTGACTATTGATCATTGTTCATAGATCTGACTGTTGACCTTTGTTCACAGATCTGACTATTGATCTTTGTTCATAGGTCTGACTGTTGACCTTTGTTCACAGATCTGACTATTGATCTTTGTTCATAGGTCTGACTGTTGACCTTTGTTCATAGGTCTGACTATTGATCATTGTTCATAGATCTGACTGTTGACCTTTGTTCACAGATCTGACTATTGATCTTTGTTCATAGGTCTGACTGTTGACCTTTGTTCACAGATCTGACTATTGATCTTTGTTCATAGGTCTGACTGTTGACCTTTGTTCATAGGTCTGACTATTGATCATTGTTCATAGATCTGACTGTTGACCTTTGTTCATAGATCTGACTATTGATCTTTGTTCATAGATCTGACTATTGATCTTTGTTCATAGATCTGACTATTGATCTTTGTTCATAGATCTGACTATTGATCATTGTTCATAGATCTGACTATTGATCTTTGTTCATAGATCTGACTATTGATCTTTGTTCATAGATCTGACTATTGATCTTTGTTCATAGATCTGACTATTGATCTTTGTTCATAGATCTGACTATTGATCTTTGTTCATAGATCTGACTATTGATCTTTGTTCATAGATCTGACTATTGATCTTTGTTCATAGATCTGACTATTGATCTTTGTTCATAGATCTGACTATTGATCATTGTTCATAGATCTGACTATTGATCTTTGTTCATAGATCTGACTATTGATCATTGTTCATAGATCTGACTATTGATCTTTGTTCATAGATCTGACTATTGATCATTGTTCATAGATCTGACTATTGATCATTGTTCATAGATCTGACTATTGATCTTTGTTCATAGATCTGACTATTGATCATTGTTCATAGATCTGACTATTGATCATTGTTCATAGATCTGACTATTGATCATTGTTCATAGATCTGACTATTGATCTTTGTTCATAGATCTGACTATTGATCATTGTTCATAGATCTGACTATTGATCATTGTTCATAGGTCTGACTATTGATCATTGTTCATAGATCTGACTATTGATCTTTGTTCATAGATCTGACTATTGATCATTGTTCATAGATCTGACTATTGATCTTTGTTCATAGATCTGACTATTGATCATTGTTCATAGGTCTGACTATTGATCATTGTTCATAGATCGGACTATTGATCTTTGTTCATAGATCTGACTATTGATCATTGTTCATAGATCTGACTATTGATCTTTGTCGATAGGTCTGACTGTTGACCTCTATTCACAGGTCTGACTATTGATCATTGTTCATAGATCTGACTATTGATCTTTGTTCATAGATCTGACTATTGATCATTGTTCATAGATCTGACTATTGATCTTTGTTCATAGATCTGACTATTGATCATTGTTCATAGGTCTGACTATTGATCATTGTTCATAGATCTGACTATTGATCTTTGTTCATAGATCTGACTATTGATCTTTGTTCATAGATCTGACTATTGATCTTTGTTTATAGATCTGACTATTGATCATTGTTCATAGGTCTGACTATTGATCATTGTTCATAGATCTGACTATTGATCTTTGTTCATAGATCTGACTATTGATCTTTGTTCATAGATCTGACTATTGATCTTTGTTCATAGATCTGACTATTGATCTTTGTTCATAGATCTGACTATTGATCTTTGTTCATAGATCTGACTATTGATCTTTGTTCATAGATCTGACTATTGATCTTTGTTCATAGATCTGACTATTGATCATTGTTCATAGATCTGACTATTGATCATTGTTCATAGGTCTGACTATTGATCATTGTTCATAGATCTGACTATTGATCTTTGTTCATAGATCTGACTATTGATCATTGTTCATAGATCTGACTATTGATCTTTGTTCATAGATCTGACTATTGATCATTGTTCATAGGTCTGACTATTGATCATTGTTCATAGATCTGACTATTGATCTTTGTTCATAGATCTGACTATTGATCTTTGTTCATAGATCTGACTATTGATCATTGTTCATAGATCTGACTATTGATCATTGTTCATAGGTCTGACTATTGATCATTGTTCATAGATCTGACTATTGATCTTTGTTCATAGATCTGACTATTGATCATTGTTCACAGGTCTGACTATTGATCTTTGTTCATAGATCTGACTATTGATCATTGTTCATAGGTCTGACTATTGATCTTTGTTCATAGATCTGACTATTGACCTTTGTTCACATATCTGACTGTTGACCTTTGTACACAGGTCTGTTCGTTGACCTTTGTCGATAGGTCTGACTGTTGACCTCTATTCACAGGTCTGACTATTGATCATTGTTCATAGATCTGACTATTGATCTTTGTTCATAGATCTGACTATTGATCATTGTTCATAGGTCTGACTGTTGACCTTTGTTCATAAGTCTGACTGTTGACCTCTATTCATAGGTCTGACTGTTGACCTTTGTTCACAGATCTGACTGTTGACCTTTGTTCATAAGTCTGACTGTTGACCTCTATTCATAGGTCTGACTGTTGATTTTTTTCAAAGGTCTGAATGTTGACCTTTGTTCATAAGTCTGACTGTTGACCTTTGTTCACAGATCTGACTATTGACCTTTGCTGACAGGTCCGACAGTTCACCTCTGTTCACAGGTCTGACTTTTGATCATTGTTCATAGATCTGACTGTTGATTTTTGTTCACAAGTCTGACTGTTGACCTTTGTTCACAAGTCTGACTGTTGACCTTTGTTCACAAGTCTGACTGTTGACCTTTGTTCACAAGTCTGACTCTTGACCTTTGTTCACAAGTCTGACTATTGATCATTGTTCACAGATCTGACTATTGATCTTTGTTCACAGATCTGACTGTTGACCTTTGTTCATAGATCTGACTGTTGACCTTTGCTGACAGGTCCGACAGTTCACCTCTGTTCACAGGTCTGACTTTTGATCATTGTTCATAGATCTGACTGTTGACCTTTGTTCACAAGTCTGACTGTTGATCTTTGTTGACAGGTCTGACTGTTGACCTTTGTTCACAGGTCTGACTGTTGACCTTAGTTCACAGGTCTGACTGTCGACCTTTGTTCACAGGTCTGACTGTTCACAAAAAATAGACTGACAGGTAGTACGGTAAGAATATAACTACCCGCTATCACTGACAGCGTCTACTAGTCAGATTTTTCCGTTTACAAGCACCGCCCTCGGAGGAGGTCTCGGAAGGCCGAGCGGTTAAGGTGGATCGCGGGTTTCGTAAAAATTTCTCTCCAAAAAGAATAGGCGTTTGAAAAAAACAATTCATCGGGCCGTTTTTTCACTACTGACGCGACTGAGAGAAAAATGTCTCATTTTTGGCATTGTAAATTGCTACCCCTACAGAGTTCGCTCGACGTCTTTTAATATGTAATTGCAGCAAAATGTAACATTACTGATTTTTTCGGATTTGTAAATGATCCAGCATTGCAGTTATGTAAATTGCATAACTTAATACACAATATTATCGGAGCAATACAGGAAATAACATGTAAATCAACGGAAAATATATCACTCCACTAGATGGCGCCTTTTTGCCGATTTCCATGGAAATATCATTTGAATATATCATTTCCGCGTTAGCCAATACATTAAAGGTTGTTCATGCAAAACTTATTTATTGTACGTTGACGTCTAAAAAAATGACCATTTTTCTGAAGGAAACCCGCGATCCACCTTAAGTAAAATAAACGCTCATTTTTTACTTACAGAAAATTAAGAATGAATGTAAATTTGTGTTACTATTTACAGATCAATGTTTTGTCAAATAAGCTAAACAGTGTAAGAGAATTTAGGTTCTAAATACTGTTCAGGACCAAACAGAACTATTATAAATAAAGTAAAACTTCTCTACAGCGGCCCTCTGTTCAACAACAGCATGAGTTTTATCCACTGTACTTTTTAACTATAACTTTAATCTATCTAGGGCAACAACCTCTCAACAACTAATCCCCTGAAGGGTGTTGATTTAGAGAAGTTGCACTGTATATGGTAGTTTTATGATTTTAGAAAATCCTGCGAGGAGCGAACACATATAGTTCTTCGTAAGTATAAACAATGAAATGATTCATGTGACATCACTTAAGTTAATTAAGTCCTCGATCAGTATAATAATCCACCCAGCACTTCAAGCTTAAAAAACATATCATGTTAAATTATAACAAGAACAGAGGTACTCGAAACCATTCAACGTTTTTAAAAACGTACTTATCACGTTGCAAACACTTACTAAAGGAATATAATGCTTTGGTGAACACCCAGTTCAAAGTGTTTTCCTTGAATCAAGAATTATATAAGTATGTGTGTGACATTATATATATCTGTGTGCTTGATTCGTGTTCTTGAAAAGTGGTCTAAGGTTCGGTCAAAAAGTTAACACATTGTTTGCTTGTTTAGATGAAACGTTTATATTGTTTGTTTCAGTTAATTTCAAAAGTTGTCTACCATGAATCAATGGGTGTACCCGCCTCCGTGATTGAGTGGTTAAGGTCGCAGACGACTTCACATCACTGTACACCCCTCACTGAAAGAGGGTCATGGGTTCAATTCCAGCTACCGACCGTGTCTCTTTATGTAGGCAGGAGACTGAGAGTCTAGTTGAATGTAGAAATTTGTATCATGTATTTTGTGTACAGAATTAACATGTGCAATCATAGTGTAGACCCGCCTCCGTGTTCGTGTGGTTAAGTTCAGACTTCAAATCACTATAACCTCTAAATGATAGAGGGTCGTGGGGTTGAGCCCCGTTATCGACCATGACTCTTTATGTGAGAAAGTAGGCAGTTGCTTATAGAGGATGGGAGTTTAGTACTGGTTCTTCCCAGGAACGATGCTTAGGTGAAATGTCCGCATCATATGACCCTGACTGTTGAAAAGGGCGTAAAACCCAATATAAACAAACACAATGATAATGTTTAGTCAATATTACTTCTTACTTTATTAATACCCGCCTAACCTCTCACATACGGAGGTTCGTTGAAATAACAGACACAATATATAATTCTATGTCATGGAAAAGCAATTGCAAATTACTAAAGATGCGCATCTCATACAATGTTTGTTCATTAGCTTTAAATATTATAACCAAAAAGCTGTTTAATACAATAACATACATGTATATAAATAACTACACAAAGTACTGACGGAAACATTTTGTTTCTCCCTGTTAACTTTCTCACCAGCCCTTACGCTATATGTTTCATAAATAAGGATAATCGGACCTTTCCAAATCAAAACTCACAAGCACGTTGTATTTCTAACATACTTTGTTTTACAAGAAATTATAATATATCCATTGCATAATGTTGCTACTCTTTTCTCTTCCCATCGTGTTTTCGTGGAGTGTGATTTCTGCTGAATTTAAAGCGGAGCCGACTTGTTCAAGATTTCATTATGAAGAACAAACACTGGAAAAGTTAATTCGCCTACAGATTTTTGTGGAGAAAATGAAAGAAGAAATTGATCAATCTCGAGCCGAAGTTAAGGATACTCTTAAAAAGCTGGAGGAAGAACGTGTTAACATTGAACACTACAAAGATGAAACAAACACGATGAAAGAAAACGTTGACAAAGAACTCGAACGTGTCAAGGTAGACTTTAATAAAACCATGGAATTGAAAGAAACAATAAATGAACAACTAGATCAGACGAAGCTGGAATTGAAGAACGAATTGAAGAAAGAACTGAAGAACGAATTGAAAAAAGTACAAGGTAGCATTTTTATTATTTTCCATGTTAATCTTAAAAAGGTGTCTCCGTGGTTGAGTGGTCATGGTCTCTGACTTATAATCACTAGCCCCTCAACGATGTGATTTCAAATCCTACCCGGGGCCAAACTTTCAGATGTGAGGAAGTTATATCTATCCAGCTAGCTTAGAGAAGGTCGATGCTTCAGTATACACAGATGTAAGTCTTGGGGTTCTTCCTAGACCATTGAATCGGTCAATAGTTGACAATAATCTGTCGGAAAACTGTTTTTCTTTTCGTAAAATATTCGAGACTCCGAAGTAAAATAAATTTTAGGAATACTATTAAGAACTTTAAGTATATTTGGATTGTAATAATTACATGTTTTTCTAAATTATAGACTCTGTTCTGTAAAAGACCTATGAAAAATAATAAACGTGGAATGAAATCCTGTTATTATTAACATTTATTTTCATGTCGTTCACTTATATTATTGTGGAAGAAACTTGTAACATTATTTAGTACTTCATATTGGCTATAATGACACAATGAATAAATACTATATGTACATTATTATTCAATATATTTAACCTAGTATAAATGATGTGTATCTGCAATATGTAAATTTATTTATTTATTTTCAGAGAGTGTTACTACTCCAAATGTAGTTTTCAAAGTGAAGAGTGTCCCCTCTAATGAACGAAAGCTAGTTTTGAATGACCCGATAAAGTTTTCCACAATTGTTATGGACGCTGAGAATTCCTACAATTCTACATCAGGCATGTTTACTGCACCGGTGACTGGCCTTTATATGTTGTCAACACGAGTGTGTTTGTACACAAACACGTTCGCATATTTTTCAATAGTATCCAACAATATTGCTACTGTGGGTTCATTTTTTGGTTATCCAACATATCACATGTGCTTCACGTTACAAACCATTGTTTCTGTCAAAGTAGGAGATGAGTTGTCTGTTAGGTGCACAGGTGGCTGTGACTCCAGTGATAAATTATGGGAGAACTCATATCATGGAGCAGTAACTCAATTTAGCGGGTATCTGATGCAAACATAGATATATATATATGCACAGAACTCTTGTTTTCTTATAGCATAGTAACATTGTAATTCATGCGACAAATGTGATCTTTAAAACAGATTTTCAAGTTAAAGAAGTATAAATAATCAAGTGCATGTATTGTAAATCAATGTATTCATCACGTAACCTTTATTCTGACATGCTCTAGATGATAACTTAACATGTTGTACGGACGGTAGTCTAGAATGAAAAATAAAATTAAGTGAATCTTTTTTTATCCAGTTCAATAAATAATAATTATGATTCCGGCAATTCAGTTTTTGTTCAATACATCCATGATATACATGCATAAAATATTCACAGATAACGTCACTATGTGTCATACTATTAATCGTCCTCATCTAAAGGACCGGCTTCTCTGAACTTAATGTTGATAAGAAGATTTGAACATCAATACTCGTTCATATATCCCTAAATTTGGTCTTTATTTGTACTTTTACAGAAATACAAAAATAACCTTATTGATTTGTTCATGTGCTTAGTTATCATTCGTACAGTAAAAACAATCATGTTTAATACGAACCTCTTGATTTTGTTACTGAACTTCATGACTAGTGTTTTATATATGTATTTATACATGTAGTTAGGTTTAGTTTCTTCATTTATATTGTATTAATATTATTCGTCAACACAGATTATTACTTAAAATAAGTAATGCTTCTTTTTTGTCTCTCATCTTTTTCATGTATTATCAGCATGCTTTTCATGGTATTTTCACGTATGTTTTCATGCACTATCTATTTCCTATCTACATATTGTATATTGTAATCATGTACCGCCATTATTGTAAAGTGTATGTGACTTATTTGGCGATGAACTGTACAATGAAATCCAATAAAATATTAGACATGACTTGACATGGTGTTTGTGACAGCAATATTATTATGTACGAATAAGGATGATCCTATTTAAAAAGTTAAAGGGACATTGGGATCATTTAGGACACTGGCTATTGTAACACTGTCCTGTCTGTGCTAGTGTAACCGACGGTTTATAAAGGTTGAATGACTGAGTCAATGTATGCTCATATGAAACAATGCAGATACCTGGCTCCGGGGTTATAAAACTTTAAATCAGTATCCTAGCTCCAATCTCCATTCCATTCTCAAAATATTAAGGTTATAAAGACAGAGCATATTGTATTTAAAATACATGTTCAAATCAATTATACTGTCAGACTAATGTATAAATGATATTATCATTTTCTGAGCATAATTAACTGAGACATTGTAAAAGATAAGGGATTTGTGCTCGGTGACCGATCTTAAGTTTTATAACCTCGTACGTATACTGTCATTTAGACGGCAACCACACACTTCAAACATGGGAAAATCATTTCGCGTATTTTGTTATTGAATTGTAAATATATCATATAAAATTGTATAGGCCAACAGAACTTAAAAGCATTGATTCAAGATCACACAGACACATGACCGAACAGAAGTAGCCTACTTATATTTGTGAAGAAAAACAATGTTTTAATAATCATCTAATTCTCCGAAGAAACAGTGATTGCGGGAGACTACCTTGATTTTCATACAATAAGGGCATGGAATTATCTCCCTTAGAAAGAATGATGAATCTAATACTTGTCGATGCTCCCATATAGGAAGCTATTGTCAGTTCTCGTTGCTTCTTTTAAATCTCCGTCGGATTTTTTGCCTCAGTGCTGAGAACGCCTGAAAACGGAATTTCCTTAAACAAAAACGAGGCAAAATAAATACAAGTCTGAGTCATGGTATTTTAATTGCATGTTTTTAGTGCAACTTGTTGCTAAAGGTGAGGATGAAATATACATCATAGGCAGCCAACTCCTTATATCAGTAAGGCTGTACAAGAAAAGACGACACATATTCACGATTCCATTCATAGACTTCTTTGGTGGTTATTTATTAAAATTAAAGTAAAGCTAGATTTAAGACAAGTGCAAAATATCTAATAATGCTATAGTGCGTCTGTACTTTATTTAAAATCCATTTGGCCAACTGACCCATGAGGACAACAAAATGTTTACAAACATTAACATCGGCAACATACATATCTATTTAGCATACATGCATGAATATAACAATTATATCACTTCAGTGATAAAATATATACTTCATCATATGATAATAAATATCAAATCAAGAATCCAAAAGTATATATTTATATTATACATAAGCTTACTGCATGACGTTTGCAGTTTTTCACTATTCATAATATAAATATATTCAATGTGTATAATTTACCAAATGATTTCATACCATTGACCATTGTTCATAAGTCTGACTGTTGACCTCTGTTCACAGGTCTGACTGTTGACCTTTGTTCATAGGTCTGACTGTTGACCTCTATTCACAGGTCTGACTATTGATCATTGTTCATAGATCTGACTATTGACCTTTGTTCATAGATTTGAATATATCATTTCCGCGTTAGGCAATACATTAAAGGTTGTTCATGTAAAACTTATTTATTGTACGTTGACGTCTAAAAAGATGACCATTTTTCTGGAGGAAACCCGCGATCCACCTTAAGTAACATAAACGCTCATTTTTTACTTACAGAAAATTAAGAATGAATGTAAATTTGTGTTACTATTTACAGATCAATGTTTTGTCAAATAAGCTAAACAGTGTAAGAGAATATAGGTTCTAAATACTGTTCAGGACCAAACAGAACTATTATAAATACAGTACAACTTCTCTACAGCGGCCCTGTCTTCAACCGCAGCATGAATTTTATCCACTGCACTTTTAACTATAACTTTAATCTATCTAGGGCAACAACCTCTCAACAACTAATCCCCTGAAGGGTGTTGCTTTAGAGAGGTTGCACTGTATATGGTAGTTTTATGATTTATGTAAATCCTATGAAGAGCGAACACATATAGTTCTTCGTAAGTATAAACAATGAAATGATTCATGTGACATCACTTAAGTTAATTAAGTCCTTGATCAGTATAATAATCCACCCAGCACTTCAAGCTTAAAAAACATATCATGTTAAAGAATCAATAATTATTATCATTATAACAAGGACAGAGGTACTCGAAACCATTCAACGTTTTTAAAAACGTACTTATCACGTTGCAAACACTTAGTAAAGGAATACAATGCTTTGGTGAACACCCAGTTCAAAGTGTTTTCCTTGAATCAAGAATTATATAAGTATGTGTGTGACATTAGATATATCTGCGTGCTTGATTCGTGTTCTTGTAAGGTGGTCTAAGGTTCGGTCAAAAAGTTAACACATTGTTTGCTTGTTTAGATGAAACGTTTATATTGTTTGTTTCAGTTAATTTCTAAATTTGTCTACCATGAATCAATGGGTGTACCCTCCTCCGTGGTTGAGTGGTTAAGGTCGCAGACGACTTCACATCACTGTACACCTCTCACTGAAAGAGGGTCATGGGTTCAAGTCCAGCTACCGACCGTGTCTCTTTATGTAGGCAGGAGACTGAGAGTCTTGTTGAATGTAGAAATTTGTATCATGTATTTTGTGTACAGAATTAACCTGTGCAATCATAGTGTAAGACCCGCCTCCGTGTTCGTGTGGTTAAGTTCAGATTTCAAATCACTATAACCTCTAAATGATAGAGGGTCGTGGGTTTGAGCCCCGTTATCGATATTGACTCTTTATGTGAGAATGTATGCAGTTGCTTACGGAGGATGGGAGTTTAGTGCTGGTTCTTCCCATGAACGATGCTTAGGTGAAATGTCCGCCTCATATGACCCTGACTGTTGAAAGGGGCGTAAAACCCGATTTAAACAAACACAATGATAATGTTTAGTCAATATTACTTCTTAATTTATTAATACCCGCCTAACCTCTCACTGATAGAGGTCGGGGGTTCGAGTCCAACTACCGACCATATCTCTTTATACGAGAAAGCAGACAGTTGCTTACGGAGGTTCATTGAAATAACAGACACAATATGTAATTCTATGTCATATAAAAGCAATTGCAAATTACCAAAGATGCGTATCTCATACAATGTTTGTTCATTAGCTTTAAATATTATAACCAAAATGCTGTTTAATACAATAACATACATGTATATAAATAACTACACAAAGTACTGACAGAAACATTTTGTTTCTCCCTGTTAACTTTCTCACCAGCCCTTACGCTATATGTTTCATAAATAAGGATAATCGGACCTTTCCAAATCAAAACTCACAAGCACGTTGTATTTCTAACATACTTTGTTTTACAAGAAATTATAATATATCCATTGCATAATGTTGCTACTCTTTTCTCTTCCCATTATGTTTTCGTGGAGTGTGATTTCTGCTGAATTTAAAGCGGAGCCGACTTGTTCAAGATTTCATTATGAAGAACAAACACTGGAAAAGTTAATTCACCTACAGATTTTTGTGGAGAAAATGAAAGAAGAAATTGATCAATCTCGAGCCGAAGTTAAGGATACTCTTAAAAAGCTGGAGGAAGAACGTGTTAACATTGAACACTACAAAGATGAAACAAGCACGATGAAAGAAAACGTTGACAAAGAAATTGAACGTGTCAAGGTAGACTTTAATAAAACCATGGAATTGAAAGAAACAATAAATGAACAACTAGATCAGACGAAGCTGGAATTGAAGAACGAATTGAAGAAAGAACTGAAGAACGAATTGAAGAAAGTACAAGGTAGCATTTTTATTATTTTCCATGTTAGTCTTAAAAAGGTGCCTCCGTGGTTGAGTGGTCATGGTCTCAGACTTATAATCACTAGCCCCTCAACGATGTGTGTTCAAATCCTACCCGGGGCCAAACTTTCACATATTAGGAAGTTATATCTATCCAGCTAGCTTAGAGAAGGTCGATGCTTCAGTATACACAGATGTAAGTCTTGGGGTTCTTCCTAGACCATTGAATCGGTCAATAGTTGACAAATGACCCTGACTGTTGGTACTACATAAAACCTGGTGAAAAAAAGAAAGAAAAAAATCTGTCGGAAAACTGGTAGTTTTTAGTAAGATATTCGAGCCTCCGAAGTAAAATACATTTTAGGAATACTATTAAGAACTTTAAGTATATTTTGATTGTAATAATTACATTTTTTTTCTAAATTATAGACTTTGTTATATAAACGACCTATAATATAAGCGTGGCATGAAATCCATTATTATTATTATCATTTATTTCCATGTCGTTCTCTTACGTTATTGTGGAAGAAACTTGTAACATTGTTTAGTACTTCATACTGGGTAGAATTACATAATGATTAAATACTACATGTATATTATTATCTGATATATAGATAATAATTATGTATCTGCAATATGTAAATTTATCTTTATTTATTTATTTTCAGAGACTGTTACTACTCCAAAAGTAATTTTCAATGTGAAAAATGTCCCCTCTAATGAACGAAATCTCGTACCGGATGAACCGATAAAGTTTTCCACAGTAGTTTTGGACACTGAGAATTCCTACAATTCTACATCAGGCGTGTTTACTGCACCGGTAACTGGTCGTTATATGTTGTCAACAATGGTGTGTTTGCAAAGCAAGACGTTCGCATATTTTTCAATAGTAGCCAACAATATTGCTGCAGTGGGTTCATATTTTGGTGATAAAACATATTCCATGTGCTTCACGTTACAAACCATTGTTTCTGTCAAAGTAGGAGATGAGTTGTCTGTTAGGTGCAGAGGTTCCTGTGGCTCCAGTGAAAAATTATGGGAGAACTCATATTTTGCAGCAAGTCAATTTAGCGGGTATCTGATACAAATATAGATATATATATATATGCACAGAACTCTTCTTTTCTTATAGCATAGTAACATTGTAATTCATGCGACAAATGTGATCCTTAAAACAGAGTTTTTGAAGAAGTATAAATAATCAAGTTCATGTATTGTAAATCAATGTATTCATCACGTAACCTTTATTCTGACGTGCTCTAGATGATAACTTAACATGTTGTACGGACGGTAGTCTAGAATGAAAATAAAGTTAATCTTTTTTTATCCAGTTCGATAAATAATAATTATGATTCTGGCAATTCAGTTTTGTTCAATACATCCATGATATACATGCATAAAATATTCACAGATAACGTCACTATGTGTCATACTATGAAACATCCTCATCTAAAGGACCGGCTTCTCTAAACTTAATGTTTATAAGAAGATTTGAACATCAATACTCGTTCATATATCCCTAAATGTGGTCTTTATTTGTACTTCTACAGAAATACAAAAATAACCTTATTGATTTGTTCATGTGCTTAGTTATCATTCGTACAGTAAAAACAATCATGTTTAATACGAACCTCTTGATTTTGTTACTGAACTTCATGACTAGTGTTTTATATATGTATATATACATGTAGTTAGGTTTAGTTTCTTCATTTATATTGTATTAATATTATTCGTCAACACAGATTATTACTTAAAATAAGTAATGCTTCTTTTTTGTCTCTCATCTTTTTCATGTATTATCAGCATGCTTTTCATGGTATTTTCACGTATGTTTTCATGCACTATCTATTTTCTCCTACATATTGTATATTGTAATCATGTACCGCCATTATTGTAAAGTGTATGTGACTTATTTAGCGATGAACTGTACAATGAAATCCAATAAAATATTAGACATGACTTGACATGGTGTTTGTGACAGCAATATTATTATGTACGAATAAGGATGATCCTATTTAAAAAGTTAAAGGGACATTGGGATCATTTAGGACACTGGCTATTGTAACACTGTTCTGTCTGGCCTAGTATAACCGACGGTTTATAAATGTTGAATGACTGAGTCAATGTATACTCATCTGAAACAATGCAGATACCTGGCTCCGAGGTTATAAAACTTTAAATCAGTATCCTAGCTTCAATCTCCATTCCATTCTCAAAATATTAAGGTTATAAAGACAGAGCATATTGTATTTAAAATACATGTTCAAATCAATTATACTGTCAGACTAATGTATAAATGATATTATCATTTTCTGAGCATAATTAACTGAGAAATTGTAAAAGATAAGAGATTTGTGCTCGGTGACCGATCTTAAGTTATATAACCTCGTACGTATACTGTCATTTAGACGGCAACCACACACTTCAAACATGGGAAAATCATTTCGCGTATTTTGTTATTGAATTGTAAATATATCATATACACATGACCGAACAGAAGTAGCCTACTTATATTTGTGAAGAAAAACAATGTTTTAATGATCAACTAATTCTCCGAAGAAACAGTGATTGCGGGAGACTGCCTTGATTTTCATACAATAATGGCATGGAATTATCTCCCTTAGAAAGAATGATGAATCTTACACTTGTCGACGCTTCCATACAGGAAGCCATTGTCAGTTCTCGATATGCTTGTTTTAAATCTCCGTCAGATTTTTTGCCTGCCTGAAAATAGAATTTCCTAAAACATAAACTATGCAAAATAAATACATGTCTGAGTCATGGTATTTTAATTGCATGTTTTTAGTGCAACTTGTTGCTAAAGGTGAGGATGAAACATACATCATAGGCAGCCAACTCCTAATATCAGTAAGGCTGTACAAGAAAAGACGACAAATATTCACGATTCCATTCATAGACTTCTTTGGTGGTAATTTATTAAAATTAAATTAAAGTAAAGCTAGATTTAAGACAAGTGTAAAATATCGTTGGAACACTTTATTAAGTAGCATCTAAATACACACAGCGTACTTAAATATATTTTGAAATAGAATACCGACCCTTAAAAAATATATTTAAGAAATATTTTTAAAATCAAGTACTCAATCACGGTCGGTGTGGGAGAATTTTTTTCACTTATGTAGATTTGTATAATTTTTATTATTATTCCTTGAACTGTCAAATAACATTAATCACCGTACACAATTGCAACTTTTTGAGTGTTACAACCTGATTTTATATTCTTATAAAATTCATATAAATATGCGATGCTAATAACAAATTTAAAAGTCGTGCCCAATCTGATTCTGGACTACGAGTTTTAAAATTAATAAATGCAAACAGTATAGTTGATCATCAATTGACCAATATATATCATTGTCTCAATTTCAATACATGCATTGATAAAATCAAGATAAGTAGCCAATTAAGAAGTTGTTATGCAATATTACGTAACACGACCGTCTCACTTCCTGGACCGTTATAAGGGAGAAATATTTTATGGATCATTTCACCGAAGGGGGTCAATATATTCTTTAGCACTTGTGCCTGATACCATGTTAAATTTACAATATACAGCATAGATCATAATCTTAATTACTCCTAATTTAATTCAGTTCTGTGAAGTCAGATGTTAACGAAAAGAAATTAAGTAACAAAAGAATTACTTAAAACGTCACTTGACATATACTGATATACATTTTGTATATAAGATATATATTTTAATTGTAAATAAAGAAAAATATGTTTTAAACGAATTAATACATATTAGACCGAACTATGCATATGATTTTTTTAAAAAAGAAAATCATTTAAACAATAAAAATTTAAATCAAGGCATTAATTGATATTTTCAAGATAAGTATCTTTGATATGTTATATGACTATACTGTAACGAATATTCACATAGTAACTTCTAGCATCTATATTTTTTATTTAGAATAAAGGGTATCCATGAGATATTCAAACATTAGCACTAACATCTCCATAACCATAACTTTAACCTATCTAGAGCAACAATATCTCAACAACTAATCCCCAAAAGGGTGTTGCTTTAGAGAGGTTGCACTGTATATGTTAATTTTATGATTATGTAAATCCTATGAGGAGAGAACACATATAGTTCTTCGTAAGTATAAACAATGAAATGATTCATGTGACATCACTTAAGTTAATTAGGTCCTTGATCAGTAAGCACTTCAAGCTTAAAAACATATTATGTTAAAGAATCAAATATAATTATAACAAGGACAGAGGCACTCGAAACCATTCAACGTTTTTAAAAACATACTTATCACGTTGCAAATACTTACTAAAGGAATACAATGCTTTGGTGAACACCCAGTTCAAAGTGTTTTCCTTGAATCAAGAATTATAAGTATGAGTGTGACATTAGATATATCTGCGTGCGTGATTCGTGCACTTGTAAAGTGGTTTGAGGTTCGGTCAAGAAGTTAACACATTGTTTGCTTGTTATTTTAGATGAAATTTATATTGTAAGTTTCAGTTAATTTCAAAATTGGTCTACCATGAATCAATGACTGTACCCGCCACCGTGGTTGAGTGGTTAAGGTCGCAGACGACTTCACATCACTGTAACCTCTCACTGATAGAGTTCGGGGTTCGAGTCCAGCTACCGACCATGTCTCTTTATACGAGAAAGCAGGCAGTTGCTTACGGAGGTTCGTTGAAATAACAGGCACAATATGTAATTCTATGTCATGGAAAAGCAATTGCAAATTACCAAAGATGCGTATCTCATACAATGTTTGTTCATTAGCTTTAAATATTATAACCAAAAAGCTGTTTAATACAATAACAAGTATAAATAAATACACAAAGTACTGACGGAAACATTTTGTTTCTCCTTGTTAACTTTCTCACCAGCCCTTACGCTATATGTTTCATAAATAAGGATAACCGGACCTTTCCAAATCAAAACGTACAAGCACGTCGTACTTCTAACATACTTTGTTTTACCAGAAATTATAATATATCCATTGCATAATGTGGCTACTCTTTTCTCTTCCCATCGTGTTTTCGTGGAGTGTGATTTCTGCTGAATTTAAAGCGGAGCCGACTTGTTCAAGATTTCATTATGAAGAACAAACACTAGAAAAGTTAATTCGCTTACAGATTTTCGTGGAGAAAATGAAAGAAGGCATTGACCAATCTCGAGCCGAAGTTAAGGATACTCTTAAAAAGCTGGAGGAAGAACGTGTTAACATTGAACACTACAAAGATGAAACAAACACGATGAAAGAAAACGTTGACAAAGAACTCGAACGTGTCAAGGTAGACTTTAATAAAACCATGGAAATGAAAGGAACAATAAATGAACAACTAGATCAGACGAAGCTGGAATTGAAAAATGAATTGAAAAAAGAATTGAAGAACGAATTGAAGAAAGTACAAGGTAGCATTTTTATTATTTTCCACGTTAATCTTAAAAAGGTGCCTCTGTGGTTGAGTGGTCATGGTCTCTGACTTATAATCACTAGCCCCTCAACGATGTGTGTTCAAATCCTACCCGGGGCCAAACTTTCAGATGTGAGGAAGTTATATCTATCCAGCTAGCTTACAGAAGGTCGATGCTTCAGTATACACATATGTAAGTCTTGGGGTTCTTCATAGACCATTGAATCGGTCAATAGTTGACAAATGACCCTGACTGTTGGTACTACATTAAAACCTGGTGAAAAAAAAAAAACAATCTGTCGGAAAACTGGTAGTTTTTAGTAAGATATTAGAGCCTCCGAAGTAAAATACATTTTAGGAATACTATTCAGAACTTTAGGTATATTTTGATTGTAATAATTACATTTTTTTTTCTAAATTATAGACTTTGTTTTATAAACGACCTATAATATAAGCGTGGCATGAAATCCATTATTATTATTATCATTTATTTCATGTCGTTCTCTTACGTCATTGTGGAAGAAACTTGTAACATTGTTTAGTACTTCATATTGGGTAGAATTACACCATGATTAAATACTACATGTATATTATTATTCAATACATCTATACTAGTATAAATGATGTGTATCTGCAATATGTAAATTTATCTTTATTTATTTATTTTCAGAGAGTGTTACTACTCCAAATGTAGTTTTCAAAGTGAAGAATGTCCCCTCTAATGAACGAAAGCTAGTTTCGAATGACCCGATAAAGTTTTCCACAGTAGTTATGGACACTGAGAATTCCTACAATTCTACATCAGGCATGTTTACTGCACCGGTAACTGGCCTTTATATGTTGTCAACACGAGTGTGTTTGTACAAAAACACGTTCGCATATTTTTCAATAGTATGTAACAATATTACTACTGTGGGTTCATATTTTGGTGATGATACATATCACATGTGCTTTACGTTACAAACCATTGATTCTATTAAAGTAGGAGATGAGTTGTCTGTTAGGTGCACAGGTCACGGTGACTCCAGTGATAAATTATGGGAGAACTCATATTATGCAGCAGTAAGTCAATTTAGCGGGTATCTGATACAAACATAGATGTATGTATATGCACAGAACTCTTCTTTTCTTATAGCATAGTAACATTGTAATTCATGCGACAAATGTGATCCTTAAAACAGAGTTTTTGAAGAAGTATAAATAATCAAGTTCATGTATTGTAAATCAATGCATTCATCACGTAACCTTTATTCTGACGTGCTCTAGATGATAACTTAACATGTTGTACGGACGGTAGTCTAGAATGAAAATAAAATTAAGTGAATCTTTTTTATCCAGTTCAATAAATAATAATTCTGATTCCGGTAATTCAGTTTTGTTCAATACATCCATGATATACATGCATAAAATATTCACAGATAACGTCACTATGTGTCATACTATGAAACATCCTCATCTAAAGGACCGGCTTCTCTAAACTTAATGTTTATAAGAAGATTTGAACATCAATACTCGTTCATATATCCCTAAATGTGGTCTTTATTTGTACTTTTACAGAAATACAAAAATAACCTTATTGATTTGTTCATGTGCTTAGTTATCATTCGTACATTAAAAACAGTCATGTTTAATACGAACCTCTTGATTTTGTTACTGAACTTCATGACTAGTGTTTTATATATGTATACATACATGTAGTTAGGTTTAGTTTCTTCATTTATATTGTATTAATATTATTCGTCAACACAGATTATTACTTAAAAGTTAAAATAAATAATGCTTCTTTTTTTGTCTCTCATCTTTTTTAATATATTATCAGCATGCTTTTCATTGTATTTTCACGTATGTTTTCATGCACTATCTATTTCCTATCTACATATTGTATATTGTAATCATGTACCGCCATTATTGTAAAGTGTATGTGACTTATTTAGCGATGAACTGTACAATGAAATCCAATAAGATATTTGACATGACTTGACTTGGTGTTCATGACAGCAATGTTGTGATATACAAGGATGATCCTATTTAAAAAGTTAAAGGGACGCTGGGATCATTTATGACACTGGCTATTGTAACACTGTCCTGTCTGTCCTAGTATAACCGACGGTTTATAAATCTTGAATAAATGAGTCAATGTATAATCATCTGAAACAATGCAAACACCAGGCTCCGAGGTTATAAAACTTTAAGTCAGTATCCTAGCTTCAATCTCCATTCCATTCTCAAAATATTAAGGTTATAAAGACAGAGCATATTGTATCTAAAATACATGTTCAAATCAATTATACTGTCAGACTAATTATGTATAAATAATTATATTATTTTCTGATCATAATTAACTGAGACATTGTGAAAGATAAAAGATTTGTGCTCGGAGACCGATCTTTTTTATAACCTCGTACGTATATTGTCATTTAGACGGCAACCACACACTTCAAACATGGGAAAATCATTTCGCGTATTTTGTTATTGAATTGTAAATATATCATATAAAATTGTATAGGCCAACAGAACTTAAAAGTATTGATTCAAGATCACACAGACACATGACCGAACAGAAGTAGCCTACTTATATTTGTGAAGAAAAACAATGTTTTAATGATCAACTAATTCTCCGAAGAAACAGTGATTGCAGGAGACTACCTTGATTTTCATACAATGACAGCATGGAATTATCTCCCTTAGAAAGAATGATGAATCTAACACTTGTCGATGTTCCCATATAGGAAGCTATTGTCAGTTATCGACATGCTTGTTTCAAATCTCCGTCGGATTTTTTGCCTCAGTGCTGAGAATGCCTGAAAACGGAATTTCCTTAAACAAAAACGAGGCAGAATAAATACATGTCTGAGTCATGGTATTTTAATTGCATGTTTTTAGTGCAACCTGTTGCTAAAGGTGAGGATGAAACATACATCATAGGCAGCCAACTCCTAATATCAGTAAGGCTGTACAAGAAAAGACGACAAATATTCACGATTCGTTCCATTCATAGACTTCTTTGATGGTAATTTATTAAAATTAAATTAAAGTAAAGCTAGATTTAAGACAAGTGTAAAATATCGTTGGAACACTTAATTAAGTAGCATTTAAATACACACAGCGTACTTAAATATATTTTGAAATAGAATACCGACCCTTAAAAAATATATTTAAGAAATATTTTTAAAATCAAGTACTCGATCACGGTCGGTGTGGGAGAATTTTTTTCACTTATGTAGATTTGTATAATTTTTATTATTATTCCTTGAACTGTCAAATAACATAAATCACCGTACCCAATTGCAACTTTTTGAGTGTTACAACCTGATTTTATATTCTTATAAAATTCATATAAATATGCGATGCTAATAATAAATTTAAAAGTCGTGCCCAATCTGATTCTGGACTACGTGTTTTAAAATTAATGAATGCAAACAGTATAGTTGATCATCAATTGACCAATATATATCATTGTCTCAATTTCAATACATGCATTGATAAAATCAAGATAAGTAGCCAATTAAGAAGTTGTTATGCAATATTACGTAACACGTCCGTCTCACTTCCTGAACCCTTATAAGGGAGAAATATTTTATGGATCACTTCACCGAAGGGGGTCAATATATTCTTTAGCACTTGTGCCTGATACCATGTTAAATTTACAATATACAGCATAGATCATAATCTTAATTACTCCTAATTTAATTCAGTTCTGTGAAGTCAGATGTTAACGAAAATAAATTAAGTAACAAAAGAATTACTTAAAACGTCACTTGACATATACTGATATACATTTTGTATATAAGATATATATTTTAATTGTAAATAAAGAAAAATATGTTTTAAATGAATTAATACATATTAGACCGAACTATGCATATATTTATACATATGAATTTTAAAAAAAAGAAAATCATTTAAACCATAAAAAAATAAATCAAGACTTTAATTGATATTTTCAAGATAAGTATCTTTAATATGTTATATGACTATACTGTAACGAATATTCACATAGTAACTTCTAGCATCTATATTTTTTTATTTAGAATAAAGGGTATCCATGAGATATTCAAACATTAGCACTAACATCTCCATAACCATAACTTTAACCTATCTAGGGCAACAACCTCTCAACAACTAATCCCCTGAAGGGTGTTGCTTTAGAGAGGTTGCACTGTATATGTTAATTTTATGATTGATGTAAATCCTATGAGGAGCGAACACATATAATTTTTCGTAAGTATAAACAATGAAATGATTCATGTGACATCACTTAAGTTAATTAGGTCCTTGATTAGTATAATAATCCACCCAGCACTTCAAGCTTAAAAAACATATCATGTTAAAGAATCAAATATAATTATAACAAGGACAGAGGTACTCGAAACCATTCAACGTTTCTAAAAACATACTTATCACGTTGCAAACACTTACTAAAGGAATACAATGCTTTGGTGAACACCCAGTTCAAAGTGTTTTCCTTGAATCAAGAATTATAAGTATGAGTGTGACATTAGATATATCTGCGTGCGTGATTCGTGCACTTGTAAAGTGGTTTGAGGTTCGGTCAAGAAGTTAACACATTGTTTGCTTGTTATTTTAGATGAAATTTATATTGTAAGTTTCAGTTAATTTCAAAATTGGTCTACCATGAATCAATGACTGTACCCGCCACCGTGGTTGAGTGGTTAAGGTCGCAGACGACTTCACATCACTGTAACCTCTCACTGATAGAGGTCGGGGTTCGAGTCCAGCTACCGACCATGTCTCTTTATACGAGAAAGCAGGCAGTTACTTACGGAGGTTCGTTGAAATAACAGGCACAATATGTAATTCTATGTCATGGAAAAGCAATTGCAAATTACCAAAGATGCGTATCTCATACAATGTTTGTTCATTAGCTTTAAATATTATAACCAAAAAGCTGTTTAATACAATAACAAGTATAAATAAATACACAAAGTACTGACGGAAACATTTTGTTTCTCCTTGTTAACTTTCTCACCAGCCCTTACGCTATATGTTTCATAAATAAGGATAATCGGACCTTTCCAAATCAAAACGTACAAGCACGTTGTACTTCTAACATACTTTGTTTTACAAGAAATTATAATATATCCATTGCATAATGTTGCTACTCTTTTCTCTTCCCATCGTGTTTTCGTGGAGTGTGATTTTTGCTGAATTTAAAGCGGAGCCGACTTGTTCAAGGTTTCATTATGAAGAACAAACACTGGAAAAGTTAATTCGGTTACAGATTTTTGTGGAGAAAATGAAAGAAGAAATTGATCAATCTCTTAAAAAGCTGGAGGAAGAACGTGTTAATATTGAACACTACAAAGATGAAACAAACACGATGAAAGAAAACGTTGAAAAAGAACTCGAACGTGTCAAGGTAGACTTTAATGAAACCATGGAAATGAAAGAAATACTAAATGAACAACTAGATCAGACGAAGCTGGAATTGAAGAATGAATTAAAGAAAGAACTGAAGAACGAATTGAAGAAAGTACAAGGTATCATTTTTATTATTTTCCTGTTAATCTTAAAAAGGGGCCACCGTGGTTGAGTGGTTATAGTCTCTGACTAGTAATCACTAGCCCCACACCACTGTAAGTTCAAATCCTACCCGGGGCCAAACTTTCACATGTGAGGAAGCTTTCCAGCTAGCTTACGGAAGGTCGGATGTTATACACAGGTGTAAGTCTTGTGGTTTTTCTCGACCGTTGATTCGGGAATGTCGCCAAGTTCTGTTGGTGCGACATTTAAGTCTGGTGTGAAAAAAAGAAAGAAAAAAATCTTATATCTCCAAATTTTTGAAAAGCTGGTAGTTTTTGGTAAGATATTCGAGTCTCCAATGTAAAGTAAATTTTAGGAATAACTTTAAGTATATTTGGATTCTAAAAATTACATGTTTTTCTAAATGATAAGCTCGAAAATAATAAGCGTTGCATGTAACCCTATTATTATTATCATTTATTATTCACATGTCGTTCACTAACATCATTGGGGAAGAAATTTCGTGCTTATAACATTATTTAGCACTTAATATTCGCTAGAGTGATATAATGTATATATTTGAATAATATAAAATCTATTCACTATGTATATATAAATAATGTGTATCTACACTGTGTAATATATATATATATATGTATACTTCCAGAGAGTGTTGGTACTCCAAAAGTATTTTTCAAAGTGAAGAATGTCCCCTGGGATGAGGGATATCTCAACTATGATAACCCGATAAAGTTTTCCTCAGTAGTTCTGGACACTGAGAATTCCTACAATTCTACATCAGGCGTGTTTACTGTACCGGTAACTGGTCGTTATATGTTGTCAGCACTGGTGTGTGTGCACAGGGGAAAGTGGGCATATTTTTCAATAGTATCCAACAATATTGCTTCTGTGAGTTCACGTTTTGGTGATGAAACATATCACATGTGCTACACGTTACAAACCATTGTTTCTGTCAAAGAAGGAGCTGAGTTATCTGTTAGGTGCACAGGCCGCTGTGACTCCAGTAATATATTATGGAAGTACGAAGGTTATGGAGTTGTCAGTCAATTTAGTGGGTATCTGATACAAACATAGATAGATACCTGCACAGAACACATCTTTCTTATAGCATAGTAACATTGCAATTCAGGAAACAAACCTGAACATTAAAACATAGATATTTTTGATGAAGTATAAATAATCAAGTTCATGTATTGTAAATCAATGTATACAACACGTAACCTTTATACAGACATGCTCTATATAATAATTAAACATAATACGGACGATAGTCTAGAATGAAAATAAGATTAAGTGAACATTTTTTATCCAGGTCAATAAATAATAATTATGATTCCGATAATTCAGTTCTATTCAATACATTCATGATATATATGCATACTATATTCACAAATAACAACAATATGTATCATACAGTAAAACTTCATTTAACTACCACCAGAATATAAATCATACTATAAAAAAACGTCCACAACTAAAGGACCGGCTTCTCTAGATGAGTACGTAATCTTGATAAGACGATTTGAGCATTAATACTCATTCATTTTTCCCCCAAATTTGGTCTTAATCTGTACTTTTACAGAAATACAAAAATAATTATATTAGTATGTTAATGTGCTGCGTTAACATTCGTACAGTAAAGAAATCATGTGTTTAATACGAACCTCTTGATTTTGTTACTGGACTTCATGACTAACGTTAGTGTTTTTTATATAGGTAGGTTTAGTTTCTTCGTTTATATTGTATTAATTTCCTATATCAACACAAAGGCTACCGGCGTGTGATAACAGCAAAGAAAATTTATATTTTTTTTCACCATATATATATTATAAAGTAAAGTTTCTCTATTCAGAAATAGTTTCTCATTAGGTATCCATTGATTGAATGATTCGTCGGCGGTGAGTAATAGCAAATTTGACTTTCTTTCGATTTACACCGGAATGGATATGAAATCACGAAGGAATAAAGAAATTTACTCTGTGGCTAATGATCACAAACTTAGGTCATATCGATGGCGAGAGGTACTTTTTGTAAGTTGTAGGGCTTATTGCTCCAGTTCAGAGCAATATATGGATATAAGGGTGGATTGTGGTTAAAGAGAAATTATTTCTGCGTCGAATATGACCAGGCTTTTAAGAATCGGTTCATAATTTTTTGAAATTTTATTTTGCTGTTATCACACGCCGGTAGCCTTTTTATCAACATTGATTATTACTTACAATAAGTAAGGCTTCTTTTTTGTCTCTCATCTTTTGTCATGTATTATCAGCATGCTTTTCTTTGTATTTTCACGTATGTTTTCATGTACTATCTATTTCCTATCTATATGTTGAATATTGTAATTATGTACCGCCATTATCATAAAGTGCATATGAAATATTTGGCGATAAATTGTACAATAACATCCAATAAAATATTTGACATGACTTGACTTGGTGTTCTTGACAGCAATATTATTATATACAAGGATGATCCTATTTAAAAAGTTAAAGGGACGCTGGAATCATTTATGACACTGGCTATTGTAACACTGTCCTGTCTGTCCTAGTGTAACCGACGGTTTATAAAGGTTGAATGACTGAGTCAATGTATGCTCATCTGAAACAATGCAGACACTGGACTCCGAGGTTATAAAACTTGAAATCAGTGTCCTAGCTCCAATCTTCATTTCATTCTCAAACTATTAAGGTTATAAAGACAGAGCATATGTTCAAATCAATTATACTGTCAGACTAATTATGTATAAATAATTATATTATTTTCTGATCATAATTAACTGAGAAATTGTGAAAGATAAGAGATTTGTGCTCGGAGACCGATCTTTTTTATAACCTCGTACGTATATTTCCATTTAGACGGCAACCATACACTGTTCAAACATGGAAAAATCAGTTCGCGTATTTTGTTATTGAATTGTAAATATATCATATTAAATTGTATAGGCCAATGACACATGATCGAACACAAGTAGCCTACTTACAGTTGTGAATAAATTTATTATTTAATGCTAAATTAATTCTTCGAAGAAACAGTGATTGCGGGAGATTACCTTGATTTTCATACAATAAGAACATGGAATTATCTCCCTTATTAAGAATGATGAATCTAACACACGTCGGCGCTCCCATATAGGAAGCTATTTTCAGTTCTCGTTGCTTGTTTCATATCTCCGTCGGATTACTTGCCTCAGTGCTGTGAACGCCTGAAAACAGAATTTCCTAAAACAAAAAAGGCAAAATAAAAAATGTCTGAATCATGGATATTTTAATTGCACGATTTTAGTGCTGCCTGTCGCTAAAGGTGATGATCAAACATGACATCATTGTTTAAATTAGGTAGCCAACTCCTAATATCAGAAAGGCTGTACAAGGAAAGTCGATATAAATTCACGATTCGTACCATTCATAGACATCTTTGGTTGAAATTTGTGAAAATTAGATTCAGTAAAGCTAGATTTAAGTCAAGTGTAAAATATTGACTATTACTATATGATAGGTACTAAAGTATACATACATGTACAGTCAAACTAGCTTGAGCGACCACCACCGAATAATGGCATTCTTTCAAAACCATCATTGATTATTTAGAACAAAATGACCTCAAGATAAAGACTACCAGTTAATAATAATAATAATAATAATAATAACAACAACAACAATAATAACAATAATAACAATAACAATAATAATAATAACAATAATAACAATAATAATAATAATAATAATAATAATAATAACAATAATAATAATAATAATAATAATAATAATAATAATAATAATAATAATAATAATAATAATAATAATAATAATATATAATAATAATAACAATAATAATAATAATATATAATAATAATAACAATAACAATAATAATAATAACAATAATAATAATAATAATAACAACAACAACAACAATAATAATAACAATAATAACAATAACAATAATAACAATAACAATAATAACAATAATAATAATAATAATAATAATAATAACAATGATAATAGTAATAATATATAATAATAACAATAATAATGATCTCTTTTTGAAGGATGACCTTTGTTCAAGGGTTTGACTGTACATTGTATCTACATACTTTGAAGCCTTTAATGATCTTTATCAAAATGGGCTATAACTATTCTTGATAAACCTTGAGTTTCGTACCGTGTTAGTATCAAACTAAAAGAGTTTTTGAAGGACAAATAAATTAAATAAGGTATAGTCCCTGTAACAATACGCATATTTTGTGTTATTTGTAGAAGCTGAATTATAGAATGCATTTTATCTGTTGTTTGACGACCCGTTCGACAACAATGGTTATTTCAGAGCCGCCCCAGAGAAGGGAAGGGGTGATATAGGCAAACCGGGCATTTATATCCCTACTCTTATTTGGAATATTTTTTCCTGGTACTTTAACGTGCCCGCTGGAAAGCACCGACACACGCTTCAACCGTTTCCAGTGATTTAGTTAACACAGATCTTGACTCGGTAGTTGTGGGCCCTGATAAGACATGCCGTTTTATTAGTCGTCTTTTGTTTGCCAAGTACATGAAACAAACTGTCTAAGATGCATAATTTCACGGTCAATGCTTGAATTTATTTTTGGCTTCGGTAGGATTCGGTTACTTTCGTAATCTAAACAATAATTTTCGTTATAACGGTAGTTGAATGTATAATCATGAATATAACGACACGCTACATAATATTATATAAATATGCGGAATGAGATATTCAATAAACGAAAACTATCGACTGTGATACGAGCTAAAAAATAATCACATTCAGCTACCGTGTAATTATTCAGCTTTGACAGTTTAATAAAATCGCAATATACAAGCGACGAAGATTTTGAATAATTAATACTGCCATTTTCACTGTTCGTGTTGAAAAACATCTCGTTAAATATATTTTTTAAAAGTCTATAATATATTTTTTATCTGTATATCAATGCCGAAGTGAATAATTACACGTTGTTTTTTATTTAAAGAAAATTAATCATGTTTTAAATATTAAATGATATGTGACGGTTACTTCCCTTGAAAATGTTCGCGTAAAATATCGATATTAGATAAATTGCATCCATGTGTCATTTGCTCGCTAGGTGGCGCCGGGTTATTCAAGCCTCGTTTTGATTTCGCCATAGTTTTCCGAAACCCAGCGTCTGCTAACGTATGAAAACAGCTCTCGGGAAGTTAGATTTTACGGATATTTTAAATAAAAAGAACAAATTTTAAACTCGAAATGGAAGGAGCAACAGATACTACACGTAAGTTGAATAATAATATTATTTTATTTCTTTCTCGTTTTTTACGAATTCAGTTTATTATAAATTTAAATATTCAATAAAATTTCGCAGGCTGGATGACATCAGACGAGTGAGTCATGTATTTCCTCGGGCCTAGCGATCGTCAAGGCTGAAAGTCTGCAGCAAGGAGAGTCGTCTGCTGAAAATATGAAATCAATTATCTAGACTTTAGTTACGCAATACGCTGGGCTCAAATATCCTGACTGATTTCGTTTTCTTTGTTCAGGAGTCATTACAAATTTATTTTTTATGGATCAGTGCCTCGCAGATTTTTTCCATACTTCTTTGTGAACATCTGGCGTAATTATGATGTCAAAATATGTCGGTGACATCATCAATCTGATTATCATATGATGGACTTCTGTTCTATTTTGTTGGTTTATATCTAGATATTTATATTGTACGAATTCATGTTAAAGACAACGAATAGAACCGCTCGCAGATTTCCATATCACACTTGATTCGAATGTCGCTCACTATCATAAAAGTACTTAAGTGTCATTGTGCATTTTCCTGGTTTTAAGGAGAACTATATAATGGTTCATTTTCTATTGTTATTATCTTTCACAAATTCTTCCTGTTTTGACGATTTAATGTTTCTTCTTCCTTTTCTGTTCATTTACTACATACGGAAGAAACCTTTGGAAATTCTAGGTTATAAGTATTTGTTCAGTGAATTCTCTAATTGTATATTTTTCATCATCATCATCTTCATCATCATCATTATCTGTATCAACAGCTTTGTACGTATCACTTAAAGTCACATAGACCAACATCAACTATCTCACATATAACATCATTGTTATAAGTATATATTTCATCATTAACATCACCAACAAAATAATCAAAACCTTGATTATCATCATTGGATTCATCACCATCATCAGCGACATTTTCTGAATATTTCTTTATAATTTTGATAGTCCGTCTGGTTAGCTCAGTGGTTAGAGCGTTGGTCTACTGATCAAGAGATTGTGATCGAGTTCAAACCCCGGGCGAGGCTCACACTGTCCATGACAAATTTGACTGAAAATATTACCTCATATGTTAATTTCCCCCTCACCTCTGAATTATGTGGGGTAGCTTGGTATTAGCTTGTAGACAGAATGTGGTAAGTAATCGTTAAGACTTAAAAGAAATCAAGGGAAGCTGGTAAGGATAACTGCCCGCCACGATATAACTGAACTAATGTTGAAAATAGCGTTAAATCTGAAATAAATTAATATAATTTTGATAACATATCCGTACATTATTACGTGTTTTCAGTTTTGCAAATTTGCCATAACACGCTCGTCTGCTCCGACTGTGACTTCCTCATTTGTCATGGCTAAGTCATTTCAAACATGTTAATGGGGTCGTGTACGTCCCTTTAAGGGGCCAAACGACGCACACGTACAAAGGTGAGATTGAGGTGTCCCTTTAATATTAAACAAACAATAAAATGTCTTAAAAGTGAAGGTAAATATTTCTAATTGTATCAGTTGAGGTCAAATCTAAATTTCTCAAATTACCGCAAACTGAACAAATTTAGACCAGTAAATTAGTGTTTATTGAAACTTAAATTATTTTAACTTAAACCGGTAGTGAACTGGTTAAATTTAAACACCCGTGTGTTAATGAGGCTTGGTATTTAATATTATGTCAGTAATTATCCGCAGGCTAGCCTGGAGGTATATAAATTTTGACGTGCCGATTCAAAAAGGGTGAACGAGGACGATCAAATATGTAATAGTGTCAGTGCCGAAAAGAGACGGAAAACGAACATTGACCAATGTTCTATGAATGACAGTCCCAGTACGAAGTAATTCTTGATTAGGGTGCTAATTTACGATTTTGTCTGAGGGGGTGGGGGTATGAAAATATAGCCCCGTTTAATTACCATACCCCCCCCCCCCCCCCCAAATAACACTTAATCACCTCCCCGGTTCAGTCTACGACCCCGAATGACCGCTACATTCAATGATTCTACATGGTAATCATCAATCGGAACTCCTCGGCGTTTTATCTAAAGAAAGTGACTCGGGCTTAATACTGGTATACAAGCTGTCCTATTGGTGTTGTTGTTCACGAGCTACTTTCTGTCATGGCTGATCCTGGGAATCCAACGATGGAAACAACCTGTTTCTTTTTCAATGGAAACTTGATGCCCATTTTGAAAATCGCGATAATCACGTTTGAAAGTCTGTCATTCTGTGAATGATTCTTGTATTTACGAATGCTAATGTTGAAAAAACAGTGACCGGAATCCACATACCAAAATGTGTAACCCTACACTTACCCTGCACGAGGAGTATTTCTCAGTAACGAGAATGCCCGAGTAGTAACGATTTGGTAAAATTGTCATGGGGGGTGTTTTCTTTGAAATGTACACCGTGAGCATCGGAACTTACTTGAATCAACATGAGCTCTTGATTAACCGACCCCGTACCATCTAAAACTTTTTTTTGTTGGAATTGGTTTTATTCCCCTGAAAACCGTACCCCCTTCCGGACGAGGCTAAACTCCGGTCTTCTCGTTACTGTTTTCTATTTTCTCTAAAAACTATTTCTCGACAGCACGATATCTAGTGCTTAGATATTTATTTTCGGCTTTGGTTGTTAACAAATTAAACACGGCACCAATTAAAGTACTGTAAGTACTCATGGAAACGAAACTTTATTAGGCTTGTACTGCAACATGGAACGGGAACAAGTTTAGCAATTGCATGGCTGATATAGAAAAACGTAGTTCTTTGGTCCGCATCAAAATTTATGCTCGACGAGCGAGTGCCGGCTATGGAAAGCTGAGATATTGTTCAGTTTCCAAAAAGGCTTCGTCAAAATGCGTTATTGTTAATAGCTGGAAGTCCGCTAACTGAGTGGGGTGTGTTTATAAACACTAACTTATAAATGTCACTTAAATATTTCCAGATCATTATTTCATAGCACTGTAGTATACACGTTCAATTACTGTCAAGAATCCAGTCACTCATAATTAGGATATTTATTGGCCGTCCATGTATTGATGACCACTAAAGTGTCACTCTGCTAAACGCCCATGGTTTAATGGACCGTAGGTGTAAAAATGTACATTCATATATGTCTATTGTTTACTTTAAGTCGAAATAAATCATGAAAAACAAAATTATTTACGTGACCATGCATGTTAAATAATTTTAAAACCACGTGATTTGATTGTCTGGTGTAGCCAGCTTTACATGCAATGCTCGTGTACAATGGTATCATATTGCATTTTAACCTATCATCTCGTGAATCTTTTTATTTAACCAGGCTACATTGAATCTTATTTATTCATATGAAAGTTTAAGTTTTGAAAGCTAAAATTACGAATATGATCGGTATGAAAAAGTGTTATATTTAGATAATTTCAAAAACGACAAAGTTGAGAAAATTCCTCGAGCCAGCATTGTCCATCCATGATTTCCCCCGGACGTTTACGGTGCCATCAGGATTGTACAACCGGCTTGACAAGGTTTTTCCTTGACCACTCATCCTTGATCAATTTGGAACATTAAGAATGGGGTTTAAGTCATAGATCTGAGCCACTAGCCGGCTATCCGGATATTATTAGAGGGACCGTTTCCCGTAATACAGCCATTCGGTGTAAATCGAATAACGTTTCAGGTCAATGTTGTTGAAACTGCCTGGTATTAAAACTGATGCCTATTAGAAATTCTGGCTTTAATCATAGCAAATCAAAATGTTAATGCTGCAGTTTATTTTATGGACTGATTTACAATTTATTAACTCGTCCGTTCTCAACTTAGATCAAAATCAAGGCACGTCCGAGAGAATGAAGTTTGTGGTTTTGTTCACTGAGAAATTCGTGGTAAATAGGGAACTGGGATGTAATATACATTAATACACAAGCGACGGATTATTTGACGGCGTGGGAACCGCTGTTTGTAATCCATGCGTCGTCTAATAGACTTTAAAACCAAAAGTGCACGCTAACTGAGTGTCTATTTTTATGATAGTTTTGCTCATAAAAACAGTTTTCTTAAACTGACGAAGAAAATCCTAACCGACAAAATAATTTCTTTTAAGTACATTTTTGTATGAGATTTCTTCAACTAATTTCGATTCACTGTACGTCTGATTAAAAAGTGATGTATTTTCGGTCTGTTTGTGGTTAAAATAATGCCACCGTATCTACAACGGACCATCCGGGTTAACGTATTCCTCGTCCAAAATAATTCCATGGCGGACTAAAGCAAGAATGTCCATTTTTCTGTCATCGGCCCACAAAATTACAAAGAAATCAATAATTGAAATGCATTGATTTTTTTGCCGATTGATGATATACAATGAAGCCTGTGTTAGCGACCACCTCTGACTAAAGTCCGCCATGTGAATAAAGGCCATTCTTTTAAAAAAACGTTCATTGATGATTTAGGACAACATGATCTCCAAATAAAGGCCACTTGACAATAAAGGCCATATTTTGTCTTTCCTAAAGATAACCTTTGTTTACATATGCACATACACCTGGATTTATCTTCCCGGCGAGGAACAGATACGTTGCATGATTGGAGTTTATATATAATAATTCGGTATAAACTTCCACATAGGATGATCGGTGGTCTAGTGGTAACAAGCTGGACTACTGAATGAAAGGTCTTGGGTTAAAATCTCGACTCCGCCTTTCAATATTTCAGGGACGCTTTTAAAGTTGCCCAACCCAACAACTGAGCCGAGTGATTTGTTAAGAAAATTACAGAAAACAGATGACGTGTGTATTGGTGCTTTACATCGGGCACGAAAAGGAAACAGGAAAAAACCCGATTCCCCTTGTATCTTCTCCCCCACTCTTCGGTGGCTCTGAAATGACCATAGCCGTCGAATGGACCGATGAACACAAACTTACACTCCCTATAGTTGATTATTGCAAGTTGAAATTAGATCATATCGGCGGTGCACTACGTATGATTTGTCCTTGTCACTGGAAATCGACGAATGACCCCCCATATTAAATAATGATAATATAATTGAAATGATTAAAAAGAACGTGTAACATATTTTCCTGTCGATTCATGTTCAGCTATGTTTGTTTTCAACATAGTGTAGGTGTAAATAGCTTTCGGCTATGGTTTCTGATTATTTATTATAAATCAATTTGTCACTATAACATTGCAATATGTGTCCAGCTGTCATTTTGTGAACATTCGTCAGACCAATGAACTAAAAAGGCGCGAGAAACGCCGTTTGTCTAATGGTTATTATTAACGTTGTCCTTCGTTGACGTTACGAACTATTTGTAAATACGTTCTCTTACATGAATGACGTCATGTACGTTATTCGTAGATGATGCGCTGATAATTACGGAAACTTACAAATGAGTCAATACGCATGCGTACCACCATTTATTAATACAACACCCTTACATGGATTGTATTACATGTTAAATTCAAAGCGAAAAAAAACACCACACAGCATGATTCCATGTTTAGGACCCTAATCTTTTTTTCAGGACCGAGAATCGGAACTTACTAATACGAGGATCTAGGCCTACTTTTTTACGGGGTCACACAGTCTCCCAAGTTTGTATTTTAATGGAGTCAATATCAATTTCATGCATTTTACCACGTTTTGTTTATTTAATTCACTGTTCAGTCAAACATTTTATTCAAACTGTATCTACGACTATTTGTTGAGATTGCGTTATAATAATCTTTCAATTCCTTGAAACAAGATTCAGTTCCTGTCAAAATAAGACAGAAAAAAACATGCAAACGCGTCTAGGTGACGCAGAGGATGAGTCATCACGTGATATCACTCTTTCATCATGATTATTCAGACGTACTCACTGCTCGCTCTGATGTGTGACTCAAAGTATCGATTTTGCCAAGAACTGATAGACATTGATTTCTAACAGAACCGAGCGAAATGCCAATAAACATAATATTGCTAATTCATAGATACCCCACCCGCTCCTATTTCCTCTTATAACGTTCATCAACAGTTAATCATACATTAATGTATCCATAAATCTAAGAAAATTGCTGAGAACAGAATATCTGGGAAGATGTTGGATCATTTTTGAATATTAAGAATCTCTGAAAGATAATATTAAACAGAAATATGTAATCAATCAACGCACAGCCGGGTGCGCACAAGACGTCGACAACTGAGGGTCAAACTGAACCGATGATTTGACCGATCGCAATTTGATGTCAACGGATTTCCCTATTAATTTATAAATTTGACCCTTTGACATAAATTGCCAAGATTAAGAAAACGTATTTGTCTAATTTTCAGGAGTTAAAATGTATGTTTAAGGGTCAAATAGCCCTAAACGTACATACAAGATAATAAATACGTTATAGGTTCCTTCACGTGACTTGGTGTAAGCCTATAAATTATTTCAGTTTGTAACCAAGTCTTGTATTGGGTCAACTTTCACTAAATTCAAACAGTCAATTCTCGAATGTTCAAATTACAATACTATTTTGATGATACTACAGCGAAGTTTATTATCTCAGCTTTCACATATGTCAAAGCATGAATATTCTGCACTATATGATTGGATATGACCTAAAATATATAAACCACCAATCATGTGTCCTATTCAATTACAAAAGTGTAATGTACAACCTCTCCAGAGTGGCCCTCTCTTGAGCAACAACCTCCCTTTTCCAACAACATGATTTTCCAATTGCACAATCTAACTATCAATGAAACCTCACTAGAGCAACGACCTCTAAACAACAACATATTTTTGCTACTCCCAAGGGGTGTTGCTTTGAAGAAGTTGCACTGTATTTTGATGATCGTAAACACAGTGGCTTGGTTATATAACTCTTCGTATCACTGTACATTTTTGTACATTCACTATATCGTAATTTCAGATGTCGTAAAATTGATGTTCGTTTACGTAAAGCAAAAGTTGTTTTACGGCTGTCGCTAAATCGTAAAATTACCCAAAACGAGCGCAAAAATATATGTTCACACCTCTTTGGTGTTTATAATAGTCATAATAATGTTCACTCCTTAATATACTTAAACACTATTTTTTTCAGCGATGTTTATTTCTGAATGAATGCATGTATATGTATATACATTAAATTTTCGGACAGCTGTGCTACACTTAGTATGTAACTGGAGAAATTCAGTTTACCACTGGTAGTTATAAAACTTGTTTCAAATGTCAGTCAGTTAATATTTCATGTCAGTAATTGCTGCGAATAGTAATACAGTACTTGGGTTTAAAAACAATTCAGTATTTCGGATGCGCTTCCTAAGTATATCTGAGTAAATCTTTGCCAGGAAAAATCACAATTTTATTCCTCTCTTACAAGCATATACAGTGAAATCTGTGTTAGCGACCATCTCCGAATATAGGCCACCCTGTTGATAAAGACCATATTCTTTTAAAAACAGTATTTGATGATTTTAAACAATATGACCTCCGAATAAAGGTCATCTGTCAATAAAGGCCATACTCTGTCTTTCCTTAGGAATGCCTTCGTTCACGGGTTTGACTATTACACATACAATTTTGATATTGCTGATCTTAGAGATTTTCAGACACCTGGAGAATGATCTAAATGCTATATAAGTAACTTATTCTAAAACATGAATATACTATTACTGTAACACTATCTTTTTATATTTACATGATCTTAATGTACCATTCCATAAAGTCAACATGGGTGAATACATTTTGAATTTCCAACGCATCTAAGAAATGGATACAAAACTTAACGTAATTATTATAACCATCTGCTATGTTTTGAACCCCGACCACAAATATGCACCCTAGGTCTACCGCATGACTAATAGTTCACTGGATCCCGGCCTTGTAATTCTGTGTAAAAGTGTAACCTGGAAAAGTTAATTCTCGATATTTGCTTTTCTCTCAAAGCCACACAACTTGCAATAAATGTCAAGACGACCTGGATTCATAAGTCGTGTACTTGTGTGTAATTCATTGGCATGTCATTAAATAAGTGAAGTATTCCGCTCATGAGTCAATGAGCAACTCGCAGACATTGTTCTATTGTACCATAACACTGTTTCTTAACAATTTATTTCAAAAAGTACAATTAATATCCTATTCCTTTCTTACTTCTATTTCCATCAATCGCATTCCTCAATATTCCGTCCCGTGAACATGAATTCCTACAGTTAGTAAAAATGTAAAGATATGACACCCACATTTTTTTGTACGGACCCCCACTCTTTAATGAATTCATCAGTATTGGCCTCTCTTTCCCTCTCCATCTACGAATATCTCATGAATATTTATAAAATTGTATGTATTTACGTATATTTATTATTACATGTTTGTATATATATATATATACAAATAAACATATACATGGATATGCATAAACATATTTACGTGTACATGTTTACATAATTATAAACATAGATACAATGTATATAAAATGTTTACGTAAACATATTGTAATAAATATGTTTATGCCGATTTACTCATATACGTTCGGTTCTGTTACAAAATGTCTTAAATTTCAACGCCATAGTATATACATAATACTCGAGACAAACTCTTCACATCTGGTAGGGTCAAGTTTGTGCTAAACTCTCAAGTGATATTGAAACTAAGAACTGGCTTAATATATACATGTACTTACTTAAGTATGGCACGCTGTAAATAATTGTCAATCACGCTTTAACAGATAAACATGCCGCTTCTTTGACGCTCCTTTTTCATTGTTATTAAGATAATTTGTTAACTAAACTACCATTATTTGTGTCTGACCTACAATTTTTGATTGTGGCATAATTGTACAATACAGGTGATGTTTTTATATGCCTCAAATAAAAATGCAAACACTTTTATTGCCAAATTCAGTGATCGACAGTCACAAATGGTTTTAACGTTCATATTTTGATAACAAAACCCCCTTTTAAGCTAAAAAAGTTTTGATTAACTGCTATGGTTGAACATGTATAAAAACATTAATGATAATCGTACACGTACAGGTATACGCGATGGATTAATCTATTATCTATTATCACTCGAAAAGTTCCGGAACATTCTGTAATAAATAACCGATACTACCTCGTTCCCCTCACCCTGAAAATCGGCCATCCCAATCCCCTGAGTCGGGCGTTTCATACAAATGTTTTAATAAACATGCTGTGCACATTTTCATGTATTCGTCTGTACCTTACGCCAGATGTTCGCTCTCTTGGGAGTTAACTACGCGACTAGACTGTAAGCAACGAATTTTATCAGAAAGAATTTTTCACGCCGATAAACTATAAAAGTATAACGAATTCTTAAATTCCACCCTCCTTATGCGCTACGTCAGTATACAGGGGCGGAACTCTTGAAAAAATGACAAACTTGTACAAATTGAATAGGACTCGTTGCATGCATGTTGTATTTTTATAAATTTATATATTTTTTTTGGATACTGCATGAACAAGCGATATCAGAGGTTAGGTCTGGCTAAACTGAAATTTCTGGTACATGACTGTATTCATGGGAAATACAATGCATATGTCGACAACTGTTTTGAGATAGAAATAAAATCTCTAAGATTAATTTAGATTAGAAAATAAAGACTTAATAACTTAATTCGTTCATCAGTTTGGTAGATTTCCGCAAGAGACTTTTCACACCGATCTAACGCGTGTCCTGATACGCACGTGTTTCACAATTTCCACTGGAATTTTAGGATCGTCCCGTACACTATTAGTTTACATTATATCTCGCACTTTTTCATGATATTTATGCGCGTGTATGAATCTAGGTTTACACAAAAATGTTCAAGTTAGCACACTGCTGGATTTTTCTTCCGCAATCGTTTATTCAAATTCAAGTACATGTATCTATCCCATTTAACAGTCCAGTTAGACATTGACACTGCAAAAAAATGTGTTGTTTCTACGATTGATTTGATTTATACAGGATATGAGTTAATTATGATATACACAAAGATATATCTCACATTGTTGTTACAAAACGAGTCATATATAATAATTATGTTTGTACAAAAACATACAAAGATAATTTTGAGACTTTGGCAATGAGTACGGCTCGAAATCTCAAGATGTCTGGGTAAATTAATAATACATTTCTACTAGAATGTCTTTTTATTTTATTATCATTGATAAACATATTTTCAAAGATTATATTTTTGCATAATCTGAATACGAGGTGTCATAAAACGCTGTATCATGTTGTTGTGACCAGTTGCGTTAGGACTGGGGTCCCTTAACTTACGTACGTTGCATTAGGAAATGCTTAAATTTTCTGTTACCCCCGGAATACAGAGTCATTTCCACATGCAGTGAGTTAAGATTTAACCGAAATGCTCTATTCGCACGTACAATAAAGCAATGTTTGTCATTGTACTATTAATCATAAATTTTGCATAACATAATAGTTTTTTATTCATAATAGATACATTATATAGCTGATTAATTAAAAATAAAGTATTTCTAACTAGGTATCTTTGTTTAGAACGTGCTGTCAAATATTCAGTTTGGAAAATTTCGACAAGTGTCAGCTAGGTTGACACACATATTTGAGGCTGAAAAATGCTATTTCGCATATTTTATTGAAAAATACAAACACATATCAAAAATACCTCGCATACTTAGGGAATATAGTTACACTGTTTTTACGTGAATTTATTGTTGACGGGTTGTAACATTGACCCAATTTTTGTTACGTTTTACTACAAATAGGTATGTTAAGTAGCGAGTAGTTTGTACGCCTTACTTGATACGGACTATTGTGTTCCACCCACCTCATTAAACGTCACCGAATTATTATGATATGTGTATTAATAAATAGCTCTATCATATTTACATTTTCGGTTGACTAATTTTCTGCCTTACGATAAAATGTACAAAGGACAAGTAAAATTAAACCTGCGATTTACGGTCACCTGTTGATAGAGGTTCTCTGGGAACATCAACTCCCTCAACACTTATACATTGATATAATCGCTTAAGTAAAACTTTGGGAAAACATGGGATTAGATCAATTATTTGTTATTCTACTATTGTTATACGGTCCATTCGACAGCTAGTGTCATTTCAGAGCCGCCCCAGAGAGAGAGAGAGAGAGATAGAGAGAGAGAGAGAGAGAGAGAGAGAGAGAGAGAGAGAGAGAGAGAGAGAGAGAGAGAGAGAGAGAGAGAGAGAGAGAGAGAGAGAGAGAGAGAGAGAGAGAGAGAGAGAGAGAGTGGGGGGAGGGGGTGTATCCCTACTCTTATTTCGAATATTTTTTCCTAGTTCTCAATCGTGCCAGATGTAAAACACACACATCGTCCCTTTCCTGGGATTTTCTTAACACAGCACTAAGCTCGATAGTGGGGATTGGGACATTGAAATTTTTATGTGTCCCTGAAATATCGGAAGGCGGAGCCGAGATTGGAACGCACATGACGTTCAATAGTTACCACTTGACCATCGATCCACTCCTAGAGATAGGAAATCATTCGTACTTAATCTGAACAAACTTATACTGTTTTAGATAATTTTTTTAGTAAGACACGATTTGGTGAATGCAGTGCAACCTCTCATGAGCAGCCCTCTCTTTAGCAACAACCTCCCTTTAACAACAGCATGATTTTCCCACTGCACGATTTAACCTCTCTTGAGCGACAACCTCCCTTTAACAACAGCATGATTTTCCCACTGCACGATTTAACCTCTCTTGAGCGACAACCTCCCTTTAACAACAGCATGATTTTCCCACTGCACGATTTAACCTCTCTTGAGCGACAACCTCTCTTTAACAACAGCATGATTTTTCCCACTGCACGATTTAACCTCTCTTGAGCGACAACCTCCCTTTAACAACAGCATGATTTTTCCCACATCCGATGTGTGTTGCTTTGGAGAGGTTGCACTGTATATCGCAGACAAATTAGACCACGCAGTCATGAACAATACAAATAAAGTGTCTCCATTCATCAAGTACAACGACCGCATGTTAACATATTTTGTTCTAATAGATTATGATCAGTATATTAACATGCCAACATTTTCCCATTTTTTGTCTAACCACAGCAATTAACTGGTATGTTTTCTTACTATGTATGATGTTAATGTATTTGTTCTATTTTCATAAAAACGCTTCAAGGGTTGTTTATTATTCTTGTAGAACATAAAATAAGTTAAGAGCAGTTGGCGGCATATTTCTAGCACATGTATGAATTTTTCAGAAAGTAGGTTGAACCTGTGAACAAGGGCCATCATTAGAAAATATTTATTGTGGCCATTATTGGCAGGTGACCTTTATTCGGAGGTGATATTGTGTTAAATAATCATTGATTGTTCTTAAAAAATGACCTGAGTGGCCTTTATTCGGAAATGGCCGTTAACACAGGTTTGATTTGAGGTCGAAAATGTACATATACGATCCTTTGTTGTGACAGTGGACAACTTTTATCTACACAAACATAGAAACATGCAAACCCGTAAACAACGACCACCCTAGAAAGAAACATATTTGATCATATGATAGTGTTTATCCTAAGGTGGTCGCTAATTATAAAAAAGTAAAAAACGCAAGTTGTTCAAGTATATACACGAATAGTTGGTTATTGATGTAAAAAATGTAATAAGATATATTTGTGTAAGTTTTATAGTTTTTAAGTAATTTAAACGTCATAAACGATGACTTGACATAATTTTACGAAATGTGTACATGAACATATATAACAGCGGGCAGACATATTGCAAGTCTGAAAGCGAACTTTTCATTCACATGAACGAAAGTTAAGTTTTGTTTGTCAATGAAAATAGTTTTATGGATCCAAATTGCGGAGATAATAGCCAAGCTATTTCCTGTCATTTGATGACAAAAATATTTTACGAAAGATATACGAACAAAATTACGGCCAGATAATGGTAGTAATAAAATTATATGAAGTTATACAAATTTATGAACGATGTATGAACGAGAATAACCGATGGATATCCGAAGGAAGTCACATGTTTATATCAAGATATCATATACAATGTATAAATATTCAGAACTAGGCCCGAGGTTATAAAACTTGAGATCAGCTTCTGAGCTCAAATCTCAAACCATTCTCAAAGTGATGACTGATTAATGTTTAAATACATTTTCTGGTAAATAAATCTGTCATATCTAATGTTATAACAACGTCATTTGCGCCTGCTCATAATAAGCTTACAAACATGCAAAAGCAAATTACATGTATAAGATTTGACATGGGAGACTGACCTAAAGTTTTAAAACATCGGGGCCTATAGGCCCGTTTTAAAGTCAATTTTGTTAAAACAATTAGGTTACGAATCATACATTATTTCATTGGCAAAATTGGTCTAAACTTCCAAGTGCGGTGTCTTTTCATACAAGATATTTTGAAAATAGAAAGTTTAAAGTTTAAGTTTATTGGTATTATCGGCATATAATGCCTCTGACCATTTGAAAATAGAACTGACATTTAAGCTCGGAGACTGTTCTAAGTTTTTTCTAAGTCTTAAGTTTTATAACCTCGAGGCAAGGAATAATACGCATCGTTTGAGAATTTAGATAGATCGTCGATATTATGCTGCACACTGCGTAGCTCAATTTATCAGAATGCTAAAAACTTGTGATTTTTTGTAGCGCTGAATAATTCGGAATGTTATAGATTTTTATCTACCGACTCACATACGAACACTGTTGTATTTCTATTGGTTTCCAGTCTGACAGGATCAGGCTCATAGATCAAGTATTCAACGTGAAAAAACTGTTGTATCAAACCAGGAACACTATTATATTTTATTATACTTCACGTGACTTATTTACTATATGGTCTTATGTGACGTAAGAGTATGATAATCGTAATGTTACCCTGTGGCATAACATTTCGGCCCGCTTGTCATAACGAAACTACCCTCGCGATATTACCGGTAGCTAAGTTTTAGGCAATCTGTTCCGTATCCTAGACGCTTAACGCCTCGGTCGACATTACATGTCGCGGAAGAACACTACGTTCCATCACCCTATGTGGGATGTGATATTTATATAATGTAATATGGTGTCCCAGATTAAATGTAATAGATGTCTTTACTCACAAAAACCTAATCTTTGACATTGGACTTGACGTTACAGCACAAAACGACGTTGAACAACGGCATGAATGCTACAGTTTTTATATAAGTACATAATTATGTTATTATAGTAGCGTTAGTTCATACAATTTTCTCAAAATTGGACAATTTTGGGGCTTGGAATGAATATGTTGCCCTGCACGGTCTGCCGGAATGAACCAAACGTCTGGTAGAATAACTCAAGCGTCTGATAGAATAAACCAAGCGTCTGGTTGAATAAACCAAGTATCTTGTACAATAAACTGGTTCCCGTTCCATGATGCAGTGTACCAAAGGAACAGGTACGGTCTAAAATATCCAGCGTTCTGATTGGTCAACCCGTTTTAGCTATTTCATTGGTTCACTGGTTCATTCGAGAAACATCGGGGATTTCCGTACATCTGATAAATGTACGCGGAGATGTTAGAGCTTTGTACACACAAGTCGACGGGAACCAGTTTACTTGTACAATAAATACATTCTTCTAGAGTTGTCTTTCTTTTTGTCTCTAATTAATGAACCGGTGTGTAAGAGAATGCGATAAATATTGTAAAAACCAAGCGTCTGATAGAATAACCAAGCGTCTTGTTGAAAAAATGTTGAATAAACCAAGCGTCTGATAGAATAACCAAGCGTCTTGTTGAATAAATGTTGAATAAACCAAGCGTCTGATAGAATAACCAAGCGTCTTGTTGAATAAATGTTGAATAAACCAAGCGTCTGGTAGAAAAAACAAGCATCTGGTAAAATAAACCAATCAACTTGTAGAAGAAACCTAAACCAAACGTCTTGCAGAATAAACCAAGAATAATCAAAACGTCTGGTAGAATGAACGAAGCGTCTTGTTTAATAAATCAAGCGTCTTTGAGAAAATATCAAGCGTCTTAAAGATATATTTTTCGTTTTCTTGTAGCTGGGCTTCCTTCGGCTTTATTTTGCGTAAATTTTATGCACGAATCGTCTGATTTCTCGTATGCAAGAAGTATTCCGCGCATTTTAGATAAATCGATATGTACAACAAGATTATTTAGCATCCTATTGCGAGAACCTTTCTTCATTTGACTAATACACTATGTTTATTCAATATGATGTTTGTTTCGAGGAGTATGATTTCCAATATGCGGACCCCTCGAGAATTATTTATGTTTTGCATCCAGAGTAATACAATACTTTTTCTGTAATGTGTTTATATTGGTTCTTTTTTTCAATATGCGGATAATCAAACGGAAAATGGTAGAAAATAAGATGCATTAACTAATTGCTTTTGTATACTAACCAGTCCTGGACTTTAATAATCATCTAAGTGGTCATAGAATTTTGCGTTAGGACCTGTGTATGTTTGGGTCTGAAATCTCCATTATTTCATATGATGGGGTCAAGGACTTATGCGTGTATATAAATCTTGGTGGGATGTATTGATGAAATCCGATACTTTTGATTCGTAAGCAACACATGTACATTTGTATGCTAAATAGTATGAGGAAATTAAATCACTGCATGAAATATAACCAATCCTGTGTTAGCGCTCACCTCCACTTAAAGGCAACCCTATAAATAAAGGCCATTTTTTAAAAACCTCGTCATTGATTATTCGAACATAATGACCTCAGAATAGAGGTCACGTATCAACAAAGGTCACAATATGTATTTCCCAAGGGTGGCTTTTGTACACAGGTTTGACTTTGCGCAGCTAAGAAAATATGAAAAAGCGTTACAAATTGATGTATGACAAATGATGATAAATACACTATTCTAATACAGTACAACTGTGATGTCTGCGGAAGGTCGTTTATTTAATGAAATTCGTGTGCAGTATAAACTACGATGGCGTAAAGGGGACATAGGACATAATTATTTCATTTAGTACGTGGCCACGCGATAGCTACTACGACACGTGTTGTTGGTAAATTATATAAAGTTACGTCGGCACGTAATAGTTATCGCGTGGTCACGTAAAAAAACAAAATATTTCCTCATGGTGTCCCTTTTATACCACCGTAAAAGACTGTATAGTTTAACAATATACAATTATAGAAAAACAGATAATAATTAGTATGTTTCTTAAGGGTGTTTTTATTTGCATAATGACACAATTGTTCAATGAAGCAGATGCTACGAAAATGATAAATTATGGAATGTGTTGGATAGAACACCAGCATTGTGTTTTTGATAAATTAGGCTTCAAATTGGGGAAAATATTTTTGATAAATATCAGCCCATACGTGCGCTTAAAGAACCGTACTTGGTATATTAAGATATACAATATACTGTTCTAGTGAGGGAGTGGGTGCTCATGAAGTATGTAATATGTTGTCTATTTTGTTTGAAAAGCTAAAAAAGTAAAAATAAGCCACCCATAAGAATTCGTGTAGTTCTAAGAGCGTAATATTCGTTTTCTCGTGGAAATACCTTTATAAAATTGTTGTAGGTATTTCGCTCCCCCTCTTCTGTTTATTGTTTATAAACCAACGTCTGAATGATATATACAATAATGCCATTATTTAATAATGTTTAGATTAATCTCCTCAGTGAACGTCTAAAGTTTTACAACACTACATGAAACTATGTTGCTTATAAGAAAGCATGTGTGATCTTCCTACGTCAGTGAACTTTGTTCAACATTTTTTCCTCAGTATTGTAACTTGAGAATCAGCCCTCACTCAATGTTAACATAACTATCAGTACATTTGGCTGAAAATTTGTGCAGATGAATTAATTTTTTAAAGAACGAGTTGAGTTCATACACATTGATTTTATTGAATTTATTTGAAAGTTTTATAGATAGATATTTTGTTTTTTTTAATTCATCATGCCAATTAGCCTATGAGGACAATATTTTATAAATTCATTTATCAAACTGTTTTTCTGTGTAAAATAGTTACAAAGTATGAGTTAATGTTATCCTAGAGGTAGCGAATACATGTATAATTTAAAAGAAAAGCTTTTAAACCAGTTATCAGCCGAATATTCAATCAACTAAAGTTGATTTTGATCAACCGATGTGAACATATTTCAAATAACCAGTTCTCAATTTTAAATCTACCCCAAAGTTCGTAAAACTGCGCGCGGTTCATTTTATGATACAATGTTCGTTCTGAAGAGATTCCACTAATTTCAGATTATTCTGAAATAACTGTTATTCTCATGTATTGATTCTGCGTATGAAAATAAGCATACTACATTAGTACAACTGTAATGTAAATATTTCTTATCGCGGATCTTTGACTCATGAAATGTAATAAGAGATGTATGTATTGCCTGCTGAGGTTCCATTATGTTTAACAGTAATTTGGTCTTGTCTCCATGTTGTATTAACGATGGTTTGTCTACTTCTGCACTAATCTTTATCAATATTTACTGATTTGTAAGGCTAGACTGCTTTCAGTCCAGCGAGATTGCGGTATAAATTTTTAACATCGTGATACACTCCTTGCTGATGGTCAAGTGTGACTCAATGGTGAACTACTGTGGTCAGCCAAATTAGTCAATTGTTTTGGTCAATCGCATTCGTCAATCGTTAAGACCAACTCATGTGTTGACCAATCGAATTCGACCATGAATATAAATGAAGAGATCTTGTGCTATTTGATTGGTTATTTAGTCAATATCATGATATTTAATAGTTTTGTTTTGTACATATTAGTAAAGGAAAGATAATTTAAAGAAGCGATTGGCCTTCCATAACTGCTCATAGAATAGATTTGATTGGTCATTACAAAATCGAAACAAAAGTGTCGTAATTACCATCACAATGAACACCTTTGTTTATAAACCTAATTGTTTTATATACTAAACATATATATCACCACACGCGACAGGAACCAGCATCCATAAAACTTAGAGATAAGGTTTAGTAAAGACATTAACTTTTGGTTTGATATCGATTTACGTACATTTCTAGAACATTTTGTTAGCTATGGTATTTATTCATGCTATGGTTTGATAAGCGGTCTTATCTTGAATAGAGCGAAATTGCTTCGAGAATTTACATACCAGACAGTTGTGGATGAAGCATTTACAAAATTCTTTGCGTTTGTGTCTGTCAAAGTCACATGTGTAGCCTCGCTTTCAGAAGAACGCTGCAATCGGATTTGTTTGGACAATATCGCTACATAGACTTACTCGCCACTTGGTCATTATGTATTCTGTTTGAATATGACACCACACAAGCAAGAGTCTTATGAAAATGGTCTGTGTGTTAATGCAAGTGTATTTTTAGACCGTTTTAATAAATCTCCTGCAAATCGCATACCTTATTTTAGTCTTCAGATGAACGCTTTTACATACTCAGAAATTGTCAAAGATTTTGGCCAAATTCGTTAAATGGTAATAACATTCCATAGTTTACGATTTTCTATCCATTGAAAGAAATAATCTGGACGAAAAGTCTATTATCACCTCCGGCTTAATACCGATCATGTTCCTAATAAAATAATTTTAACATAGATCTATATTTATATACATGTAACTTTGACTGGCTGAGAAAAGTTTGATAATTCGAGAAAAAACTCAAGAAACCGGAAGTGAGCCAGGTCAATAAGCAATATCATTAAGCGTCGCGAACATTTCGGATCTAGAAAAATGCTTGATGCATTTGTGGTTGCACAAGTGATGGCTTCAAACTCAATTTGACGTTTCCTGTTTTCGAGTAATTGTAACACGTGATTTCCGTTTTCCGGAATATAACGAGATTTACCGAACAAAGACTCCAGGCAGTTAACATTTAAACTATGAACATAATTGTCATGTAATCACTTAGATTTTGTTGAACGATGATACTATTAGGTTCCCATTATTTTCCATTGTATTGAAATACGAATCTCTGGCCTTCATTTAGACATTATGGCACCCTAGCCCGTTTATACAATATTTGCATAATGTATTTTATTCGAAACCTCGCTTTCTTTCTATTTCTGTATCCAGCCATGAGAATAATCGATATGTAGTTTGCCATTTTCTGCGAGTGCTATGTCTTTTGTCCGTGGTTATGTAGCGGTTATAAATTCTAAGTGGATTTGGTCGTAGAATTATGCCAACGTGCTGAATGCATAATAAAAGAATCAATGACGTCATTTGATATACATGTATGATGATACAATTGGTTTCAGTACACAAACAAGGATATGCTGTAAATAGTGTACATGTATGTGCAAGTTTTTACTTATTGCATAAAATTCGAAATATGGACGATATCTAATTTAATAGTTTGTCCTTTTTTGTACATACAGATAAAAGGTAACTTATTTGCACCATACTTGGGTCTCTGCACATGTTATGGTATGCGACATATTAACCAATTTTCAATTAAAATGCTGACATTTCATTTGACAAAACATTCGGACAAACTGTAATGGATATCTGAACTTGTAATGACATATTATTATTAGATTATTCCAAACACTGGAGAAGATAATTTCAATCACGTTTACCAAATCATTTCATTAAACACGAAACATTGACTAGTATGTATTCTATTTTCAATCAACTCTTCTCGCATTTCGTTTGATGTTAAGTGCATGTTCAATGTTGATCACATTCAAACTTTCGTTAAACTATCACATGATACATGCAAATGGGTCAGCTCTTATATTCTGTATAATGTCCGGTCAATGAACGGTACGGTCTGGGTTTTAACAATACAATGTATATCAATTACCTATTACTTTCGGATTCTTACTTTTTTCGTAAAAAATCGTAAAATGGACACCTTTGTATGCCTGCGTGTGGGATAACCTCTCCCTTATTGAGACATATCATTTAATTCCCCTTTGATTAGTGTCTGTATTTTGAACACCATAAATAAATTATTTAATATAAAATCGTACATGTATAAAAAAGTATATTTAAAATTACCATTGTACTGTAACATATGGTATAATTAAAACATATGCAATTTAATTCAGCTTCTATGTTGTAAAATTGTTCATGCTGTATTACATTTCGCTTGTCTGTCTTTGGTGTTTCTTAAACAAACACTACTTGTCGTATCGTAATTTCTTTTCTGCTTTTTTGATACAGAAGACTTATGTAAAATAACAAATATTCATACATTTCAATAATCTTTCAAATACGAATGAGTTGGATTCCAAAACATTATGTGAAATTGTGATTGTCACTTTTCGACAGTTGTATTATATATTTATTTTAGTAGTTATCACGTTTTGTTAAAAAACGACGGAACCTCACATAAATATAACACGTCCGAGACAATTACGCGATTCTTATTCGCATGGGGGTAATAGTGATATAAAATAGCTGTTCGATAATTCATGTTTCCCATGGTCTGAGGTCAGTCTCGTGAGAACGCCGACTAGACAATGACTAATTGAGAATCAATAAACTCGTCTGCTCGAGTGTGTGGTGACGAAGCGATTTTCTATATGACTACTGCTTCTAGTTAGCAACGAAAAATCTACATTGGATAAATATATATATACTTACACAAAAAGTATGCATTTATATATTGGCATAATTTTTTATCATAAAGTCTAGAAAAATAAAAAAACTTTCACACGTTACAACTATTTACCCAATATCGTGTAACCAACATAGTTTTTCACATTTTGATAACAAATTCGCCTATAAATGCTTCTGTAAGACATTTAGAGCAAAATAATAATTCCCTATCCAAGTGAACTTTCTTTTTCGTGAGAGTTTACATGTAATATCTGCTTTGTTATATGTGAATTGAAGTTACTACGGTCTATTTTATTATTGCATAATAAATTTTCCTGAAACAAATTGGATATTTTGGAACAAATGAGTTTATTGAAATGCGTACATTTCGTGTTTTTGGACGGATGGTGTAGATTCAAATTGAAAAGAAATGAAGTTCATTTTACGAAATGTCTGCGGACAGATTTAACTTACTTGATCATAAGTCGTTCAAACCAAATATATCCACTGTTCAAAGACTCGAACTCAAGTCGTCAGAGGATATAACGGCTTTAACTAGTCAAGACAGTGTCTCAGAAACTAAATGCTGTCCGAATGTAACTATAAACGTTTTTTGTTTATTTTCACTCCCTTATCTCAATTCACCGTTTCCTCAAACATATTTGCATATTCTATTATCTCTGATTTCCGTGGAAGTTAAGTCTCATATTTGCCTTGTCAATTTATACTAGTTAGAGATTTACGAATACATGAACAGAATATGACAACAATGGGCATAAATGACGGATGGTGAAATTGACAAGATTTTTTTCTAAAATGGTAAAAAAAAATGTTTTTGATTCGTAACTTTCAACGGTTGAGTAAATATTTGAATCAAATGAAAAAAATAACAGGAATTATGTTTTTTGTTAAAGTACGAACAAATAAAAGATGAAAAACCTGAGGCAGAACTGTTTTATTTCGTGATTTCTATTTAAAATTGTAAAAAATATAATTTCAAAGATTTCAGCTAACCCATATAAATTTATCAATAGCTCATGATTAATAGCATTTATTTCTGGATTTTCAACGAATTCTCATTCGTTAAAGCTTAGCAGATGTGTTTTCTCTTCTAACTGATTCTTGGGCTGGTAAATATCAATTATTTAAATAGCATGTGTTCGGAATACCTTAGTCTAATTCATTAAAATTATGAACCATACTCGCTTGACATATTTAGTCCCAGATATCGAAAAACCTACACAAGTTGTTAAGCCAAATGTATCTTATTAAAAAGCAAAAAATGGAAAAATGATCGTAAATATATTCCAAAACACATGCACGCTTGAAGGATAGTACATGCATCATGCATAGCTTGGTTCATGAAGGTATTTTGTCTGGCGTCTTAATTATATGAAATTGAATAGTTGAACTATTTCGTCTGGATTTTTTGAATACTTAGAATATGATTTAGGACTACGTTTATGAACACATATTATTTTACTGAGAAATGAGCATTTTTCATGTGTCTACAGACTACTTTTGTTACCGCGTGTCTGAAACCACGTGTTTGTACATCTGTTACCACATACTTCATGCTAAATGATCTGATGGTTTGTTTAAAGTAGGATTTGAATACAGCAAACCTGTGTTAGCGGCCACCTCCGAATAAAGGTCACCCTGTGAATAAAGGTCACCCTGTGAATAAAGGTCATTAGTTTTTAACCGTCATTGGTTTTCAGAACAAAATAACCCCCGAATATAGGCCACCTGTCAATTCAAGTCACAATCTGAATTTCCATAGGATGGCCTTTGTTCACAGGTTTGACTGTACATCTAAATTACTGAAGTCTGTTTTTATAGCCGCATGTTTTATTACAGTCGTTATACGGTTATATGTTTTGAAAACAAATCCATTAATATAATGTTAGATAAAATAATTTGGGTTTCAATTCTTAGTTAAACGATATCAGTTCCATTCTGTATACTTCGACCATCATTAAGATAAAACAAATAAGATCAGATATTGAGAAATAAGGAGGTCTCATAAGTAACAAGTTGAATTAAAGAAAAAATATCGCTATAAAGCGGACCAGAAAACGAGTGCCCGTTTTAATGAGGAGGTCATGATATGCTATAAGTGGTCATTTAGTAAGGTTTAGCTGCACAGCGGGTGTGTTAAAATGTTGGCAAAGCCATGAGGTTAGACCACATAACGATCTGATCAATATAAAAATATGATCTAATGATATTCAATCCTAACGAACGGCCTTATCAGTTCTAATTCTATTGACTCCTTGACATATCGCTTAAATCTATCCAACAACTAGCGAAATCCATAACTAGACACGTTATTCTTGAAATATTAATTGCCTTACACCACATTAGTACGTTATACGGTCGTTGTACAGCACCATTAAATAGAGAGCCGCAGAGCTTCGCAATGTATAATTATTATTCTTTGTGTCAAAGGAACCAGAAACAGTCTTGATGGCGTTACGTTGCTATAGCAACCACAGCGTCAGTGTCTGATATTGGTTTTAGCATGCAATAATTTCAGATGCACGATGGAACTTGAAAAATCAATACGTATCAGATTGCACGAAGGCAGTCGTAAAGGCTCCAATCAATACACGTAAGATTAAGGTTTTTGCCTCGCTGGGCACCAAATATACATGACGATATATTAACCTTACAGCTAGCTACAGATTAATTGCATACAATAGTCACCTGTTTGTATAGGCTAATACGTGAAAGACAAGAAGTGTTTCTTTTCACACGTGTTTCCATCCACACGTGTTTTCATCCACACGTGTTTTCACCCACACGTGTTTTCCGTTCACACGTGTTTCCCATTCACACGAATTTCCAATCACACGTGTTTTCCGTTCACACGTGTTTTCCGTTCACACGTGTTTTCTGTATATACGCCGTGGTTCATGGCCTGTGTTCACGGTCGAACTTATGGACTAGTTAGTAGATTTAACATTTATTTTCCAGTTGGAACTTATATTGTGTCCTTTAATTAGAACCAGGTTTAGTGCTAATTATGCACAACGATTTTAAATTAGTTCGATGATATGAAATCGATGTTCCGATACATAAACTGTAAAAGGGAAAAATCAAAGATCAAACGAGTAAGCGATCGATATACATTTGTAATTGTGTGACTGATCGATTAATTTATTATTTATTGTTATGTATTTTATGTTGTAATTATGGATGTTTGTTCAAAGAAATGATATATGATCAGATACTGCATAATCTCTCCTGCTTTCCCCGTAAAAATCTTTGTTTATGTTTATTTATTTATTCGGAATTAAACGCCATTTTCAACATTATTTCAGTCACTTCGTGGCGGGCAGTTATCCTAACCAGCTTCACTGGACTTCATTTAGGTCTGAATCAGTTCTAACCACGTTATATCAAGCTATCCCGCATAGCTCAGAGGTGGGGGGGGGGCAATTTATCACGGGATGTAATATTTTCGTCATGGACAGTGTGAACCTTTTTTTCCATCACGAATGAAAATATATACATGTACATGTACGCTATTTTGTCGTCGTTTTCCCAAACAAACCTATTTCTAAAGTCTGTCTGTGGGAGAGCGAAATGTTTATAATTTCCCGGGCCTTTACTCAGGTAACTATTAATAGTGATTGCTTGTACTGAAAAAAAAACCTTATGGTATTTGCAACAAGATGGTCAGTAATACTACTTTTTGGAAAATGAAAGATAGTTAAGATTTCCCTAGCCGTCCCTTGCTCAGCGCGCATGAAGTTTGATGCTACGCATTTCTGCGTCCGCTATGTATTTGTTAAACTAGTTTAATGTTGCTATGCAAGTCTATGTAAGTTCAGTTTCCATGAGAGCTTTCAGTACTTTGATATTACATGTTTTACTCACAGACCTACAAAGACGACTTTACAAATAAAATCAAAGTAAAACATAAAATAACCAGTCACTAATATATCAACAAAGGAAAATTAACACTTTCAAGACGGGGGTACTGTTTTATTATAAATGTCAGGTCACAAGTATATCGATTTATTGCGGTTTTAATGTATGTACAATTAGTCATATGTAAGCGCAGACAAATAGTTGCAGACTGACGCATCGGAGGCAGCGCTAATTAGATGCTACATATTTTTTTTGTTCTGAAAACGTGAACTCAAATCGGGGTTAATTTGAATATATTTGTTTCTGTCTGATAAATTTGTTAAGTACTCGAAAACCCTACGTTGATAAGCATCTTAGAAACTGTTGCGAGATTTCGCGCATTCCACAGTGAGACGAACTTTTTCCGGTTCCATTAAAAGGAATTATTTATGACATAGATCAAATCGGAGAAGCAACGGCGGGTGCATTTAAGTGTCAATGCGTACAGTCTCCGACCTACAAGTCTAATTTTGCTGAATGTGAAAAACACACTGAAAAAAAACTGTAATTACCTAAATTGTGATAAAAATATTTAAACAATATCTAAAAGTAAAAACTATATGCCTTTCTACCTGACGGCCTGCCCCCGCGAACCCACCCACATTGCTCAATATGTACAGTGCTTCGTTTACAGACACCAATGTCGTGGGTTTCCGCCCTGGTCATTATTAGGTTAGTCGTCGACCGGCGTTGTTACTCGTGATTTAAGTGGTGAAGACAGCAGTTACTTGTGGAAAACAAGGTCAGACTCTTGTATAGAATCCAGATTAGCATCCCACGCATAAATAACTTAAATACATGTACACTTAAAACTGACATAAAACATGAAAAATGCATTTTTACCTATTTTTACAAACCGGATCATTATATGCAATCTCGAATACTATTCAATGGTTTCTGAATCCGGGCATCGGTTGAAACTTCCGGTGAAAGAGTAAAAGGTACTTTTTTTGTTTATCGATCTCAGATTCGATTCGATTTCCGTTGTACTGTTCTAAGATCGTCTGATTTATTGTGTTGTCAACCCTTTTATTATACGGACATATAATAAACTAATATGTCAATAAAACTAAGGTGATAATGATATTAACAGAATATATCCGAATGAAGCGTTCATTTAGTCCAGTGAGGTTATTCGGTTGAGTTCGGAAAAAAAGACGTCAGTCATTATACACCAATTTAACAGAACAATTCCGATTACAGCGTTCATTTAGCATCAGTAGATCTCGTCTACATTTGACAGACGAACCAAATACCTGGCGTTAACAAGTGATATGTAGATAATTGAAAAAAAAATCTAAAATTTGCTCAGTCTTTTTGATAAAAAAATCGCCTATTTGAAACTGCCTTAATTTCATTAAAAGTTTATCTCGACATTTTGTAGATACTCAAATGTAATATTCTTAAGTAAACTACTCAAGGTTCTAATCAAAGTGTCCTACTCAGATGTGCTACTCGAATATACCCATAAAGTGCATTCAAGTTTACAACTACTCAAGTATATTACTCAAGTATACTAATCAAATATATCACTTTATATAACAATTTTATGACTGTCTTACTAACACGTTTGTTTCAGTTCTAAACGCATGCCACTATGTATGCCAAATTTAACTTGCTTTTATCTAAATCTCATTTGATAATGTTTCTGTCTCTTTTATGTTATAATCTGCGTAATGGATTTTCTAAACACATGTATTGTAATATATTGAATAACGAAATCGATTCAAACGTTTATCCTTAGAATATTGAAACAGATCCGCGGTCGTTATCATCAACCTACAGAGCATGTTCCTGATTCTTTTATGGCGGAGCCAATGAAACAAGCGAATGATTTACATGTCATGGTGACATTTAAAAAAATATAATTACTAAATAATTGATCCAGAGCGCCATAAAATACCTCAGTCAATATTTTATGTTAGCTGTACAATTTTCATAACTAGTTAACATTGCTTTGAAAATAAATATGTTAGAATGCGTTTTGAACAAAACCGCCCTGCATATAAGTAACCATTCTAAACATTTTAAACATCTTTGTTTCTTAAACCAGTAGGCCTAATTTCGTTTACATTAAACACGTGATTATGACGTATGATAAACAATGAAACCGAAATTGGACGCCTCCGAATTAAGGCCACACAGTGAATAATGGTAATTTTTAAAGAAAACTTCATTATTATTATCAACGAAATGCTATCTGAATAAAGGTCATCTGTAAATTAATGTCACATTATGCCTTCCCAAGGGGGGGTCTTTGTTTACTGACCCAGGAGACCAAAAGTCATGAAAAATTTAATATTAATTTTGTTAGTGCAGCCTTTCAAAATAAATAGAAATAGTGTACAAGGAAGGATGAATTACGCCGTTCTATAAAAAGTCACTAATCATGTTATCCAACCTTTGGTCAACATTTCTCATTAATTTTGCGACGTAAACTTGTCTTCAACGAGTGGTGATTTCCTGAACATCTTAAAATCAAGTGTGGCATCTTTAGATTTGCTAGATAAGAACAGATACTTAACTTAATTATCACATAGATGTAAGAGTCCATTTTTAAACAATTAGAAAATATGAATTTTCTTCCTCATATAGTTCACGGCCATTATTGTATTGTTACCGAACATAACCATTCGCGCATAGTTGAAGAACGGATACCAGCAGTCGTCATTACAGAATACAATGCAAGATTGTGTTTCAATTTTACGTATATGGTTCCCGCATACATAATTGTGCACTTGAAGCGAGGAACCAGTGAAAATAAATGTCGTTTCATGTATTAACATCACAAGACACTTATAAAGAAATTAGGAAGTAATTATATCACATTGTTATTTTCATGTAGAACGAAATCTATTGTTTGTGAACGTTGTATTTAGTACAGCTTGAATTTAAAGACACTCAAATCTTAACTTTACCATTTATATAAACAGAGAGAAACATTTTCTTCTTCACCCGTCCAAAACCTTCTTCTTGGTAGTTGAACTGAGATCAGAGCGCATTCTTTTCATTGGTCAATAATGAGCTAGTGAGAACCAACCAATCAAATTATAGTATTTTGAATTGTGTATCCAAGTTCAATTAAAAAACCTCTAGTCAGTAGAACTTGTTAAAACCTTTATCAAAGTTTGTGTGAGTAATAATTAGCATACGTGAGGTACGAAGAACTGGAATTATTTTGGTTTTACTTCGCTGTGAAATGACTAAATAGAATAAAGATGTTTTTACATTAGAAAATGGTATTTATAAGTTATCTATTCATTAAAGCCAATCGTTACTACATAAACAACATAGTATTCATCGTTAAGATATACAAGGTACATGTAATACTTATTTTCATCTCAAGACTTTGAACGAGTAATTAAGACATCACACAGTACTCACAGATTCGTGTTTACAACGAGTTTAAAATAGATAGCACATTTCCTCATGGGTTGAAATGCATGTTTTTCTTTCCAATTCGCGGAATGAAATCAATATCGTGTCTCAGTTAGAAACTGAACTTAGAGATGGATGTCCCAGCCAAATTAAAGGATTTTCGCTGCGTACCAGAAAGCTTCCGATATCTAGTTATTATGACTAGTCCGCATGTGATGTTCATTGTGCATTCATAAAATCTTGGTTGCAACTTAATTAAGACTCTAAATAATTAACTTAGAGTAAAGCCTCTATGAAAACGTACCATCCCAGGAATTACATATTTGAATAGCAGTACTGAACAAATTTTACTTTTGCCACGATTTTAAAGCATTTATTAATTAAAACTTACACCTTATTCTGTAAAGACGCTTTCGACAAGTAAGAATGGTCCCCACTTTTCGTTAGCACTCCCAAATTTCCGTAGAAAGTTTTAATCATCCAGAGTTAGGAAGTACGTGACATCGAATTAAATAATTCTAATTATACTGTCAGTGTGCTTTAGTTGGGTCTCAAACCTGAAGCATTGTAATCCATCCCTGCCTTTTGTTCTACCGACAATTCGGGATATATCTTATACGTGTTTATATTCGTTTGTTTATCTTCATTATCTGCATAATAACAGTTTACAAGTTTCTTCAACAAAATGATTACACAATGTTCCTAGTTGCTGATTTAATGTCTACATGTACATTAACATGTAGTTATACATTCAATAATAAGTGTTATTCTGGCGTAGAGCCAGTAGTCTTATTAAAGTTATTGGGGGAGAGGGAAGATTTTGAAACTCTAGGTAATGTTTCTTTTATTATATACAGTAAAACTCCTGAAAATCAAAATTCTCTGAAAATCTGACAATTATCAAAGTCCCATTTGTTCGGATTTCTTTTATCAAAAACTGTGAAAAACCGAAATTTAGGCCCAGCCCGGAAGGGGTCCGGTTTTACTACTTTCGGAGTGGTACATAAACTGGTTCCCGTTGGATTGTGTGCACATTTGGTGCTCTGCAAAAAATGAATTGGGAACCAGTTAACATGGTTCATAATTATACAATACAATATATATTTTTTATAATTCTGACGCTAAATAAAGCAAACAAACAAAATATGATAAGAAGTTTTACGTTTGCGGTCCTTGCTCACGTCTGTGTGTATTTATGAAACTTTTTTTCGACTTCGTTATCAATAGAGACAGTTATGGCAATTGTTAAAATGTGAAAGTACAATACACAAAGTCCTGAAGATCAATAGAAAAACTCTCTTGAATGTAAATCAACACTCATTGACGATAATGAATATCATGTAGTCACATAATCATTGGGATGTTTTCCTCCTAAAAATGAATAATACAGATAATGTTAAATTGTGAGTCATACATGAACTCGTCATTGGCTTAGATAGATTAAGATGGGCTTCATTACCACGAGGGATATACTAAATTGTTATAGTAACAAAAACTTCATATTCATCATTATAATCATCATCATCATCACCATCACCATCATCAAACTCATCATCACCATCACCATCATCAAACTCATCATCACCATCACCATCATCAAACTCATCATCACCATCATCACAATCATCATCACCATCATCAAACTCATCATCACCATCATCATCACCATCATCATCACCATCATCAAACTCATCATCACCATCATCATCACCATCATCAAACTCATCATCACCATCACCATCATCAAACTCATCATCACCATCACCATCATCAAACTCATCATCACCATCATCACAATCATCATCACCATCATCAAACTCATCATCACCATCATCATCACCATCATCATCACCATCATCAAACTCATCATCACCATCATCATCACCATCATCAAACTCATCATCACCATCATCATTACCATCATAATCAAAATCACTAAAATCGCAATAACAGTTAACATGATGGAGATTATTTCTACTTCCTCCTCACCATCATCATCCTTTTCCCACTATCATAATATTCACATGCTAAAAATTATTAGTACAGTTGGCAATGACATTTACTGTGGAATGACAAATGGCTCATTATCACTATCGATGAGGCTGCAGTACTTGTGTTTGTTTCAAAAGCAGCATTAAAACTGCTTTTGTTATCATTATCATTAAAATGATCATCTTCTTTATCATCTACTTTATCATTTTCTATCTCATCAATATAATCAACTATATCACCAATATCTTCATAATCTATTTCATCAATATTATCTGCTTCTTAATTATCAGTATTATCATCTTCTATTTCGTCTATATTTCTCAGCTGTACTATCAATATTATTTATCTATTTTATCAATATTATCATCTTTTAATTCTAGGTGTTTTGGTTACCGGCGCCGGTGGATTTATCGCTACACATATAATCCGGCAGCTACAAGAGGAGGGGTACCAGGTCCGAGGAACGCTTAGATCCCTTGAGGACAAAGACAAGGTCGAGAAATTACAGAATTTATGTCCCGAGGCGGAGTACAAGCTTGAGTTAGTGGAAGCAGATCTCACAAAAACTGAATCATGGGAGCCGTAAGTTAAACTTTCTCCACATTACACAAATTCACAACAATAACGCTTCCACATTTTCTACAGACAAACGCAGGGATGCCTGTTCACCTTATTTAGAATTTATTTTATAGATTTACTAGAATTTTCTTGAGCTCGATTTGGTTCCTTGGATAAGCGGAAATTGCAGCTTTATCATTTGTTAATTCTTGGGCTGCCATGATTATGCTCTTATCGGATGATTCGAACCTTTTTATCCTAGATACGACCAAGAATCAAATGTCTCGCTGTAACTTCTCTGGGCACAATTAAGTATGTCAACGTGGCGTATTATATTCAAGTCAAATAACAAGGAAGCGAAAGCGAAACAATATACAAATGAATCCGCCCTTTTATATTCATTGTATATTTTCAAGTACCAATTATGCTTATTTATTCATTATTATTTCCAGAGCCGTGAAGGATATGACCTACGTCATTCATGTGGCAAGCCCATACCCTGCCCAACAACCGAAAGATGAGAGCGAACTCATTACTCCCGCTGTAGAAGGCACCCAGGCAATCCTGAAAGCATGTGTTCAGGCCAAATCCGTTAAAAAAGTTGTACTAACGAGTTCATCGGTTGCTGTTTGCTGTAAGTTAGTTTTACGTTTAGTTTGTTTGGAAATAGTCAGTAGTGCAATAAGATGGTTTTAATAGCTCAGGAGTAATCGTATTTGTTTTTTTTCACGTACAAATACATGGCATTATGTACGGACAATGTGTTTTGCAAATTCCATGGTTTGTGTGGCCGCAGCCGTGGTCCCGGGATTTGCGACTAGACTATTCTTCCGTTACAGAGCTAGAGAAACAAAATAGTGTCTCATTCAGCTGTTTTGTCAACAGTTTTTAAAGTTGTTGAGTTACCGAACCGTATGCTTCATCTAAGTCCATCAGGAAATGCAAACTCCGTCTGGCAAATTGTTTAAAACCATTTCTCAATAAAAAAGCGAGAGAACATTTCTAACAGCATTCTTAGTTGCTACTAATCACGTTATTCGACAGACACATTATTGATTCCATTTCTAGATATGTGGAATTCAATTCTAATTCAGTAAAATACATTTTGATGACGTAACCTTTGTAGAGGAATTAACTGCACCGCTCCACGTATGTGCAGTTTTATAGACAGTAGTGTTAACTTTCATACAAATCGATAAGACAGGGATGTTCCATGTGAATCTTCTAGTAGCTTACAGCTTCAGACGAGTTTAATTGTCCAATCTGCAGTGATTCCAGTATTGAAGTAATTTTCTGATGCAGCATGATGTTTGTACTAGTACACAAACGACTTTAAAACAAGCCCATCCGCCATTTTGTATTTATTACAAAAGTCGATAGTGACGGCTTGTTTTGTCATAATGAACATACATTTGCAGACTTGCATCGCTTTGAAATGAAATACCACAATATAGGCATCCAAATATTTCCTTGTCATTTTAATTTTACCGTCGTATATGGAGGTCCGCAGTTCCTTTGAGGCCCAACCCTTTTCGTTATGTCCCACCCTCCTTCCTTATTAAATCTAATTAGTTCTTCATTCTAACATCTTAAAAATAAACATGGATAACTTTCTAATAATTCTAATAAAGATTGACGTATTCGGTCTTTTCCAAAAATATCTATTAATAATACGCCTTTCTCTCAATTCAGTGCACAAGGGATCCTGTAATAATGCATGAAATTCATCTTCTACAAGAAATGTAGAACAAGATATACATTTTCCTGCATGAAAAGGAATTGCTTCTGGCTTTTGCCATTTACCAGTTTCTAACTTTAAACTATGTGAAGATATTCTGAAATATCTCTGTATACATGTGTATTTACAATGTAGATATGTTAACAATAGGCTGCGATACCGTTCCTTTAACAACGAATAAACTACATTTATTTTCAGTAAGCTCTATATGGTGTTACACAGCGCCATTGTTAAGATTCTTTTTCAACATTTTAAAGATGTGAGGGCATACATCGCATCTTAAAACATTTTTAGCTCTACGTGTGTTTGTATGACGATTGTTTTATTTCAGACGGACAGGCTGAGGCATCTAAAACTTATACCGAGGAAGACTGGATGGATGCGGAAAAATTAGACGGATATGGCAAGAGTAAAGTAATGGCCGAGAAGGCTGCTTGGGACTACGTCAAGGAATTACCAGGTGCGGTCATAGCTAAATCAAAATACAGCAGTACAAATAATGTATTTTATGTGCAATTTAATAAAGAAAAGTGTTTTTTTCCGCAATTATTTTTCTCAAATTGGTAAACTATTGTACCAAACCACGAAATGTATTTTCGTTTTGTTACTAATTTGATATGTTACCATTGATAACTAAGAGTTTATACTCTATAGCCTCTAGATCAGAGTAGAGAACGGTTCCGTCACTATCAGAGTCAACTTTTGGTGAGACCCACTAGTGGTTAAGGTCGCCATTATGTCTGATATTTGCCTTTAATATTCTAGTACCGGGGGGCGAAATTTTAAGATACAATGCGAAGGTGCAAGTTTAACTTTCAAAACAGTGGAACACCTTTATAAATAAAAATTCTACGTTTGCCTTTATGGTATTGACAAACATTCCACAATCGGGGATGAATGTCTGATTATTGAAGTCATTTTTTGGAAACATTTAAAGACATAATCTATCATTAATCATTAACCAACACTAGCACTCAAATCTTGTGACCATTTCCAAACATCTAAAATCTCATAACGTAATCAACTTTTCTGAAATGGCATGACTGGTCTTTTATATTTGATTCATATTCATGGGCTTACTTGTAAAAATCGCGAATAGAAAACGGAATTTACATATTCGAGTTGAAATCAATTTCTGTTTTGATGAAGATGATAGTCGCCTAATATTAAGTGAGAATGTTATTATTTGTAACAATATCTACACAACCATTGAGTTGTAAAATAGCATAATACTGTACAGTTCCTACAGTCTTCACGCGTCCGGAACTCAAAAAAGTACTAAAAGACTTATTAGTGTATATTTATATATATTGCGAACTGTTAAAACGTTTCCCGGGGGAAAATATCCTTGACAAGAATCAGATGTTCTTGAATTGGCCGTTTTGACGTGGTAGAATATCCATGTTTATGTTTGTTTGATTATACAAAATAAATGTCATACTCTCGGACTACATGTGTCTATTTCCAGTCGAAACTGAATATCATCATTTTGCTGATTGGTTTGTTGTCATGGCAACCATAGTTTAGGGGAAGAATGATAATATGTATGTACGAGAAATGTTGCTAAACTGTTTTATCTGCCGTGGGAATAACAAACATTCGGTTTTGATAATAACGTGGACTTAAATGAGCCTTATGATATTCAATATACGATCGTGGTCGGTGTAAATAATTGTCTCTAGTAGAAAATTATGGAAATGACCCGCAAAAAGTTCCGAACCTCATTTTCTAGTCAATGTCGGAAAATGACTAAAGTCCACATTATATTTGAGACCCTGAATCTTAAATATGTACTTGTTATTTCGCCGTATGTTCTAAACAAACAACAACTTTTGTTTTGTCAATGTTAGAAACAAAATGCAACAATAAATTTGCGATGTCGAAAACTGTAAAGCACTTTAATGTTTCTGAACATTTTTTTCACGATTCTGTTCCAAATAGTTTGTAGTAGGTTTATTTATTATTCAGAACGCACCATTTGTAGAACCGAATATGTCGCCCTGCCAGACATCAAAAAGTGGAATTTGAAATTGTACTCATTTTAGCTCAGACTTTGAAAATCGTTAGAGGAGACAGCGGAGTATTAACGAATCAAAGTACTCATGGAAACTGAACTTATATAGACTTGCACTGCACCATGGAGTGGGAACTAGTTTATGATGGATGTAGAAAATCGTAGTACTTTGGTCCGTATAAAGATTCGTTGCGCGCCGAGCGAATGAATGCCACCTGTCAACGAAGGCCACATTGTGTCTGTCACAAGAGTGACCTTTGTTCACAGGTTTGACTGTACATTATAAAATGCTAAAATAGAGAAAACTAAAGATTGACTATCTAGTCTGCTAAACTACGAGCTAATACCTTATTTAACAGTTTATTGTGCATACAGACAGACATCACCAGCCGAAGTCAGCTATCATTATCAACATTGCCCCTACTCACGCAACCTATCTAAAACTCTGACAAATGCATTGATGTAACGGAGAATTTATTAGCACGTATCGATATGAATCTGTTACTTAAATGGGCGGTAAAAGCTGATCAAAGCTGACATTGACTTTAGACTATTTCCAGGGGGGTTAAATCGCATGTACTAAAACACTTAAGACACGTATATATAGATGAACGTGCGTCATTTAGAACAATCTACGGATGAACAGTCGTCTTGGAAATGAAGTTCTTCCAAGTTTTCTGTATTGCATATTGCGTGTGAAATTTCATTGGTTGTAATACAGACCCCAGTTTCACGAAAAAAAGGTTTTTCTTAAACACAACTTATTTATTAAATCATACATTTCTATTTTTATTGTGTGCAATACTGAATGTGGTATTAAAAGAATGTACAAAGATGGTCTTCAGCTGTACGAGCCCTCGACCTCTCTATAAACAACTCGGTATTCTAATACCCATCAACCACTCTACCAACAGTTATGCACTCTAAAACTCTTGCAAAACAAGAGTTATTTCGCGAGACCGAACGCGCCTTAACACATGCTTGCAGAACATTTTCTTTTAGGCATTGTTTTATCGAATTAACAGTAAAAAACCGATCGATATATTTCGAAGTTTGTCTGTCGGCCTCAGTTATTTCATGTCAAAGTGTTAGTTTCATCAAATCTAGGAGCTCGGGTGTTCTATGTTCGGAAGGATGTAATCTAGTTGTGTAATTCTTACCTTTAAATCAAGTTTGAATTTAATGATATTTGCATTGGACGAATAGCTGAAACTTACATAGACTAGCCGCTTCAGAGTGACGTTTTGTTGGGTATTTTAACGACTGTAATACAGTCATATGATGTAATAACTTAAGACTGATAGACAATTTGGCATTCTACTAGACAGTACATTCATTAATTATTCATGTATTAACTTACTCTCTGCAAAGAGAGTTGTGGAAAACGTTACTTCATGCCGATGTCTAATCTAGAGACGTTCTAACTATGTGCTCCTGGTGAATCTGTATGCATACTACAAAAGACTTAGCTCCAGACAGTTATCCTAAACAATGTATATTATTATGACATGTTTTGGCAGGACACGGCGTGGACTCCCAATATGAGTTCAACAAAATATGCATATTTACCTTTTGTTCTCAATCTTCTTTTTAAATAGAGAAATAAACTATCATCATGTAAAAAATACGCTCTAAAAATAAAATTTGCCAATTCCCTAAAACCACAAAAAGCTGTACGGGTCGTCCCAATGAAAACAAACTTACTTTTAAAACAAGATACAAGTCAACGCTATGAAGCCAATACAAGCTTTACCAAAACTTGACTTTTTCCGCCAGCAAACAGCGTGAATGTCGCAAATATTGTACAGAGCAGACATCGGCATTAACTTGATGAACGCCAGGAGATATATCGACCCCAGATCGTCTCAAGATTTTATTTGAATACCATCCATATAATATCCTAATTATATTTTCTAGTTAGCATAGCATATCTCAAACCTTACTGGATAATGTCCAAAACAAAACGTTTAATGTATGCTAATGGTTGCGTTCAAGGCCAATCGTCTTTTGAACACTCCGTGAGGAATTTTGTTATAAACATGGATGTTAGCAATAAAGTTCCTTTGCGTTATAAGTCCCTTGGGCTGAATTAATGTTCAAACGTATAGTCCATACTATATAAATGATATACAATCATATCGGAATATCATAGCTTTGTAAATATCCCTGCAAATCACATTTCTGGTAAAATGTTTTCCTTCGAATCGGACAGTTTTTCTGCAATGTCACAGAGCACCGGATCTAAGTCGTTGACGTCTTGTTTAGATCTGTGGGCTCTGAGACATGTTTTGAAATGTATCTATAGTTAGGCAGCATACATATTGCACAAATCTGATTTATAACATAAAACCGAGTTAGTCAACACGATCTTATAAAGGAATATTATATAATTATCAAATTTTGACTGCAGGGTTTAAATCGAAATCCTGTTCGTAAAATTTAAAAGATACAAAATTATACAGGTCAACACCTTGCTTTTTTGGAATGATTTCCGAAATATAGCCCTTTTGTGTTTGGCATCAATAGCACAATAAACAAGATGGATTGACTCTCGGAATTTAGTATTTTTGAGTCCAACGTTTTACCCCTTGCTTCTAAAGCGTGTTGAACAATTTTTATATGCAACTTTTTGTGCGATTTATAATTATCTAGGGTTGAATTTTATTTTTTTCAGACGAAGATAAGATTGAACTAGCTGTTGTTAATCCTGGCTATGTCATGGGACCAATTCTTAACGGAGCTCAGTGTACAAGCATGGATGTAAGTAAATTCGTAAATCTTTATATCTCTATACTACATGCATTAAATAACGTCCCGATCTACTTGACAACAGACATACTTCACTTAAATAGAGGTCTCTTTACAAGTCTAATACAACATGATTGAATGGTTCCAATCCAAACATGCTTTGTTTAACAAATTATAGAAAGATCCCTTATTTCTGTATTTATAAAATAGAATCAACTTCTTTGTCATCGATCTGTGTCGTACACAGACTTGTACAATACATTCAATTATCAATCGATATGTTTTTCAGTGATGTAAAAATTATGTTCGTATTCTTCATGTATGTCCTTCTGTTCTATTTTTAGATTGTCAAACGCCTGCTGGAAAGAAATATGATGTTTGTACCCAAACTTAATTTTTCAATCATTGACGTAAGGGACGTTGCTAATGCGCACGTAAAAGCCATGACAACGCAAGAAGCTTCCGGTTCGTGATAAATCACTTTAAATAATCGTTCATTTTAACACTCTAAGCCTTTTTCAAATCCATTTTTGATATCGATTTTGGTTGCTGGGTAGCAGGCGCTAGCATTCTGCAGGAATATGTCTGGTGGTCTTAAATGCTGTGTCATTTTTATCGGCTTATTTTTCGATGCATAAAAGTAAAAGAAATCTACTGATTGATATTGTTTATGTACAATATATACTACTTTTTATCAATTGCACGGACTGACCATCGATTTTTAAATTATACATAAATAGTGCGAACGGCTTTCCCATATTATTCCATTTATATTCATCCAAAATAATGTTCGACGCCACTAATTGGTTCCAGGCACTTGTGTCGGCGTCATAAGTTTGCTAATGAAAATGTTATGTACATTCAGAGATATTCTATAATTTGACAATGATCTACATTTGTATATTGTACATCACTTAAAATTTCGTTAGAATACAGCGAGCCATTTCACCACCGACCGTCGTGTAAATGTTGAGGCATAATAACTTCTTCCCGCGACCCTTGACCTTTTTTGGGCTCAGGAACGTAAAACCCACTTTCTCCCCTTTTTACCTCTCCACACGTGTTTAAGGGTAAAACAGCCCAGACCCGCTTACCACCCTTTTTTAATGCGTATGTAACCAGAAGCAATTATTTGTTTAGGCTTTAATTGTATTGATTTATTTTTACTGAAACCATTCTGCAGAGAGAATCAGGTGGTAGCTGTTCAGGGAAAGTTTGTGCAGTTGACAGTTCGTATTTTTTTATATACATGTATGCATAAATTGAATTAATCTTGATTAAGGTGTACTAGGTGGTCTAGTTGTAATGCTCTGGACTACTGAACGAAAGGTCGTGGGTTAGATTATCGGCTCCGTCTTTCGAATTTCTCAGGGACACCTTTTCAATGATCCCATAGATTGATAGATAGTTTTATTCTGGTGAAATGTGTACATATCATAAAAAAATCAATGTCAACTTACAATTTAAAATCAGTGTCAACATACAATATAAAATCAGTGCAACATACAATAAAAAATACATGTGAATATTAAAGTGCATAGTAGATGACACATTATTCCCACTGTGGTCCCTAGAATTGATCATGTGACACTGGAATGGCAAATTAATTAATCAATAAATTACATTTTCATAGCATATATATTCTAACATAAATATCACAAAATTCCTGACATTGAACAGGTAATACTACTGTATTCCAACTTTCGAACCAAGAACTTTGTCTAGAAAATCACAAGAAAAAGATAAGGCGTGTATCGTTGCTTTACACCAGGCACGATAAAGAACCAGGAAAAACTATTCGAAAGAGTAGGGACACAAAAGCCCGGTTCTCCTGTATCTACCCTCTCTCTCTCTCCGGGGCAGCACCGAAAGACCATAGCTGTCGAATGGGCCATTAAAAACATGTAAAAAGATAACCATGATTTATGTTTTATTTTCAGGAAAACGTCATATCTTGGTAAATGAGAATATGTGGCTGAAGGAGATTGCTGTCATTTTGTCGAACGAATTTAAAAGTCAGGGTACGTGTATCTTGATACCAATACATACTCAGAATAGAAAATTGAAATTTTATTGGCTCATTACATTATAGATCGTCGCCAAATAAAATAATTATGTACATTGGCAGTACATGGCTACAATATTCCTTTATAAAGAAAATGTGCAGTCAAACCTGTTAACAAAAGCCACCCTTGCAAAAATATAGCCTTTGTAGACACGTGACCTTTATTCGGGAGTCGTTTTGTTCAAAATAAGTAACGACGGTTTTAAAAAGGATGACATTCATTCACAGACTGGCGTTTATTCAGAGGTGTCCGCTAAGACAGGTTTGAGTGCACACTTGCTAATGCAAGGCAAAATTATGTGTGATAAAAAAAGAATTAACTTATTAAGTATGTGTTTTGTCTATAACAGGATACAATGTTCCTACGACCAACTGCCCTAACGCCATGTTGAATGTGTTTGGTGTGTTTAACAAGTCTATTAAAATGATCATACCACAGTGTAACAAGGTGGTCAAGTTTGAGAACGCCAGGGTAAGTTTCACACATACAATAACTTAAAATTTATCTGTCAATGACACTGTCTGTTTTATCCCCCCCCCCCTTACTGTGGAATATACAGGACTGGTGATCTTAATTACATGCCTCACAGTCCTGGTTCAATGTCTTTGAATCCTTGTAAACCATGATTAAGATAAAAAATATTTCAGTTTTCAATTTTTGAAATGTTCAAATCATCAATATGTTATATTCAAGTAACGCTTGAAAAAATAGTGTTTATGAATTATCGATGTGTCATGTTCAGATATCAATAATTAAACATCTATATTTCGTGAAGATATTCAACCACAGCTCCTTTATTCTACGCCACCAGAAAGAATTAGTTTTGTCTCATGTACAATTGCAACTTCATAGCGAGAAAGAAAAACACGATAGTGCCCGAAATATGCGCTTGTTTATAATGTACTTGCATATTTTCTTCATCAGATGAAAGATGTTCTCGGTGTGACGCCACGTGACCTAAAGGAAACCATTGTCGACATGGCATACAGTCTTATAGATGCAGGACTCGTAAAGAAGGCAAAGAAATTTAAGGTAAATAATCTTGGAGACTCTCGCTGCAGATTGGTTTCATGAAATGATCGGTCTTAAACACGGACCAGTGATAGAACAGTATTGTTTCAATGACGTTCAAAGTTGCCCCGATTGTAATTTCCAAGATTTTTATATTAAGGCATTATAATGACATTCATGAATGTTCTGAGTAAAAAATGAAATAAAAAAGGAGTTTTATCCAAAGACATTTCATCATCTATTTTCAATGTCAATTTTAGGGACCAGGGGGCTCTGCACAAGAAGGCGAGGCTAAAGAAGAAGAAGGCAAAGAGGAGGAAGCCGGAGAGAAGAAAGAAGGTGAGGGTGATGAAGAAAAACCAAAAGAAAATGGCGACATTAAAGATGCTGATAAAGCCGACGAAGATCTGAAGAAAGAAGACAAAGAAGAAGACAAAAAGGAAGAAACTGAAGAAAAGGATAACAAAGAAACCGAAGATTCTAAGACGGAAGAAGAAGTAAAAACAGAGGAACCAGCTAAGACTGAAGAAACGACAGAAGAAAAGAAAGAGGAGTCAGCTGAGGGAAAGAAAGAAGGAGAATAGAAATATTTTGCAAAACGTTTAGGACAATGAAAGTTGTTATTTATTGAAATGTAACTTGGAGATTATTCGTATATTAAAGACAAGTGTAAGCTAATATCAAAAGAATTCGTTATTCTAAAGACATCTGTGAACGCTTAAATTGCAAGCATTTTTGAGACAAACTTCGGAAACAAATGGTGTCAACTCATGTTAGGTGAATGCAAGTGATTTAATTGTTATCGGCGGATAACCTTTGCGCTTCTTGCTGCAAATTCAACTTGTTTCGGGCCATCTCCAGACATGATGTTGTAAAGATTAATATGACCAAATTCATATGTCTATTTCTTGTCTTATTTTGGAGTTATCCCTGTCTGTAACATTTATGTTCCGCACGCATCCAATGCATATTATTCTGTGTTTTATCTCCACATTCATCATAATTTCATTCCATCCATTAATTTAACTAACAGAACACCTAATGAGTTTTTTTTTTCATTTCTTGACTGCTTTTCAGAGTTTTGTGTTTATAACGATTTTTGGCTTGTTTTTTTTGTGGATTTTTTAAATTTTCCATTATATTAACAATTGACATTCTGTTTCGTATTTTTTTCATTTCAGTATGTCTAAAAGTGCATGTTACGTTTCTTGTAATAAAATTATCATACATGTATTTCATTGTATGCCATTAATGATAAACATGAACATGCCATCGTTTTTTTATAATTTGTAATTATCATCATTGTCATCGTCATTATCAAAATCCTCGTCATCAACATGTGCTACTTTAGCAACATATTAAATACGTTCTGTCAATCATTAGACACATAGCGTTTGATTGGTCGATAACCTTCACTACTCATGCATTGATTGGTTAGAAACTTTCCAGTAACCATTGGGCTGATTGGTTCGCTACTCATCTTATTGTTCGCTGATTGGTTAATAACCTGTCACTCCTCGTGTGTTGATTGGTTAGAAACTAATCAGTAATCATTGAGCTGATTGGTTCGATACTCATCTAATAAAACTGCATTCTTTGGTCAGTTACTTGTCACTATTCATTTCTCATTCTTATATAGAAACTGTTGTGCATAATTATGTGAAGTTCTGCTTTTTTCGCATTCTCAACTGGTAGCATTCGTCATTAGAACAGTTCGTACTCAATGTGTTTCGTACCGGAAACGTTGCCTTTACCATTAGCTTTTATGGAGATTTGTATTTAGCGCGTTGTTACACTCACAAATTGATTGAAATAGATCAATTCAGCTATAACGTATATCACAGAAAAAAATAAACTCATTTCAAATCAATTTCGTGAGAAAAATACGGATTTGTTTACACATCAAATAGTTTGAAATAAGCCACTGATTTCTTTAAATTCAGTTGACGGAACATAATATATGGATTGATATAAAAATAATCTCGCTTCACTTCAAACGTTGTAGTCCCAGACAGGTTTAAGAGGAACACAAGTGTTATTCATGCGCTAAATATAGGCCTCTTTCTACAAGCCTTTTTCTTGACCAATTTCAACAAGTGTTTTGTGCTTGTGAACCAACCAATTTACGTTTTGTAATCAAGTCCCTTTGTTTTACATCATTGTTTACTTAATGACGATAAGCCACTTTTATATTCCAATTAGTCAATGACGTAACCGGAAATGAAGAGTGTATGGCATGAGCAAGATATTTGAATCCTTTAAAATTTTTGAAGAAAAATAGTCTTGGATTCAAATAAAATTATCAGCCCTCAAACGAAGAAATAAGACAATTTGTTCAAACGAAAAAACTCAACAATTTTGCGAGTTATGCTTATTAATGTGTATCGCAAAAAGTTTGTCCGATTTTAGTGTTAAATTAAACTGACATTTTTGAGCGCATGCTTGAGGATCGCAAAGCAATCAACATGTGTATGAAGCTATAAATCAGAGGTCGGGTACCAGTCTTAAACTTGATCATTAACGCAGTCATGCTATTGGCCAGTCGTATGGCGGCATTTATGTGGCTGGTGCCCAGCGCTCAGTAATATCTATAATGACGCTGACTTGTTCAGTTTTGTCCGTTACGTGGGTGTATGAAAATGTTTTCAAGCATGCCTTGGCTGTGATTTTAATTTGATATTAATCTTAAACATTGAACTTTGTGAACGAATGTCTGAAATATGTCAAACATTGTGGGATTGGAGTGTCTTTTAAGAAATTGCATGCCATGAAGAGCCAGATAGTATTGGACCACAGCATACTGCGTATCTTTTGATTTTACAAAATTGTACAGTTACTGTCCTATATTTTGTATATATTTACTAAAATTACCATTTGCTATATGTTTATAAGTATATGATTCTATATATTGTATATGTTTTTAAGGAACATTTTATTTTACACTTTTTTCGCCTTTTATATGACTATTTTCTATGTTTTACGTACCAAGTATATTAATACAATGCTTTTTATTGTGAAATTATTTTTTATGCCAAGTTGGTTAAAAATACTGTTTTTTTATATATGGTGCATCACTTTTTAATTGTCTGTTTATTTGTTTAATGATTAGGGGCCATGTTAGCCACTGTCATCAATGTATATGTATTTGTTCGCTCTGAAGGGGTAATGGGGCAATCTTTCTGATTTGTACTTTCTACATAAAATCGACAATGTTTCTTCGGACATAGTCGATTGATAATATTATCTAACTTGTTGCTTTTTAATGCATTGCAAATGTCGTAATTGAATAATATTAATAATAATATTTGGCCGGGCACATAAGCAGTGTGTAATATTGTATGATTCACAAATTTGTTTTTCAATACCATTCGAAACGCTTTGGTTTATACGAATTGATAATTTGATAAACGGGATTATTCGAATGAGTAAATGTATGCGATGGCAATGTTAGGTAAATTGTAACACCTTGTTTTTTATGGTCAGTATTTGTATGATAGAAAAACATTGAGTGAACAAGAGGCTTTGTTTGTTTGTTTGTTTATTTGTTTCATTTGAAGAGAGATAAGTTGTAAACAAAGGAATTGAATTATTTGAATAACCAATAAAGGTCAAAGTTTGACTGGATTTTCTATTGTTAAACTAGTTAAATAACACGATGTTATAAGAAGCGTACTCAATCATTAACTTCATAAAAGTATTTATCGAAAAAAACCGGGAATTTGAATATAACATTTATCAACTTTTGTATTCAAATATTATCTATATGCTGAAAAATTATTATGTTTTTAATTTAAATGTGGATTTTTTAAAGATAAAACTGTCTTTCTTTATGATTTGTTTAAATCTGTATACATGATTAGTTTGAGTGATATGAATGTGTGAATGCTAGATTCTAAAGTGATCTGTTTGTTTTATGACAGTAAAGACGAACATTTATGTAGAAAGTTTTCTCATATTCTGACGTTCGCAAAAAAGCTGTAAAGCCAAACGTATTTGAATGTTTTTAAGCTATGACCATTAGAATCTTAATGCAATAACGGGGTATATTAAGCATTCATTTAAAAGGGACCAGCATACGACTTTGTATGACTCCCATTAGTTTTGATTTCTTTTGTGTGCAAATGTGATTGATAAATTTCGTGTGGTTTCAGTAGTAACAGGCCAGTAAAAACGTTTTAGTCATGCAATGTGTCAAAATCTGTGCATTTTTCGTTTTTTTGTAAAACGACAAACAATATGGGTAAACAACGCATGTGCAGTACAGTTTGGGGTACGAGAGGTGCTTTTAAGTCTGCGCATGCGTATTAAGGTCCGTGTTCCAGGTCGTTTTACACTAACAATTGCAGTATTTAAAATTGCATGATTAAAACATTTTTTGTTGTTTTTACATCCTCGCTTTTAGAAGTTCTGCATGCACACGGCGCCTTTAGTATTTCGTACAAATGTTGTCTCGGATTTCTTATACAAGATGAAAAACTACAGATACGAACGTTTAAAACTTCCGCATAATGTATTATGTGCGATTTGTAATTGTTTACATAATTATGTTAGCGTCCACTTGTATTTATAATATTTAAACTATTTTTACCAGATTTTTTTTGTCTCGCTTGAAACAATGATATTCAAAGTTATATTTAACTTATGCTCATGGTGATGTTCTGCAAAATTAATAATTTTAAAAGTGAGATATTTTATTCCGCGAGTTATCTGTGAATTGAATTAGATAATATGCCTTTAAATACATAAACATGGAGTTAAGTGTCTTACTGTTGTATCTTTATTAAGTGTTACCTTGTCATATACTTGTATTTGCCTCCGAGTACCAAATTCAGTTTCAGAGGAATATTCCACTTTGCCGAACGTACCAACTTTAGTTCCATGTCTGGCATCAGACCAGTAGCAAAATGTCTGTGTTCATCTCTATCAAAAGAAAGTTTTTTTTCTAAGATGATACTTTGAGAGATGCTGCAAGGGTTATTGAACGTATTTATAAATAACGTGTATAAATTACACCATATAATGTATACACCGAACTATTTTTTGTAAACTCAGCAATATATTGTCATATAATAACTTCATAAAGGGACACGCCCATAACGTAGTTGTATATGTATTTTAGCCAGCCTGCAATTTATTGTGTAATTAAATGTAAATGCTACCAAAATGTACATGTCGCTTTATACTGCTTTCAATTGTTATAATTAAAGTTGCATACACCTGACAGTGTTGTTATTTTGTAAAACAAATTCAATTAACTTTAATTCCGATAATATCCATAAATTCATCTTTTGTTAAACGGCCCATTCGCAAGCCATGGTCATTCAGAGGCGCCCCAGAGAGAGGCGAGATAAGATAGAGGAAGACCGAATATTTATATCACCACTCCTTTCAAAGTAGAACGTTTTTTCTGGTTCTTTATTTTATTTCCCGGTGTAAAGCACCAATACTCGTCTAGCCTTTTTTCAGTGATTTTCTAGACAGTACTGGGCTCGGTACTTGGGATGGGGACACGGTAAAAGTCTCCCCCCTGAGCAATTCGAAAGACGGAGCTGAGAATCAAACCAAAACATTCAGTAGTCAGGTATATTACCACTAGACCATCGAACATCCCTTAATTCTGAAAAAAAAACTGATATTTGACTGCTGGTGAGTAAATTAAAACTTCCTGAAAATTAACATCACCAAATTATAAAATGTGTATCATTCACATGTAGTTTAGGTGAGTTCTTCACTTCACTGTATTCAACGATAGACGTGTTTGTAACATACCCCTCTTCCAGGAAGACAGCTAGACTCGTATATGAAAACAAATGTTGGATACTTGACCGATAAATCGAAATGAGTCTGATGTCTGTCCTGTGACGCTGAAAGATGAAATGAAGCAAATGCCATCAGTATAAAGCTTTTAACAATTCCACTGACAAACTACTTTTCAGTTAAACATTTGAACTTATCAACAAATAGACAGAATCTTGTGACGTAAGAAAAAGGAACATTTGCTTATTTGATCGAGTTATACGCGCCTTTTCAACAGTCAGTCATGTGAGGCAGACAGTTCACGTAACCATCGATTCTGTGAAGAACCGGTACTAGACTCCCATCATCCGTAAGCAACTGTCGACTTTCTCATATAAAGAGAGATGGTCGAGGTCTCTTTATATGAGAAAGTCGACAGTTACAGGACTCGAACGCACGACCTTCTATCAGTGAGAGGTTACAGTGGATTGAAGTCAGCGATCTTAACCACTTCACAACGGTGGCGGGTTCAAAGGTAATTCAGTAAGATATTTGTGTGATGAATTCACGGAAATTATTTCTTGTATCAGAGTCATGAAAAACGTTTCGGCAGCTTTAATATCATGATGGGATCTCACAATATGAGGATGGGATCTCACAATATCAGGATGGGATCTCACATGTGTAATAAAGATATCATACAAAACATTACAGACAAAATATAATTATGCAAGATTTCATGATAGACAATCTCAAATAAGGACTTACTTCCTTTTTTGTGTTATCCTTGTATTTTAACGTTTTTGACATGGTTTCAATTTTTTACTGATATTATTTACCTTTAATAATTTTACAGACTCAATTTGTATATTCAGTAATATTTTTTGTTTGTTTGAACACTGTAACTTTATATGCCCATTTGTATAATATATTTCCTATGTACCATGTTTTAGAAATAGTTAAAATATGAATAATAATAAATAATAATAAATATAATCATTTTACGTGATTTTGCTCAAGATTACACAATGGTTTGCAAATTGTTTGGACTTTAAATTACTTTGAATGAAGATCTTCTGAACAGAACAACATTAACCCACTTCTATTAATCTATTTGAGTTTAACGCCGTTTTGTTTGACAAAATTTCAATAAAATACGGCGGCCGATTCGCCTGACAAGAATTGCTCAACTGTATTATACAGACTGTTATAACCAGGGCTAATTTACCCTTCCACAAGAAACCTGGAACTTATTCACATGTGGAGGAAAATCGACATTTTTGTCAAAATTTCATAGAATGTTTTAACCTACCGCGACCGGGAACCAGAATCGAACACGGATCGCCGGGTAACAAACCCTGAACACAAACCACTGGACCAGTCGTCTTCATCTCTTAATAAAGACCATCTGTTTACAATGACCATTCTTTTAAATTGTCATTAATTATTCAGAATAAAATGATCTGCGAATAAAGGCTACCTATCAAGAAAGATCTTTGTTCACAGGTTTGACTTCAATGATATCTAAATTTCGTAGATTAAAGGGTGTTTGAAATGAATAACCGAGACAAACCTCATACAATGTCCACTGCGGTATAAGTATCACCTTTTATGTAATGCCCGTTTGATGTAGTATCGGTATTCGACCTAGTCTTATTATATAGGTCAGCTTACATTAATAAGGTCAGCTAAATGTTGAGGTGCCTGTTACGGCCTCTGGGTGTTCCTAATATACAGGTTTTAAAAAGAAAAATGATAGGTTCATATGTCGTCCGATTACACTCAGCGCAGCCACGGAACATTGACATATTTCCCTCACAGGTACCTATTTAAACACCTGGTTGGAGAGGAGCAAACGTGGGATGATTTTTTTGCTCAGAAAAATTCCGATAGCCCGGTCGGGATTTGAACCAGGGACCTCAACGATCCCAAAGCAAGCGACCTACCACTGGACCACCGCTCCCACTGAATCTACATTTAAAAATGGATTCTACTGATAAATGCACCTCCAATTTGAAGAAAAATGTAAGCATTAAATAATTATACAGTCTGACAGACAATCTCGATGATCTATAAGATTTATTGTGGATCTCAAATTCAGAATCTCAGATACACAGCAGCCATATCGGACAATAAATTCACGTTAAGATTAATTATGTTCATATATTACGCCAGTCTCCTTTACTCGAGTAAACAAAGAAAGGATACCACGAGAGAGAAAAAACACGCAATTTACGAGTACTCGTCGTTTAAGTGTGTGACGCAACTTGGCTTAAACAATGAAATAGTTTAATACATGAATGTTTCATTTGCTGTCAAGTCACGTGCAGTACAATCATCAACATAATGGTATGTATTGGGTCAGACGAAGAATTTAACAACCTTGTAGAGTGCATACTGCACAAACATATAAGAACAATAACTCAGATACGCACTTGTAACGGACTCGGCAAGATCTACGAGTTATTTCCCTTAGAAGTTATTTTTCATTGACAAATATTCGATTCACATAAAATGTCCGTGAGACAAGTTATCAAAAATTTTGCATATAGATTCATAAATATATTTAAAGCCATTTTGTCTTCATACTATAGAATAATATTGTTTTTGTTTTTTTAAAAAAAACATCACTTATGACATAATTTTTATGATTTACTGAAATTGTACTTTCTCTGTGCCATCTATTGAGTTCACCTGGACAGACCAGTCGGCAAGGAGTAATCTTGGCAAACTGAACGAAAGTTTAGCTTTCCAAAGCCGTCACTCGCTCGGCGTTCATGAATTATTATGGGCACAAAAGAACTACGTTTTTCTACATGTTAAACTAGTTTCTGTTCCATGTTGCAGTGCAAGTCTATGTAAGTTCAGTTTCTATGATTACTTTCAGTACTTCGATTTTATCAGCTATCACTTCTGAAATTATTGCTGGTGATGATGTAGATTATCACTAAATTGGTTCCCATTGACTTGTCGGTGCACTGCAACATGGAACGGGAACCAGTTTATATTATTATGTAAACATCGGACGCTCTTTTTTTTTTATACTCGTCATTTCACAGATTTTAGATTATGTTTTTTTCTTTTTATAATGATGCTTCAACTGCACGGTCCCTAACTATTTGTTATCATAGGGCTTAATACTTTTTATTATATCACTTATGTCGGTCACAAAACAAACAGAATTTAACCAAATCTTATGTAATTCTTTGCGTTTTATAAGAATCTGGAATTTTAGGTATTGCAAAATTATGAACATTTAATTACTTAAAATTGGAATCTTGACTCCGATTAGACGTGAGATGGCAGCAGATAAGATCTACTTAACGCATGCGCAGTGTGTATTTACGGAACAGTTACGATAAGGCGTCTAACCGTTGTAAATTTCAGTATGTTTGCCAACCTTGATTTTTGAAAGTTTAAGTTCTATTACATTATTCCAGAAATAACGTAAACAAAATCGACCCGAGTCACGTACAGTCTTAGATTAATGCAAGCAAACGATACAATCCGACCTTTCGTCGGCTATTGATAGTCCGTGATTAATTTGGCAGCGTGACAGATCTAAGACAGGTATTGTGTAGGAAAATATCTTGCAGGTATATACATGTTAAGTTCTTTCTGGAACATATAAACATACTGAGTTGGTTTACATACGTTGTTCAAAATTGTGCAGTCTGTGTTTTGTAAATACGCTCGGTTTTTTTCGGTTATGGAGCTAGACAGTATCATTCTTGATTTCGTTTGAATTGAAAATTGTGTATGTTGATTAGGACTTTTTCTTTGAATATTTACAAGAATTACTGGAAGGTAAGATAAACACGGCTTCGTTCATATTGTTTAAGCCAACATGGCGTAGTATACATATGTAATGTATTCGGATAGTATCATTAATTCATTATACTGTAGGCGTTTGTGGGTATCACTCCGGGGCAATGTCATGCATGTTCATTTAGATACACAGAGTCAGCCACATGTGTTTTCTCGCTTACGAGAACATTCATACAAGATCTCAGCCTCGGATCATACGTTCATATAATGTATATTCGTCAATAGCAGAGAAAAAATGAACCGTAAGCGAGTACAATTATTTACAAAATTCATGTGGTTGTGTATTTGTTTTCGAACTGTGTTCCGTTAGTTCGATCGTTCGTTCGTTCGTTCGATCTGTATGCCATATCATGGCAAAATTCATTCTTTATCCAGAGATGGCGTTCGCTGTCGCTTACACACATCTTTGTCAATGTCTGAAAAGTAGTTCAAAAACAAGTGACCACGTCTACCTAAGTTTCCTTCTGAAACCTAAACGTATGGTTTTGTTTTTCCCTTTATGTGTATTTGTTTGTATAATAATTATTCTGTCACGATTACGTTTCACTTTCTGTGTTTAGTATCAATTTATGCGATTGGACCCAGTAACCTAATTACCGAAAATAAACAAACACTTCCCGCAAAGAAATGGTGCGCTTGATAAATAAATTTTGTTTTGTCCTGAAAAATATAAAATATTTTGTCTCCGATGTATAGTATGAATAATTTGTTTTCACTTAGTTGTAAAATTTATATCATATAAAGCTGTATTTATTGTTTTACAAGAATTTTATAGAAGCTGAGACGTTGACAGAGATGCATGTAAATTACATGTTAATTAAATTAAACTAGATGTTAAGAAAACCTCGAAACACTTTGTCACTGTATGTAATAGATACATTACGAGTTTTTCTTCAAACATGTCTTCTTATGGACGGTTCGCTTAGACAAACAACCAATTTGTCCTTGGTTCGTCTTCTTAGCGTCGGTAAGAAGACATCTTTGAAGAAAATACGAGTATATATATATGTGTGTATCTGACTTATACGACAATAGAGGATTATGTCCATGTGAAAGTTGAGTTTTTGAATAGCTCTGCTCGGGGTTTAGTCGTATAAATGTAAATTACCGTCAATGTGTTCTTGGAGATGGTGCGCGCGTGTTATCGAGTTTACGCAAAGTCATAGTTATATAATTACATTTACATGCATGGCGCTTGTATGAGTCATACATACACTATCAAGAAATTGTTGTTCATGTACCAACAGTTCAAAGTGTATTTGTTTATTTGAAAGCAACTTTTTAACTCTGGCAAATTGATATATTACGGTTTTGATCTAAGATAATAAAATTCACCAAACTTACTCAAGGGAGATAATATTTATCATCTTATACTGTTCGTAAAGGTAGCTGTGTTGTGATAAATTCGGTTTGAGATTATTATCATTATAATTATCAATGTTATTACTTGTCTACAATTAATATTATATCTACATATCTTATCATGATTATATGTGTAATCACATAATCAACAGGTAAATTTTACGTAAGCATGCCACTCTATTACTGCACATACGCCAATAAACACATGATAGTCAAGTGGTTTTTTCCATCACTTTGGGAGTGGGTCCGGGTCCGGTAAGAGTGGGAATTTTGGCGTCCCGACAACTAGGTTATTGGGAAATTTTATCAATATACATGACCAAATAAATTGAGTTTTCTGGTTTAACTCTTTGCAAAAGTTTACAATACTTCCTGTAAAAAATGATCGCGACATTGTCATTTAATGTCCGATTTTGAAATTCTTTTTTTAGAATGTTCATTGCAAATTTCTCCATTTAGATTTGGGAACATTGAAGTCTAAATGCCTTTGGGAAGGGTCCGTTTATCGGACCCAAACAAAGAAGGAAACTCGCTTGATAAACAGTTTATATTTTCATCAACACACATAAATTAATTCGGTAAGATAAATGAATAATTTCTTTGTTTGTTCTAACGCTACCCAAGTTTGAAAAGTTTGAGTTAGGTAAGTAATAGGTAAAATTTTTTTTCTCATATTGAACCAAACACCAAACAAACAAACTTTTGAGAATATTTGTGCTAGTTAGACACAGATAGCATATATGCTATGTTTACAACGTGGGTACTGAAACAATATGCCGACTTGCGACCCTCGTACTGAAAAAATATTATAGAAAAAGTTAAGGTCGCAGTCATTTTACAGGTCGGTCGCGTTATGGCAAACATTCCTATTTTTATTCTTGGCCTATTTACGAGTGTCCGGGTGTTTTGTTTGTACCGTTTTTTTCCCCTCGCGATATTAAATGAGATTTTATTGGCACCGCGCTTGACAGCAGTGTCCTTACAGAATGCAGCTGTTCAATAGTCACTGGGCTCACAGGCTTCCGGCGTGTGAAGGCCCTCACATACCCTCTACCACCCAGGAACTCTTTTTACACTCTGAAGCACTGTCAAATATTATATGTATATGATAATAAAAGACAACTCTAGACAGATATTGCATTTCTGTAACAAAACCGAAAAAAAACTGAAATTACAAATAGCTGCTCGTTAAACATTTATCACAACGAATGCAAGAAAAGAGACTTGATTCCTTATGGTTTCATTTGATTCCTAACTAGTTTCATATAACAGTTTATTCTGGCAAAGACAACCACTTTATCCAGAAAAATTTAATTAATCCCAAAAATAAACATGCCTTTCACCATGGTACATTTTCTCTTTGCACCAAACGATTGAGAACTCCGTAACGTAATGATGCCCGTACAGCGTCTTGAATACGGTCTAATTGACCTGACGTCGCGACGGTCTCGTCCAATCAAACATCAACGTTATGATGCCTTATCCAATCATATTTGAGGTGACGTCTTATTGTTGTTGCTATAGACTTCATTACGTCTAGAGATGTCACCGCGCCATGAGTAGCACAAAATTTACAAATGGTACAGACAAAAAACGCAAATGGATGAATTTTATACAATAGACAGCGATGTTTCGCTTTCATCACCACGGACATGTTTATCTTCAACAACTAATGATCCATTAAAAGATGCTGATGATCTGCTTGATGAGTTAGATGCTATTTTATCATCTACTTCTAAAGGTATTACTGAACATACTACTTCAGATAATAACATCGAGAAAACAAACACATATAGAACTGCAGAAAAGAATGACAACAAACACGAGGATGAGAGCAAAGCAAAAAACACTGTGATTTACATAATTGATAGCAGAACAAGACATGCCAGAAATAATAGACAAGTAAAACACTCAGAAGATGTGGACCTTACAAATATTCTTCAATCTGATGTCCATCTTGAAGAAGGCACAGTTTGTGAGGAAGTCAATATCAAAAAAGGTATACTAAAAGTAGCATCCTTAATAATAAGTATTCCTTTAGATGCTTTGGTAACATCAGGATATAAGAATGCAGTGCCAACATTATCTGGTGAAGTTATCAAAGCATCAGGTAAAAATGAGAGAGTTATTGATGACAAGAAAACAGTAATAGATAATGACGATGTTGGTGAAATAAGAAAAAAGAAAAAGCAGAAGAAAACTATGAAAGAACTTTTCTGTGGATGTTTTTGGAGAAAGAGAAAAACCGAAGTTGAGTCTGTATATGGAATGAGACAAGCAGAGAAAGATGTCGTAGATGTCAAGAAAGGAAAAGTGGTTTATGACAAAGTGGAATATTTTGACAATGAAGCAAAACAAGATGATAAATTCCTGCATTTTGAGGCATTTGATGAAAGAGAAAATTGTTTCAGAAGATTGTGGAAGAGGGTTAGAGATTATATATGAACATATACTAGTAATAATGTGACTGACACCATCTTGTTTTTTATTCAACTTTTTTAAATTGATCGATTTATGGACTAATTTCAGTGACTTCATAATTGGTTAGCTGTGTGTGGATCAATCGATCAAATGATCATTTTCTTCCGTATTATCAAAACGAATAAACTAGAAAATATGTGAAAATATCAATTTGTTTGTTTTATTACTTGTTACTTTTCAAATACATACAATGTTTACATGCAGTCGGTGTTGCACAGTACAAATACATTTGTATATGATACTTTACTATTCTAAATTACGAAACATTTACATGAACAAATTATTTAATTATTTGTTTCTTCGGATTTAACGTCATTTTCAACATTAAGTTCAGGCATGTCTTGGCGGGTAACCAGACGGAACTTTCCTGGATTTAACAGGCCATTACCAATACTAACCACATTCTATCCGCAAGCTACTACCATGCTACCCCACATCATTCAGAGATGAAAGACAATTTAACATAGGATGTAATATATTTAGTCAAATTAGTCATTATAACGAACCAAAACCATAGAGTTGCATTAAGTATATTAAGAATGTCGTCTCATCATCTTCTGGTAGAGACTGGCATAAACCCGAAAAAAAAACATTTGAAAAAGAAAATGTCGATTTTGTAACAAACTAGATGATGAATATCACTTTATTATGGAATGCACTGTTTTAAACAATTTAAGGAAACAATATATTGACTCATATTTTTGGAAAAGACCGTGCATGCAAAAAGGTCTAGAATTAATATGTTGTGAAAAGGAAAATATATTTAAAAATTTAGCGTGTTATACTTACAAAGGCTTTCTAATAAAAACATAATTGATACAGATTACTTATTGTTTTCTAGCATCTTTTCTATTCTTTTTTATATAATATATTCTGATAATATATTGTTGATAATTTGTTTTTGTTTAAATAACAATGCAGTATCGATTAAACTACATGAACATGTATTCATATATAGTTCATGGAATTCATTTCTAATATATGATAACCAACATGTTACAGACTCAGAATTCCAATTAACGGTAAACTATTTTTTGGTGGTCATATATCATGTCAGCCTGTCCGGTGCTTGTAAATTTTACTGATGTCAGATACCTGCCAACACTTTAGGGTCACAAGAGACAAGTGTCGCCCATATTTAGAAAATAAAAGTTTGAGTTTACATGTTAGACGGCGATTTCTGTATTTTAGTTGGTCAAATATGTCCCTAGAAATAACAATTAATATAATATTTATTATGCAAGTGCAAAATTTACCGCTTCGCCACAGCGCAGTTGATTTTTAGAATCGAAGTTCGATTCTTTGTATGTTTCATTTCACTACGGTCGGGCACGCACATGTATTATTATCCAGTAAGTTTACTTTGTTTTATTTGCCTTCGTTCGGAGGAATTATTTTTGTTTAAATAAGTTTGTTCTGAAACAATTACATTTTTACTGTTAAGGTGAATAAATATGTTTTTCAATCAATTAATTAACTTGTTAACATAACTCGATGTAGGCTTCTTGTAGTAATTTCTTTGTTTGTTAATTCGTATGTGAATTTATGACATTGTATATTTGTTGTTTTGTATTTTTTTTATGTTTTACTGAGAGTATAAATGAAATATTGAATCGTAATGTCTTAGGTATCCACCAATTGAATGATTTGTCGTTGGTGAGTGATAATACATTTGATTTTCTTTCGATTTAAACCGGAGTGGGTATGAAATCACGAAGGAATGAAGAAATTTACTCCGTAGCTAATGAAGACAAATTTAGGCCACATCGATGGAGAGAGGTACTTTTTGTAAGTTGAAGGGCTTGTTGCCCTGAACTGGAGCAACAAGCCCTTCAACTTACTTGGATATAAGATTGGATGTTGGTTAAAGAGAAATTATTTCTGCGTCGAATAAGACCAGGCTTTTAAGAATCGGTTCAGAATTGTTACAACAGGACCTGGATGAACATGACCGGTGTGATTTCTGAGCCCAGGAGTTCTATACCTTTACTTTATATACATGTAATATATATAGGAAAAAACACACTTTATTTTGTTGTTATAAAACATGTTATAAACATAATGTTTGACAGTGTTTCAGAGTGTAAAATGAACTCCTGGTTGTATGTTACTTTCAGACAATTCTATTCCCTTGGCAGACCTAAGACCACATTGTGTATTGTGACGTCATGGATCTTGACATGTACCATGCTGTAGAGTCTAACGACCCGCTTGCATTACGTGGATTGCTTAACGCAGGTGGTGACGTCAATGCCTTCTATCAGGATATGACGTTAATTTCTGCCAAATCTATACTACACATGTGTTGTGAAAAGGGACGGATCGAATGCGTGAAGGTGAGATCCCATGGTTCTGAAACTTGAGTAATGATTTGTCTTCAACTTTAAAGTATATGCAGCTTTATCTAACAAGAAATGCTAACAAGAAAGTTCAGACAAATACTGCTTACGGATAAGAAAAAGAAAAGATGTTCCCTTGTATACGCTTTTTTGAAATATTTATATTACAGGTTCTGTTGGAGAAGGGAGCAGATCTATATATAAGGGACACGTGGTATCAGACCCCACTAATGTATTGTATGAGGACCCAGTGGTTCGAAATAGGGGATTTGTTACTGGACTACAACCCCGAAGTAGTAGATACGGGGGACAAATATGGCAAATGTGCTCTACACATCGCTGTGGAAGTTGGATCAATCGATTGTATTCACGTGAGTGAATCTGTATATCCGTACGTCCATCCGTCCGTCCGTCTGTCTATCTATGCGATTGACTTTCAAAAAATGCGAATAATACTACTGGTACAGTTGTACTGTAAATTAACTGATGCATGATGGATAACAAAAAACATGATCATCAATTTATTTACCCGTCTGTGCGTCTGTCTGTTTGTCTGAATGAAAATAAATGATTTCATTCTTAGAATACGTTATATCATGTTTTATATGACTGTCTGTTGAATTATAGCGGGTAATAAATGATTTCTTGCTGTTTCTGCAAAATGTTGTTTTATTTTCGTCTGTTCATCTTTTATGCAAATATACGTAGTTCGAGATTCACATCTTTAAAGCTTTGCGACTACCATTCTATGTAGATGAATATTTATAACTTATGTCTGTATACTGATTGTGTGATAAAGTGTACAAGAATCGATGAAGCAATAGCTCAGTTGCATGGGAACATAATTTGTCTACTGTTCATACATCAGTCGGAACAATGTCGTATGTGGCGTACCTGGTCCTTTAAAGGTTTGTTTGGGCCCTGCAGATTAGAAAATATGGGAACAGGTTGCCTTCAAAAAGGGGATTATCTGATTTATTGTTCGATGGACATGAGACTTTGCCAGTGATCCTTAGATACTTACCAGTATCACGCTACTTCTCCACAACGCCCAGACGCGGTGAGGGCTTTTACCTTACCTTAAATATCAAGACGATCTTCTGGCTCCGAAATTAGTCAATTATTCATCACTAAAGCATATACAGTTTATGTTATCATATAGTTAAAGAAATACGTTTTATGTATCAGATACAAAAAAGAACGAGCATTGGTATTTGCTCTTATTTTCCAGCAGGACTGACTAAGGCTTAAACTGCATCCATAGTCAGTAAAGCATGTGTTATGTTAGAGCATAACAGAGCACACAAGAATATTGTCTGATCTACATGCCGCGTTTTAACTTATTGTTTTCAAAATAGAGACCAAAAATGTGAATGGATTAATTCTGTAGTATGTGTTATATTACAGGTTTTGTTACGTCATGGTGCTGACGTCAATGTGCAGAACAACAATGGTGTGACGCCATTAGCAACAATATGCGGAGACAGGACAGCGGCACCCACTGTCCTTGTAGAAATTGTTCGTCTCCTAGTAGATGCAGGTGCAGACCCAAACATAAAAGATTTCAGAGAAGGAAGAAACGCATTGCAAGTAAGCAAGTAATCATCGTTGTACAAAAGCCCGTTTTTTTCACACCATGAATAATTTTTCCATAGCTCAATGTTATAACAAGTGGGAATCCAACCTGTTATAACCATGTCTGTAATGACTATGAACTACGAATTCAACACAACACTGTTTAGTTAGAGACCTCCTTGGTTAAATGGTGATAGTCTCTGACTAGTAATCACTGACCCCTTACCACTGTAGTGAATTTGCATAAGCGGCCGATTCTCTCTTCCGGAAGTCGGTGCGTGATCTGGGTCGATCTCGTAACTAGAGACGCTTTACAAGATATGGTATGGCACGAAGTCATTCGGTAGCCTGGCGAGTGAGAGACAAGACTTGCTTGTGGTCTTAGTTATGTACACTTAGAGTAACGATTACCACCACTGAAGACCCAGTTTCTAAGACCCATAGTAAGCCTAAATAGACAATTTCTTTACCACCATGAGTTCGAATCTAATGCAGGATCAGACTAATTCACATGCGAGTAAGCTGTCCAGCTAGCGTACGACAACCCCGTGGTACAATCCAAGTATACGCCTGTGGTTTCCATCCACCTGTAAAGCATGCTAAGTCGCCAATTCATCTTGCGACCTTAAATTCTAAACAAAAAATGACCAATTTAGTCACTGCAACTACATGTAGTGTGGCACAAGTTACACTCATAGATCGGCTTTCATGATTTCACACCAGCACTCTCAGATTTCCTGATCACATCCCGCGGACGCACTTATCAAGGATGAATATTTGCAGCCTTCATGAACTAATATCTGTGTATTTCTATATTTACCATCGTGATAATCAAAACAAGGTAACAGTTACAAGGATTTCTTGTCTGTCCGATTTTTTTTTCAATCTTTAGATAACTTATTCCAAATCGCAACGTTTGGAGAAACTGCATGTTTGAGAATTCAAAATCTGGCGTCATGACAATATACGAATTTTAGGATCAGACTGTGCCAGTGTAATTCATACATTTGGCACCGTCTAAAACAAAAGATAGGTGTGTTAAAACGGAACCAGACTCTTTGAAATATGCTTTATATTTTGCATTGAGAGATGTAGACTTGTTGACTGTATTTCAGACGTTTTATGATTAGATTTCTCGTCTGAAAGATGAATTAGAATGTAAAAATCTATATATGCATGTTGTGTGCCGTTTTCCCGAATAATTACAGTAAAACTCCGGAAAATCGGAATTGACAGAAAATCAGACGATTTTTAAAATCCTATTTTTTCGAAATTTATCAAAAGTTCTATGAAAACCGGAATTCTCAGAAAAAGGAACTTTTCACGGTTCCAGTACGGAATTGGTCCGGTATTTATTGGCTTTACTGTACTCCATTGCGTAAACGTGCAACATTTAAAAGATTTTATAATGAAGCTTAAGTCAAGGATAATAATACAGAATTTAGAGAGGCCAATTTTGTGTTGGTTATTTCAATCTCTATATAGAGGTGTCTTTCATTTCTCTCACATACCGTCAACGTCTCAGCTTTTAACAAGATTCTTGTAAAACTAGAAGTTAAGTCACAAATGATACTGAGGCCAATCGCATATACTGATACCAAACGCAGAAAGTTCAACGTAAACATTAACAAATATGACAACAAACAAATGCACGTTAAGAGAAAAACAAACACAAATCCTTTTGAGTTTCAGATACATGCTCGCCCACTTATTTTTCAACTACTTTTCAAAAGTTGACCGAGATGTATTTAATGATCATGTCTGTTCTAAATCAATCTCAAAATTGCCCAAACGAGAAAGCTGTATTTGTCACAAAACTTCACCCAAAGCTTGCTTCTGGATGTGTTGTAAAGCGTTGGAACGCTGTTCGAAGTTCACAATTCAAACAATTTAAAATTTCAAACTAGAAAACAGTAAACAGCTCGCAATTGAAACTTTAAGTACTGGAAGTAGTCACGAGTTTACATAGACATGCAACAAGAACTAGGTAAATAATTACATGGTGGATGTAGAAAATGTAGTACTTTGGTCTACATCAAAATTCATGCCCCGAGCGAGTGAGGGCTATGGAAAGGTGAACTATCGTTCCAAGCCAAGTTCTTTATAAGAATGATTAAGTAAAAGTCGCGTCGATAAACTGACATTAAAATATATAATATAATATTTAATTCACGTTCTATGCACTCGTTACTTCGGCCGACCAAATCAGGTCAAACCAAATATTTGCGTCTAGAATTCATTTGAATCAAATGTCTGTTAAGCATAATTAAATTGTATTAGTGCTTTTAACATTTTATTTATAACACTTCATTGTGTTGCATGTTTGCTGCTTGAATCAGTTCCATGGATTTATCAATCGTTTCTACTTCACTTGGCTGTGAATTTTTAGTTTGAAAATAAATCAATGTCAGAATTAAGAGTATGACTGTTTTCAAACCTCATTTGTAGTCGTGCGTAGCAAGCAGACATCATTTACTGTATTTACCAGACGTTTATGTTTATTAGATTAATATTCACGCATTGATTTGCAGTCGTACACGGACAATGTATTTGCCTAGATCAGTGTGAACGCCGATTATAGAATGATCCTATCAATAGAGGTAATTGTATGTGAAAATTTGCTTATTTTCCAGATGGCGATGCTGACCGCGAACCCTAAAGTGATCGAGTATTTGATATCAGCGGGAGCTAACCCTAACGTGTTAGATTCCGGGGGTCGATGCCCCATCACTAACATACTCTGGTACCACAGACATCTTGATGATAAGAGTGAGCTAGATGATGAAATGATGTTAATGATCATAATGTTGATACAGGTTTGTGATTATGTTCAATATTGTCATAACAAATAATTACGCAAGGTAATAATACATTGTTTGATTTCCAAACGCAAATCCTATATTCTGCTCTCAAGTATTTATAGGGCAAGCTGTTAAGTAGGATAGATGGTCCAGCGTCCGTTCTCCAGCGTCCATCGATCAGCGTTCGCCTCCAAGCGTCATTACCAAAGCATTCGCCCTAGCGTCCGTTATCCAGCGTCTGTTCCCCAGGGTCCATCGATCAGCGTCCGACCCCGAGCGTCCTTCACAAAGCATTCGCCCCCAGCGTCCTTTATCCAGAGTCAATTCCCCAATATCAATCACCCACAGTCCATCTCCACATTCCGTCAACAAGCGTACGTTACCTAGCTTTGTCACTAAGCGTTCGTTACCCAGAGTCCGTCACCCAGCATTCTGCACCAAGCGTTCGTATCATGTCGTTATTGCGTAAGAAATACCGTATCACGGAAACTACAGTTCAGAATTTATAAAAATTTGGTCTGCAGTATATTTGCACGGTCTTTTATCATTACGCGTTTTTAATGATAAAATTTGACACTTCAACTGACCAATAATATTTAATTACAAAATGATTATTAAAACACGATAATAATTATCCCCCCTTTTCGATCAGAAAATCGATTGAGGTGGTATCATAACGATGTTGAAATGTAGACAACTTGCCATTGAAAGTGATGATTCATGTTGTAGCATTTTTATTAAAAACAATATGTACCTGTACAGTGCAACCTCTCCAAAGCAACACCCTTATGGAGTAGCAAAGTTATGTTGTTGTTGAGAGGTTGTTGCTCTAGAGAGGTTAAATTAATAGTGAAATTGTACAGTAGGAAAAATATGCTGTTGTTGAAGGAAGGTTGTTGCTAAAGAGAGGGCCGCTCTGGAGAGGTTTTATTGTACTGATATATGAGCTCTTTTTCTGTTTTTTTTTTCAGGCTGGTGCTAACCTTAACATAAGCCGAAAAGAACAAAGCAATGCCTTGTGTATGGCTACTTTGTATCAGCTGACCAGCTTGGTCCAATATTTCCTCTACAATGGTGCTGACCAAAATAGCGATTGTAAGCTATAACCATTATATTTATTGATAGTTCTTTAATGGCCCAATGAAGTAAAAGTTCATTTATCGATACGGAACCTCTCTGATATGAATGTATATACAGTGCAACCTCTTCAAAGCAACTCCGTTTGGGCGCAACAATTATGTTGTTGTTGAGAGGTTGTTGTCATAGAGAAGGCCGCTCTGGAGAGTTGTACTGTATTTCCAAGTGATACAAAAGTTGGAATACCAGTTTAAGAATGGAGACATGTCATTGGTCAGATACGGTAACAACCAATTAGGAACAATGATTACATAAACTAGACTGTAATATACATTAATTCAATTGCTCGATTTTTTCCCATTTCAGGTCATAAAAATATAGATCTTAAAACACATATCCGATATGTTGTTCCATTTATATTACACTCTGACAATAGTAGTTCACTTTGCTGGTTTTATGTAAAGTGAATTGATTCGGTATATGTCATTGATTATATCTTTTCAGTTCGTTAAATTCGAACAAAGCAGCCTTGAAAGTTGATGCTGTAATTGGTTCCCGTTGACTCAGTCAATATTTTAGTTCACTGCAACACTGAACGGGAACCAGTAATGTTGATCCCAGTTCTGAGTTGCAGTGTACCAAATTACAGATGGATTCAACGGGAACCAGTGAAGTTGATTCACTAAAGGAATTACCTCCCTTGATACAACATAAGCATGTTCCGATCATCTCCCTTTTCATAGATACTTATTGTTCGAATTATTCTTCTATTCAACAAGAATTACCTATTGTGTTGATTCAGATTGTTTAACATTGAACATCTCTTCAGCGTCGCCTTTACTTAAAGGGGTAACTGGACTATATAAACCACTAGATGGCGCTTGGGCGGGTTTTTGTAAATTGTTATGCATGTTTCATATCAGAGAGCCCTTTTTTGAATTTTTGAATAAACTACAGAAAAATATTCTTTGAAAATTCTCACAATGGTAAATTATTCCATGTCAAAACATTTCATCCAAAAATCTTCGTAATATATTAATTCTAAGTGTTACTTTGAGAAAAAGTTTAAACCTGTCCAACAGAAAATTTGAATTTGAATTTCCCCGGGAGGTGTGGCTACTTGCTGATAAACTCTCTGTTTGTAAACAGAGGCACGTGCTGATGTTGAGCAGCCGATGCTTTTTATGTAACATGAGTACTTTACTAACCAGTGGTCAGTTGATGACTCACCCATCCTTGTACAGAGAGTTTAATTGACAGGTAGGTTTAGGCATATCAGTTTACATAGCCCAACCCACAAATACTCGCTGGTATACCAGCGAGAGTTACTTAACACCCTGTTTTATCACATGCGCATAAAGTACAAGACTGATGCATTAAAGTTTTACTTTTCATTTATTTTACGTCGTTGATTTTAGAACTTCTGGAGCCAGCGCGTATGTCAACAACTCCGTGACGTCTAGCTCTATATACACACAACAGTGTTCCGTATCTGATTTGTTTACCAAATGAGTATCAAGCGATTTTCATCTGTCTCTACTTTTGTTTCCATTTTGCGGTATGATATGATTAAATTGATCTTTTTTTCAGTTTATTGTGGCACGACACCTTTACAAATTGCGGTTCGTAAACGAGACTTAAAAACAATCAAAGTGCTCTTAAACTGGAATAGTGATTTATATAGAAAGGGACGAGTGGTTCGAGGCGAATTGGACTATTTTGCCGACGTCTTTCACTTAGCAATAGACATTGGGTCATACGATGCAGCCATATTATTAGTCGAAATGGGCGGATACGATCTGTCACGTGTTAGTTATCTCACAGACTGGTCTAAAACTCCTCCTGCTCAATTATTACAGAACCCGTCAATGTTGGAGTTCTTCCGCCAAGGCACCGTGTTAGTACCCAGTTTGTTTAGACTTTGTGTTTTCGCAATCAGAACGAGGTTTACCGGAAGTATTTCGGATATGGTAGATGAATTACCACTTCCGAAACTATTGATTCGTGCTGTTCAGTTCAAGGATGACCTCACGTAACCATGTTTGTCAAGGTCAAAGGTTGAATATTTTTATATTGTGATACGTTTTGTTATTGCTGCTTTTTTACGAATAAAACTCATGTTTTTAAACTCGTTTCTTGTCTTCAAATAGTCATCTTTATTTCTACAAAGATATTTTTATATAACAATGTGTCATCAGTCGCTTTTGAACAAATATCACTTTTTGATATGAGTCTATAACTTTGATGTAATAATAACTTCATTCAACTCTGAAAGTGTATGAAGCTCTGACAGTCTTATCATTGGCAGAACACAATTAATGTTTGTATGTGATAAGAATCATAACCAAGTACATCAATTCAAATAATGAATATTGGAAGCAACCTGTTAATTTTAATAAACAACTATAAATAACTCATAAATTGAAAATCAACAAAATCATACTTTTTCAATCTTTAATCAGGCACAGCTTTCCTCGTTTCCGAGGTGAACTACATTTTATTTTATAGTTTTGTAAAAGCTAGCGGAGCAGGTTGGAATTCAGCAAACGCTGCTTGAATTGTTAAACAGCGGGACAAGTATGTTAGGTAACACATTATTGTTAGATAAACGTGGAACAATCATAATTGTTAAACTACAAAGACAGTTTTTGTTAACACTCTTTTGAGAAAACAATATATAAAAGTTATGAAAACAATGTGATTTGACACGTTTTGAAATTCATGTAGCATTTCTTGTCAGATGTCACTTCATACACTTCAAGGCTGTATAGTTCATGGACATTATACACTTATATACATGACACGCACAGTATATTACAACACACAAGTACATAGAATACATACGACAAATATATACATTTTCCAACATACATACGTATATATTATACCTTGATATCATTAAAATTGATTATACTAATAAAAGCAAATCAAACGTTTTATGCATTTTAATGATTTTTTGCATATATCTAGGCTACGATAGATTAGTTGAAATGAAATTTTAGATAATTTTATTTTAAACATAAAAACAAGAAACTGATGTGAATTCATCATCTACAGTTACCCTTGGTATATGAATGCTGGATATTTAATGCACAAACAAAAAATACAACATCATTTATAATAGCAAAAACATTCAAAGTACATCAAACATTCATATACAATATTATATAATGTATACCTATGCGCAAGGCTCTGTTAATTTACATTCACTTGGTTTATATTAGCCTGCTAGTCTCTTTAAATGACATAACTTTGATTAAATAAGAAGATCGTTATGATTTTTTGGGACAGAGAGTAGAAATGCACATACGAGTATATATTGTACTTTGTTATTGCTTATCAGTGGCTGATGTTTTCTACAGACTTAACCAGAAATTTAGTTAGGAACGGTCAACAGCCGGTGAAATTTAAGAGAATCATAACGTTTATGAATCACTGTTTATGATTTATAAAACTTCTTTAAGATAATACAGGTGTCGCATTATGACACATAATGTAATCAGGTGACGGTCGTGTTCAGCTGTCTTTTATTAATTAGACAGAAAAATGATTTATAGTGACACTGCATACGTCAAGCCTGTTTTACACTATTCACTTGTTAAATACATAGTTCCCACATCTACAATATTTACCTCCCCTGTTTTGAATTGGCGGTCATCTTGAAAGGCAAATTTGACAAGCATTGGTAGAAGATATTTATATCTTTGTTTTGAAAATTCTAAATATAGGATATTCATATGTGACAACTACATTTTCTTAAACCTGATGTGATTATGTTTTTTACAACTTGAAGCTATCTTTTATAAATTGAGTTGTTTAATAATTTTTTTTTCTTTTTTTTTCTTCTTTTAAGCACATAAGAAATTTGCCTTTCAAAATGGCCGCCATTTAAAAAAAGGGAGGTAACTATTGTAATTGTGGGAATTATGTATTGCTGTTAATACAAAATGTGTCATTGTTTTCATGATGAAAAATATTAGTGTCATTAATGGTGATTTCTTTACTACCACGCACATTTATTACATAATTATATTGAAAATTGTATAATTACGCGAAACATGCAAGCAATACATCTCAATATAATAAATTATAAATAATATCAATATTCAACGAGATGTTCTGTTTTCTTTAATCTTTGAAAAGTCGGTGCCCATATAGGCTTCAATACACATTTTAATTGAAAATAATTCAAATAAATATCATTGTTTTTAAAAATACCATGGTAAATATAATTATTTTCTATCATGGAAATCTATAGAAAATATAGATATTTCCAAAATCTGTCCATCCCATTTTGAGAAAAAAGGGATTTATAAGTATCCTTATACCTTAAGACGTACAACTCGTGCATGTATGTGACAAAAACATAACAGTGTAAACGTGGCTTGATGTAATGTCTCGGCGATGATGCACGTACAAAAGCGGACACTGTTCACCGGATTATAACCTACGTACGTACACTTTCTCTAAATATTACAAACAATTCAATACTATTCACACATTATTTGAATTCTGTAATACAAAAATTGTTCCCAATTTCTTTGTACATTTCAAATTTTTATTGAAACGAAAATACGCATTGCTTTCTTTCGAAAAGAACGCTGATTTTGAGAAATATTGTATTCATGGGATATCATAGAAAGATCATTATTAAAAAATAAAGTTGAGACCTTGTCTCGATAACGTCTTCAAAAATGAGGTGTATTACACTAAAATGCTCGATTAGGGATGTTTTGCTATATATTTAATGATATACTATATATGTAATTCTACAAATAAAGGCGCATGTGTATTATATTAAAACGTTCCATTTTAAAGCACTGTAGCATCATGTGTCGTTGTTACATCCATGCTAATTTTTATGACAAAATCTGCGAACTCAAGTATATATAAAACAACAGTTTTAGTGCAAAATCTTCAAATCTGGATAATCGTTGACAAATGTGTTCTTTTTTAAGTAATTTATCTGTCAGAATCGGCGCCAGTATTTTACATTATACATTTTATAGTTCATTTGACATTATAATATATGTATTTTATGCTTTAGGAATTTGAATTAAAATTTAGGTGTACAGGAAAATAAAAGTTGTCTCCATTTAGTGTAATTCTTTCTATTAGGAAGTATGTAATGGTTCTGATTTTCAAATAACTGGTATTTTTGGTATTTTAAATTCTTGTGCTATTATGCAACTTTGTTTTAGTAACTATTTATGTTAAATATATGGTTCTTGTAACGTTTTATTATTGTATGTTGTGAAACATTATAATGTTATGTTACCTATGCAGAACTAAATCTATTTACCATTTAATCGGTTACGTCTTGATATCTTAGGTCTTAAAGATGAATCGCGTAGGAATGCACATTTGGCACATTATTATGTGTTTGTGTGTTCTTTGCGCATGCGTGCAAAGTAACAGACGGGGACGGATTGTGCGAAGGTTTAAAGGTGACAGCTTCAAGATTCCGCTACACCATCAACAAAACGCCTTGGATATCCGGACAGGACAACCGTACCGGTCTGAAGGTAGGTTGGGTTTTATACACATCAGGTCGAGATAAGGTCCGTTTTAGCCGTACGTCACGGAAAGACTATCATTTTTCACCCGCTGTGATATGTGTTGTGATATGAGGGCTGTGATTTGAGTGGTGTTATATGTGTGTTGTGGGATGAGTGTTGTGATATGTGTGTTGTGATATGTATGTTGTGATATGAGTGCTGTGATATGTGCGTTGTGATATGAGTGCTGTGAAATGAGTGCTGTGACATGTGTGTTGTGATATGTGTGTTGTGATATGTGCTGTGATATGTGTGTTGTGATATGTGTGTTGTGAAATTAGTGCTGTGACATGTGTGTCATGATATGAGTGCTGTGATAGGTGTGTTGTGATATGTGTGTTGTGGAATGAGTGTTGTGATATGTGTGTTGTGATATGAGTGCTGTAATATGTGTGTTGTGGAATGAGTGTTGTGATAGGTGTGTTGTTATATGAGTGCTGTGATATGTGTGTTGTGGAATGAGTGTTGTGATAGGTGTGTTGTAATATGTGTGTTGTGATATGTATGTTGTAATATGTGTGTTGTGATATGTGTGTTGTAATATGTGTGTTGTGATAGGTGTGTTGTAATATGTGTGTTGTGATATGTGTGTTGTAATATGTGTGTTGTGGAATGAGTGTTGTGATAGGTGTGTTGTGATATGAGTGCTGTGATATGTGTGTTGTGGGATGAGTGTTGTGATATGTGTGTTGTGATATGAGTGCTGTGATATGTGTGTTGTGATATGTGTGTTGTAATATGTGTGTTGTGATATGAGTGCTGTAATATGTGTGTTGTGGAATGAGTGTTGTGATAGGTGTGTTGTTATATGAGTGCTGTGATATGTGTGTTGTGGAATGAGTGTTGTGATAGGTGTGTTGTAATATGTGTGTTGTGATATGTATGTTGTAATATGTGTGTTGTGATATGTGTGTTGTAATATGTGTGTTGTGATAGGTGTGTTGTAATATGTGTGTTGTGATATGTGTGTTGTAATATGTGTGTTGTGGAATGAGTGTTGTGATAGGTGTGTTGTGATATGAGTGTTGTGATATGTGTGTTGTGGGATGAGTGTTGTGATATGTGTGTTGTGATATGAGTGCTGTGATATGTGTGTTGTGATATGTGTGTTGTAATATGTGTGTTGTGATATGAGTGCTGTAATATGTGTGTTGTGATATGTGTGTTGTTTTATGTGTGTTGTGGAATGAGTGTTGTGATAGGTGTGTTGTGATATGAGTGCTGTGATATGTGTGTTGTAATACGTGTGTTGTGGAATGAGTGTTGTGATAGGTGTGTTCATTTTAGAATTAAGATTTCTGATTGGGATTAAAACGTTTCCTGTCATTTACAAATTATATCTCTTGACTCTGTATTTTTGTTAACATGATATTTAAGAATAAAATAATTTGAATGACCTCGGCTTTCGGGACAATCATGATTATTTTTTCTCATATCAAAACAAATTACGTTTTTGAATACTACGTTTTGATTATCACTAAATGAATATTCAAAATTAAAAAAAATATTGTAGGAGCCACATGCACTCAGAACAAGTGCCCAGCACGATGGATGGCATATGTGCAAAGTCTAGGGGTTTCAAATCCCACTGTCACAAAACCGCTGTGTAAGTTTACCAACCTGTTCACACCGTGTTACGGGCCCAACAGTCCGTGTCAGTCAGTCCGGAATATGGAATTTACATGTTGCCCAGCCACGTGCATGCCGGAAATGATCAGTTGCTTCGAAACAAAGCCAGCTGACTTCCTTTGTGTCCCTCGATCCATTCAGCGTAAGTGTTGTTGTTTCTATATAGAATTTTCTACCATTAAAGTGAATATAGACAAACTTGTTTATCAAATTAAACTGTGCCTTTATTCTACCTATGGAAGAGTAGCAATATTCTTTGTTCATACTTTTGTATCTCATTAAGAGTATGTTAAGGGGTGGTCGTTTTTAACAGGTTACTGTTAACACAGGTTTTACTGTATTCTGTGTTTTTTCTCGTTGCATGACCTACTTGACCTTCTGCGCCGCAACCGAGAAGAGTTTATTGTTTAAGATTTAAGATAGTGCTTGGTACATGAGAAATGCCCCGGCATGATTTTTCCTCTGAAGTCTCAAGCTAAATTTAAAGGCTGTAGTCAAGTCCATGGAAACTTATTAGAGGATTCAACTTTTTGGACACTGTCTAGTCATACTGGCCATTTCGAAGGCTCAATCCAAGTGACTCCATGGGTCTACCCAAACTGTGTACGTCGTTAAATGGCCCTGTATATTGCTATGACGTCATACACCAAAGAAAACACGATACCACTGTACTATTTAGTCACTTATTAACGGACTTGTTATATAGATCCAAGCAACCATAACATATCTATCTAGAATTGGGAGAACGGAGATTTTTTCCATATTCATGAATTTTCAGATGATTGGCTTATAAGCTTTGACGACGATTATGACGTGTTCTATTTATATACTTTGCACACGTGATGATCATGTCCAGCTATTTGTTGATATCCCACTCTCCAAACGTTGAGAAGGCCCGTCCACAACTTATTATCAGTAACATTCATCATCATCATCTTTAGTAATCGCATCCCTCATTTTGAGTATTCTCGCGATGTATTAAAAAATGATTCACACACAGCAGTCAGGCTATTCTATATACAGTTTTTAAAAGAAAAAGTCTTATTATTCAATTTAAAATCGGGATAAAAACAAAGCAGTACTCTAGTTGTTGTATTGTCCTACCAGAGCTGCCTGAAAACCGGCCAAGGTGCTTTGACTGACAGCGACCTGGGGGAGCTTGTTCCAGAGGACGATACTAGCTGGGAAGAAGCTATGTTGGTAGGATGCTTTTGCAGTGGGCAGCTGAGTTAGTTGTTGGTTGTTGTACCTGGTAGATCTAGAAGGGCGTAGAGGTGGATCTGGTGTGACCTCAACCAGTCCATGTTGGATTTTGAATAGCATGGAAAGCCTTGCATGTTCTCTGCGTCTTTGTAGAGTGTCCCACTTCAGGTCTGTGATCATTGCAGATACGCTACTTGTTCTTCTGAAGTCTCGCTTGACGAATCTAGCAGCTCTTCTCTGAACCATCTCAAGCTGTTGGATGAGGCCTTCTGTATGGGGTGACCAGACTGTTGAAGCGTACTCGACTGAGGGTCGAACATACGTCCTGTAGGCAGATGCCTTAGCTTGCTGTGGGCATGACCCTATGTTGCGGCGTAGAAAAGATAAAGTTAAGTTAGCCTTACGTGTAATATTGTTAATGTGCTGGTTCCAAGATAGATCAGGTGTAATGGTGATTCCAAGGTACTTTGCGGAGTTAGTAGTTGATAGTTGGACACCATGGATGGAGTAGTTGGTTTGTAGAGGTTTTCTTTTTGTAGTTATATGGATTACTTCGCACTTGTCCGGGTTAAATGCCATTTGCCAGTCGTTTTCCCATTCTTGAAGATGGTCTAGGTCTTTCTGTAATTCATCAGAGTCTGCTTGAGTCTTCACAGTCCTATATAGAAGGCTGTCATCGGCAAATAATCTTGCCTTGGAAGTGACCTTACCGGGTAGGTCGTTGATGTATGCGAGGAAGAGCAATGGACCTAAGACGCTACCCTGGGGTACCCCAGATGTAACCGGCGCAGATGAAGACTTTGATCCATCTAGGACTACTTGCTGGGTGCGAGAGGATAGAAAGTCTCTAACCCAAGATAGGGTCGAGCCTCTAACTCCGTAAGAAACTAGCTTTTGTAGCAGACGGTTGTGAGGGACCTTGTCGAAAGCTTTGGAGAAGTCCAGAGTGATTGCGTCTATCTGTTCGTTCTGATTTAACCCTTTAGCTAGGTCGTTGACTGTCTGAATTAGTTGGGTGTCGCAGGATCTTTTCTTGCGGAAACCGTGTTGGCTGTCAGTTAAGATATTGAAAGTGTCGAAGTGTGATGCTATATTACTGGAGATGATATGTTCTAGGAGCTTACACGAGATTGATGTTAGGGAGATTGGACGGTAGTTTGAAGCAGATGACCGGTTTCCCTTCTTGAACACTGGTGATACGTGAGCTGACTTCCAGTCGTCAGGAATTTGGCCTAGGTTGATAGATCGCTGGAAGAGGGCTGTAAGTCCTGGAGCTAATTCAGTAGCGGCAAGTTTCAGCAGGCGGGCAGGGATTTGATCTGGTCCTGTAGCTTTATGCGGCTTGAGTTTCTGCAGTAGTTTCTGGACTCCCTTGATTGTGACCAATATAGGGTTCATCGAAGGTGTACAACTGGGGGGGATTGAGGGGGAATGGGTCATGTCTTCATCTGTGAACACAGAGGAAAACTGATCATTGAGGATCTCGGCCTTCCTCTGTGCTTCACAGTAGGTGATACCGTCCTTCTTCAGTTGTGGAACCCCGACATTGTCTTTCCTCCTTGACTTTATATATGACCAGAAGACCTTTGGATTAGCGTTGTTTTCTGCTAACATGTTGTTTAGGTGGTCGTTGTGGGCAGATCTGCAGGCTCGCTGTGTGCACCTCTTGATGTCATGGTACTTGGTCCAATCACTTGGTTTTCCAGTTCTCTTGGCCTGTCTGTACCTTCTCCTCTTAAGTCTTGTCATCCTCCTAATATCCCTAGAGATCCATGGTTGTGCGAATCTTTGGGAGCTTTGTCGGGATGGGACCTCGTCTTTAATGATATGTTGGCAGCCTTCTTTAAACAGTTGCCAAAGTTGGTTGATACTAAGGTGTTTTTGGGCAGACTTGGTGATGGTGTCTGAGAGGGTCTTGCATTTCATTTTGATGTTATCTATGTTTGCTTTACTCCACATGTATAAAGTTCGTTTGGGTTGTTTGCGTCTAGTTGCACAGGAGTTTGTATCGATGAAGAGGGCATGGTGGTCACTAATTCCTGGAATGGCTGTGCATCTGTTGACAAGTTGTGGTCTATTCGTCAGGAATAAGTCTAGTGTGTTACTACCACGAGTTGGAAAATCAACAATCTGTGAGAGGCCTAGGTCCGGTTCAAGTTGTAGGAAGGTTTCGTTGATAGTTTTCCTGTAGTTGTGGCCAGTAATGGAGCTGTTCGACCAATGAATATCAGGAAGGTTGAAATCACCTGTAATCCAAATGGTTGATTTCTTAAATTTGGTACATATTTTGGAGATAGCGTCCAAAAGACAGCTGGCATAGTCAGTGTCGTTGTTTGTTGGCCTGTACACAGATCCCACAATGATAGACTCCTTGTTGATGCAATCGATTTTAAGGAAGGCTACATCACAAGGTGTGTCGATTTCCACTGGCTCACAGACTATGTTGTCTTTGATAAGTATCATGCTTCCACCATATCCATCAGGTCTGTCTTTACGGAAGATGTTGTAGTTGCTGTTCGGGGGTAGGATCTCAGCATCATGGATGGACGGTTTTAGCCAGGTTTCGCAACCACAAATGATATCGCATTTGACCGTATCTAAGAAGTTCCAGAAGCTGGCTTTCTTGGAGGAGCTCGTAACACTCTGGATGTTGAGACTAGCTATCCTGATGTTGCTGGTACGTATCTTGTGTTTGGCTTTAGGTGTAGGACTAGAGCAAGATGGTCTACCATAGTCATAGGATGAAGATCTGGATGTTCCTGTACGATGAGAGATGCCTGACAGATCAGAGATATTACATGAATTGGAGGTGCTCTCTGTGGATGAGATGTCACTGTCATGTATTGAGTGATGGTTTCTGTTGCCTACGCTAGACTGCTGCTGGGTGCTGTCATAAACCGACTCAAATAAGCTAGTGGAAAAATTTGGCATTCCACATGTGCAGCATGTGAAGGACATATCATTGTCCGTCTTAGTGAATGGCAAGAATACTTCGTCATTCATATCAATACATTTAGGATGATACCATACCTCGCAAACATCACAGCATATGCATTTCTGATTCCAGTAACAACCCTTGTTGCAAACACCACATGGAAACTTGATGGTTCTCTGTGTAGGTCCTGGGTTTAGCTGTGTGTCTGAAGAACGTAGAATCAGGAGAATACTAAGGTAGCGCAGGTGACTCTTGCTACTGACAAAAGTTTGAAAGCATTTACGAGCTGAAGCATAGGCTATATGGAGACTGGGGGATGACTCTGGAATGTTTGAATATGCGTAGGGTCCAACACAGAGTGCAAGAGAGGTTTTGTCAGCAACCCTAATAATATATTCCGTGCTAGATGGTCCAAATAGGTACATATAGATCAGTAAAACAATCACAAATATGTCAATAATATGGTATTTCATGATGTCTGTCTAATACCTGTGTTTGCTGTACTCAACTCAGTATATAGGGCTTGATTCTCGTAGTAGATACAGCGATAGTTGATGAAAATACACTCTAGAAGATGGAAAAAGAGCGACAACGGATGTGAAAACCCGTGAGGAAGTAAACAAAGTGGTGGTGATATAAATTTCGCTTCGGACAGATTTCCTGCCGGTGCGTATGTAGAAAAATCCACGTGCAGGATGTCCCAGGTGAAGAATGTGCTTCTCGGTCTCGGAGCAGTTTCGATGGCTGGTTTGGTTTTCAGTAACTAGGACAGGGATTACAACAAACCGAAATACAGTATAATCTGTAGGTGGATCGATCTTGGTTCCGAAATAAGGTTGAAATTTATCTCTGTTTACAAAAGTGCGCCTGACTGCTGCGCATGCGCAATTAACAATGTTATTAACACATATTTAAACAAAATTAAATATTGATAATTCTATTCTTTTAAAATATACATGTACTTCAGCATGGATTAAAACTCTGGACGATATGAACGTATGGAATGATCAAACTCCTTCGTAAAATTGTCACGTGTTATTATGACGTAACAAAACAAGACAGGCCATGCGGATTACTTTGGACTTCACCGAAAGAAAAATCACTCGCTGAGACAAACACGAAAGTTTATTTACAAACTACTGATGTTGTATGAATTATGCTTGTTTTATTTGTCGACATTTCGAGGAAATGTTTTCTTTTTTCTTGTTTTGTCTATTTGCATAGAAATAAACTGTGGTTAAATAATGATGGACTTGTTTGTGTCGCCAAAGGTTAATGCAAAGTTGTAACTGTATGCTGTACAACTATTTTTGCATCATAATTGATTTCGGATTTGAAATACAGTGTAGTATATCTTAACTGCACTCCCAAAACCGGAAATCTACTTAATCTTGGCAATTTTGTCGTCAGTACCGATATTTAACAACATCGATCGTAAAATCTTATTGTCCTAGAAGATAAACCCCTTATTATCCGTAACCTTCTAATTTGGTTGAAGGCACTGGATTTTGTTTGGTTTTCAAAATGTGCAGTAGCTTGTAATTTCTCACTGTATGGCATGACTTGCAGCATTAAGAATAGTATTTCTTCCACAGAATCAGTAAAACGGTGTGACTTTTCCTTGGGAATTGTGGTAAATTTGGCCTTAATGTGTACATGATATACTTGGCTATCAAATTCTAATTTATAATGATGATTACATTTATAGAAGACTTTATCTAACACATGTAAACTTCGCTTCTGACAGAGCTCTCAGTGCTTTGATTTGAATCACGGAACTAAAGTTGAGAATAGAATTGGCGAGTAAAACTCGCGAGTACTAAACGAGTAAATAAAACATGATCCAGTGATTGGTGTGGTGGACTTGTAACCCGGCGATCAAGGTCCGATCCCCGGACGCGGCAGGTCATACCGTTCCATGAACATTTGACATCACGAGCATGTATTTCGTAATACATGGTTGATACCGAAAACTTCGTTGTTTCGATGACTCCTCGAGAAAAAACGAGGTCATTGATATTGTATTTATCACTTACAGTGTGATACTAGAAGAAAACTGCTTTAGAAGCCAATTGTTTTGTTTCTCAGTTTCGATATTTCGGGGAGAATTTTTCAGTGTCCTCAGCCCAACTACTAAGCCAAGTCCTGTGTTAAGAAATCACAGGAAGTGTGTGATTCGTGTATATATGCTGTAGGCCAGGCACGATGAAGAACCAGGATTAAGATACGGACTATAAATGCCCGGTTCTCCTGTATCTTATCTCCCTTCTCTATGTGGCGGCTATAAAATATCCATAGTTATCGAATGGGCATTTAAACAACAGATACTTAATACGGAACCTTAGAACATTTATATATGTACAGATCTACACTTCAAAACATAAAGTATTAACTACAAATATACATTATTGTATGTTGTGTCTGTCAGTCATATTGTGCAAACATTTAAACGAAGCCTCGGGCATAGGTGAAGACATCAAATGACATGCATTGACATAAATATGACAAAAAGAACACTTTCACTTCTGTATCGACCAACACACATTTCGCAAAGAGCATTCGTCGCGTATCTTAACTGATTTTTCAGGTTTTCATTGACAAGAGGTCCGGGACGTGTCCTTGCAGGATGAGTTGTAATCATGTGTATTTCTAGTAAAACACACACACACACAAAAAAAATTACAAAACCATTACAAAACAAAAGCAATATAAAACTGGTATGTTACAGGAACAAGTTTCAAACTGTAACTAACAATAGTTATCTTTGATTGCATTTTTAAATGGGTGTTATAAGTTGTGTTAGGATTTCCACGGTGAATGTGCAATTCTTCTTTAATTTTTTTACATGTATAAATTATTATATTATTAAACAGAGTAGACAATCTCTGAGTAAAATAAATGTCACGTTCTTTAATCGGGAATAAACAAAGGAGTACATATTCACCTGAATATACATATACATGTAGAATGATGATGAACATGCGAAATACAATAATAATGATAATAATAAAGATTTTATTTTACGAGGAAACTTATTTGACAATACACTAAACAATCAATCGTCCATAAGATCCTCAACAATGAACAGTGAACTAGAAAAATAACTATGCAAAGAAATTAATGATATTAAAAACAAACTATGCATATAGAAACTTTATCAAGACAATATCTACAGCTGTAATTAAACAAAAACGCTTAATCTGATAAAGACACTCCATAAGAGCCACCGTGTCATTAAACATGTGAACTACATAATCAATGTACTTAAAGCAATGGCATTTTAAAAACAATACACAAAAATAATGATAACGCTATAGAATGATGATGAATATTGGGAAAATACGATTGTTGATATCGCTGTAGAAATATTATGAAACCGCGAAAATACGATTCTGATTACGTTAATAGAACGATGCTTATAATTCAATACAATGTATTGGAATAACAAAGATACACTGCATGCAAGCAGGTCGAATAAGTGAAAAACTCAAGATAAAAAAATCGTTTAATTGCTCTAGTCATAAATACATAATGTATTTAAACGGGAATTATTGTAAGTAATAATCACGTGAATCTTCGTCATGTCATCTCCTTATTAAGATACGGCTTGAAAAGAAAGTTCCTATGATAAAATGATAAGCGCAATTCGTCGAGAGCGTGTCTCTTCATCAAATCGAGCATACAATTTACGAAAGCGCTATCCGGTGTAAGCTCTATTCGGTTCAACAAACCAGAACGAACCACATTCTATACCCAAGCTAATACTAAGTTACCCCACATTATTCAGAGGTAGGGGAAAATTCAACATAGGATGTAATATCTTCAGTCAAATTTGTCACAGACAGTGTTCGCCCCGTCCGGGGTTTGTACTCACAACCTCTTGATCAGTAGAGTAACCACTGAGCCAACCGGATAGGTGATGCACGAAGTATAACAAATATTTGTTTTTTTCCCTTTAATCATAAACAAAGAGCGGGAAATCATGGAAAATATGTTTCAGCGAATGGAATGTACTTGTTCATAATGCGCAGTTTATATTGACGTGTTTATTATGTTTGATGAAAAGAGATTAAATGTTTAAGATCAACCCTTCATGTTGAGACCCTATTTAAGTCCCAAAGTAACTATCTTATGGTTATCAAATACAAATGTACACGTACTAATTGTAGAAATATTGAAACCGTCCGGGAAATAAAAGGTCGTTCGGTCTTCCCGACACTAAGAAAATACTCTTTGTACATCAGTGATTGGTTACAAATATTACAGTTACGTGATTTCCGGTTACATTAGGCACTCGTTTTTCAAAAATCATTCTAGGAATGATATACTTTCAAATGTGTTTATCGTTCCCGTTGAAAGAGAAACAGGTTGTTCCTATCGTGATCAGCCATGATGGAAAGTAGTCCATAAACAGAAGTAACGAAATGGCGGTCTGCGTATTATGTTCCAGGCACTTTTATATTGACAAACGCCGCGGAGTTCCGATCGCATAACACAGCTAAACCTTTTAAAAGTGTAGTTGGAGCCAGAGATGGAAACCACTTAGTAAATATTGACCATTGGACCCGATCCTTTGGTCGAGCGTTCGAGCTTGTAACAAAAACAATTGGGACCGGAGATTGTGGTCTAGTTTTCCAGGATGTTCTAATTTACCGAGTTCCAGATGATGACATGTACTAGAATGGACACTTGATATATTTATGGACATGACTACACCTTTTCTCTATTCGGTTGTTCGAGTGATATACTTAAATGTTTTATTAAAGCTACAATTCACGGCGAAACTAAAAGATATTCAGTTGTGATCAAATCTTTAATGATATTGTAAGTCGGGCCTCATTACTCTGACAAGTTAATGTGTTATAATACAATGTTTACAATTAGTGGTCATGTTGCTGTCTTCATTTGTCAAAGCTTGTCGTTCGTTATACGGAATACCTACTAAAATAATTTTCTAAGTAAACATGGATTGCTCATTTAAGCAAATTGTTTTCGTGGCTTTTGTGTTGATAGTATGTGTGTTACCGGGGCCATGTGCATCTCAACGATTTCAAGCTAGACAGCAGCAGAGAGGGCAAGGTATGTTTTTGATAGATTATCCAATGCTTATAAAAAAAGAAAATACATGTTAAATTGAATGATCTGACAGAACTGACTGGACTCAATTATTGATTTCATCGAATTTAACACAACTTTCAACATTATTTCAGTTATATTGTGGCGGGAAGTTATCCTAACTATTATTCCTGGACTTTTTAGGTCTTAATCAGTACTAACCACATTCTACCCATCAAGCTACTGCCTAGCTATCTCACATAATTGAGAGGTGTAGAACAATTTAAAAGACGACCAACGCTAACCGCGGGCGGGCTTGACTGGACACAAATGTGACTACATAGAAAGGAAACGTCTTAAAAGACACACGGAAGAAACGTAGATTTCTGCAATTTCCTAAAATTCGATCGTATCTTTTAAGATTTACACATAGAATCTCATTATACGTTTCGCATATATATCTCGCTCGCAAACAGAATGATGAACTGTTATTTCATTTTACTACATTTACCTGAACTACTAGTACTTAATATCAGACAGCCGACACGACCATTTTTGACTGGTTATAAGTAAAATTGTTGCATGGAAACGAAAACTCTTCATCTGTTTATCTGGACCCAGAAATTTAATACATGAGTGACTGTAAAGAAACTTACCCGTAACAAGAAAAACTATGATAGGTAGACTTACAGGTTGACAAGAAACAATGGTTTATGTTTTTGTATGAAGTGGCTTTTCTGGCAAGCAGCGAATACATTGTCCGCGTAATAAACTACAATCCGCTAAAAAACGGAAAAAGACGAACAGACCAGAAGAATGCCGAAAATCTAAAAACTACATCTCCAAAATTGTCGAGGTGTATATAGGAGTATAACTTTTTTGCATGTTATGAATACTACACACATGTACTGACATGAATATTTGACAAATAAATAAATTCATGTATATAGTTCACAAGCGCATGGTAATATCACACCCTACATCAATCAAATAGAATATATCCTAAATGTTAACAAATTCACCTCTGCCATGATGCAACCGCATTGAACTTCAAAAAGCATTTCCGATATTATGCCACAACAACGTATCTAGGTCAACATTAGAGAGCAATGTCTGCATGATTTACCTGTACCTATCAACTATTAACAGACGATTAGACGAATAAATTCAGTAGCCAGTCCAATGATTGGCCAATAAAATGACGACTTCACCATTAGCCAATAAAATGGCCAGGATTACCCAAACTAGTAATAAGACACTATACTATATACCCGCAAACAACTAAAATAAACCCATACCCATTATTAAAATTTGTCTAGAAAATATCGTAAGGGTCCGAATATGCGTTGGTTTTTCCTGCTGGTTCCTAAACAATGACATGTACTGTTCATTTAGCCATATTGTTGATTGTGATCAGCGAAATACAGCTAGAAATTAAATAAAGTCTAAATAAAGTGTTTGTTTCTGGTGCAGATACAGATGTAAATGTAATTCATTTCAATGTATCCCTGTTCACATAAAAATCGGCTTTTCATTATTATTCAGGCACGAGACAATCTTTTAGGTGCAATACATGTCAGCCATATTGGATGTCAACATTAGAACGATTCGCAAACATCCTGACGGTAAGTCATAGGACTAAGTGATGTTTCGGCTGGTTTAATGCCATTTTCAACGATATTTCACTTATACGAGTAAACAGCGACGGTCCACCTAACCTGTTGTTCACGGACTGCAAGCTTACCCTTCAATAAAGAGCCGACAACTTCTCCATACATGGAAGAATCTTGATATTTTTGTCATATTTCTTATGAAAGGACATGTCATGCTCACCAGATTCGAACATGCTTCTGGACTACGGCTGCGACCAATGAAATCAATACCGAAGTATAATATCATGTAATGCAAAAACTGGCACAGCGACCAAATCAATTTGTACAACACCTCACTGTAAAGCCGACATATTTTGGATCAGGTTCCAATGTTTTATCTACATGTCAACTGGCTATGAGACGAAGATAAACATTTAAGATTTTTAAAGACATCTTATATAGGCCTAAATGTGCTTTTGCGATTTAAGTCGAGTAAACATCTAAGTACACACTAATGAAAGTGAAAGTATGATGTAGTTAATATATAAAAAATAATCCTTTTCCTTTAAATAAATTAAATTTATTATTTACTTACACAACATGTTGTATGCCAAAACTCACATATTCGGTAACGTTCTCACTTAGATGCACGTCACTAACTCACAGAAACATGTGTATATGGATATAAATTAATTGTCTTCTTCATATTTCTCAGCCACGCGTGATGGGCAGGGTTTGCCCAGCAGCACTGAGCAGTGGATTTATCGGTGCCTGTGACACCCCTTATTCTACTTGTTCTACTTCGAGCAGAGAACGTGTAAACTTCTGCTGTTGTCCTGCTTCTATGTTACCCATAGTTCCCGGCTGCTTCACTACAAGACCTGCTGCCAATATTTGCATTCCAGATAATTACGCACGTAAGTTGAAGCCATAAGTACGGTAGAGTATTAGGACCAAGTTTCAACTTTAATTGATTTAACGCCATTTTCATCATTCTTTCAGATATATCGTGGCGGGCAGTTCTCCTAACCAGCTTCCTTGTATTTCATTAAAGCCTTTACCAATGCTAACCGCTTTCTATCTGCAAGCTACTACCAAGCTAATCCACATAATTCAGAGATTGAGGACAATTTAACATATGATGTAATATCTTCAGTCGTGATTGACAGTGTGAGTTTCTCCGTGGTTTTGAACTCACAACCTCTTGATCAGTAGACCCACCCTCTAACCACTGAGCTAACCGGGCGGGCTCTCCTTCCCAACTTACCTTAGATATTTTGTAAAGATGATAATTCTGAACTAATAAATTTAATACTCTTCTGTGTGTAAGTGTGTCTATTTCTATAAGAAAATTATGCATAACATGTTATTGCTCAATTGTATTGTTCCTTGTACATGTATATCTTACCAAACAGTATTTCGATTTGATATTCTTGTGTGTTGTAATGATTTATGTTATGAAATATGTTGACGCACACAAGAAAAGTAACTGTTATGTTTACAGTGACATACCATCGCTCTGTGTCAATGTACTAGTCTGTGATGTTTACAGTGACATACCAGCGCTCTGTGTCAATGTACCAGTCTGTGATCTTTACAGTGACATACCATCGCTCTGTGTCAATGTACCAGTATGTAACATTTACAATGACATACCATCGCTCTGTGTAAATGTACTAGTCTGTGATGTTTACAATGACATACAAGCGCTCTGTGTCAATGTACCAGTCTGTGATGTTTACAGTGACATACCAGCGCTCTGTGTCAATGTACCAGTCTGTGATGTTTACAGTGACATACCAGCGCTCTGTGTCAATGTACCAGTCTGTGATGTTTACAGTGACATACCATCGCTCTGTGTCAATGTACCAGTCTGTAACGTTTACAATGACATACCAGCGCTCTGTTTCTATGTATGATGACCTGTATTCGGAGGAGGTCGGTAACACAGAATTGATTGTATATCCGTGTCAATTTAAATATATCATTTCTGATCAAATAAATTGACGTACATGTACCAAGTTATATTATTTGAACTAAGATTCCTTGCCACTTCAAACATTGCAATAAATAATAAGCATTTTATTTGCAGCGTGGGCAAATGACTTACAGCGCATCATTTTCAGTGATATGTTAGGTAAGTTGAGATATTACGTAAATTCATAACTATTTGGCATCAGATCATACACATTATGCATAACTTGAGTACTTAATACTTTCTACGTATTATCAGAATTTAAAACTGAGTAAGTCTTTATTAGGTAATCATGTTGCTTCATCACATAGATAAAATAAGTCTTATTTCTTTTATGACTGTGGTGTCAAACGCTTCTCGTAAACATGTCGTATTTTTGCTTTTTAGGGAAGTGAATGTTTTACCGAAAGGGTAAGCGAAAATGACGAATGTCGAGGTAATCCCTTTATGAAAATACCGTTCCTTGTATAACACTCTGACAAATGGTTCATTGTTTATTGAACAATAAAACACAGACATATTTAATGAATGTTATTTTTCAATAGTTTTTCAATTAAATACGACGTAGAGTTTGTGTTATCAACTTATCAATGATCTAGGCTAAACCGGCGTTTAACTGTGACGTATTATGCATGAACTAGGAAACGACTGACCTATGGCAGTGGATGAGGTTTGTTCATTCCTTTGTGAACTGAATTTAGAATATACAATATATTTCTTTTTATGTTTTATTTCAGTTTGAACACGGGGAACAAAATGTATGCCGACGTTCTATAAATACTGTTTTGATGATAATATTTGGTGTAATACAACCCGATAAATCCATAAATTTTACACTATGCTTAATGTCAATTTGTGAATAAACTTGTTTTAAAATTAATAATGGTTTTCTTAATATATATCCCTACAAAGTCGTAAAATCTTTTCCAAATACACAATGTAGACTTGTCTGATTCCCATTTACAACGTTACGTAAATCTCTCTGTGATTCAACTTTAAAGACATACATGTATCTTGATTCTTGAGTGTTCGGACCTAATTCATGAATTAGTAGTGCTGATACTTAACGAACGAATCCGGGGTGCTCATACCTAATTCACGAATTTGGAGTGTTCAGACATTCTTTGCCTTGTTTTAAATAATAATGAATCGCAACTCACATGTCTTTTTTATCATCATCGTACATTAAAGAAGACGATACTGTAACAATAGTATTTATGAATTAAAGTCATAGAAATCATTTCGTACCTCAACTGACATTTTGAAACTATTCAAGGCAATGATTCGGATATACAACACGGCATGATTCTGACGAGAATAACAATGTACAAAATATAGAATATAAATAGTAAAGGGGTTTAGATGCTGAACAACACAAAACACTGTAATCTTAAAAAGAACAACACTTCCAAAAACAAAGAATTGTAACAATAATGGACGGAGCAAAACAAATTCACACATGTCAGATAGTAAAGACACCATTGTTGAAAACATCAAGCAACATGTATGTACAGAGCAAAAAACACAAATGGAGTTAAAATAAAAAAAATATCAACATACTTGATGAAACCATGGCAGTCTTATAGAAAATACTACTGTGATACAGAAAAAAAAGATATGAACTAAAGGAGCAGATTAACACAGAAGCTGAACTAACTTATAGTAATGATATTAATGATACAGGAACAGAGCAACTTGTTACTAGTAGTTATGATCGCAATGATAAAGGCAACAACCGGTCTAACTGTAACGTGCATTATTAACAAAGATTATACTCTGGTAATGCAGAAGATGTTGAAGGGACTGATGTTCAGATAGTGTGTGTATGAACTAACTAGGCAGAGATTATCTGTTTCTTTTTGGTCCAGTATATTGAAGGATCTGTCAAGGTATGACTATGAAGATATGATAGATATCATGCCTAAACCGGAACTAATAGAAACAATTAAAGGCGCTCCAGAGCGGTACGATATGTATATAACGCTATGCTATTTATGTTATTGTGAAGTAACGAATCGTAGTGTTGTCTTTACAATAATACATAGTCTAGTCAGATGGAAACATCTTTATATATGATTCAGTCAGTTATTGTTTATCTAAAAATATATTTCTTAATACTCACAATGAAGCTTAATTTAATGAATTTATCTTCTTTTAAATACTGTTGAAATTTCTTCGTAAATGTCTTTACTGTTACAATATAATGTTATATGGTTTGACAAGAAACATGTTTTATATTTGTTGTTGTTTAACACTTTAAATGACGGAACATCAGTTATCTTTGCATTTATAACTTTTCGGCATTTATGATACTCCAATTTTGATAATTTTCTTCATCTAAAATATGCCCAAATGTGATACACTATAATGTACATTTACATGTAGCCATTTAACACTAGTTGAATAGTGAATTGTTTTCAAAATACCAGCGTTCATACATTAATGCATGTTGTGATACGAGGGTTGTAATATATGTGCTGTTATGAATGTTATAACTTGAGTGCTGCGATTTTAATGTTGTGATTTGCGGTGTTGTGATATAGGTAGCATAAACAAGAATGATAACACAAGCAAGGAGTGATTGTAGTAAATTTACGAAGAGTCTTCGCCCTTCAGAGATCCAAAATTTCAGTTGCTGTTGCGTTTGAATTTAATTAGTTTGTATAAATTTCAAATATATATTGAATTCAGTTTGAGTATATTGTTACAAATATAATAGTTATCATGTTTGGATTTTAAAGACTAGAGCATTATATGGAAAGATCGAACGAGTCACGACCAGTCTGTTTTCAATAATTACTAAATAAGCGATAGGTATACTCTTTTGAAACGAAAGAAATAGCATGCCTCACAAAAGAGAATTTTTTATTTGTAGAATTACGTTAACATTATGAAACATAATGAGTTCGTAAACCCCCAATTTTTGTCGCTTAAAATGTTACTGTTATCATGTGCTATGATCAGGCAGTTTTAAAAATATCATGAAAGATTTTTTTCATTTTCCCTATATGTCTAAGATTATAGTATGTGAAAAAAAACTGAAAACTGCAGCAAACATCTTTAACATGTTTAAGAACATGACATGTATAACTGATATGTTCATTTATTATGTTGTCAATAACGCATGCTTTATTGTGTGTTTAAATGATTTAATTGTCATTGATATTTAATTTTATTTATTGGAAAGTTGATTAATAGTTATATTATTTTCTGTGACTTGTTCTATATTATATCCATCTGCAGGTACGTTATCATTAATCTTGCTTGAAAAAATTATTTTCTCTAATAAAGGGGAAGAAATCTTTTTTGTACCACATTCAGCCTTTTCGTTATTGTTTCCTTATATCATTTATCAATAAATCCTGGATCAGAGGTCTTAAGTTTTCTCAGTTTATCAACATTATAAATCTATCTTTTGTTATAAGCTTTATGACAATACACTAATCCAGATAATTCATTACAAAATTATGGATCATTACGGTGATTAGAGGTTTTGTTGAATAATTTAATTGACAGATTTCAGAGATGAATCACAAATATATTTTGATAAAACGGTGTTCGTTTAAGAGTTGATGTATTGTTTTTATCACTCAAATTGTCGATTGGTCCAACTAAAAATTATATGATGCTATAAATGATAGTCAGTGTGTTGGTACAGTATTTCTTGACTTATCTAAAGCATTTGATTTAGTAAATCATGCAACTGTAATTGAGAAACCAACATCTTTCAATTACAGCCCCTCTTCATTACAATGGTTTCAATCCTATTCGTTAAATACATGTAGATATCAACAGGTGTGTGTGTCAGGTAAACTCTCTTAACCAGGTCGAGTAACAACAGGTGTTCCACAAGGGCCAGTTCTAGGACCAATATTATTTATCATGTACATTAAAGTCCCATGAGCATATACATTTATCGGTCCTATTAGTTTCTGTTTGTTCTATAACTGAGGAATCCGGTGTGTTTTCCTCCCGTGCATACTTTAAAGCAAGAAAAAATGTTTCCAAAACCATTATCGTATTTTTTTCAATATCATTGAAAATAATACTATTCATAGAACAGTTGTGTTTTCCCGCAGTCAAGTTATGCACATGGCATTAAGTGACGCCACGCGCTAGATATATAGTTCAAGTTTACAAAAGTAAAATTCACAGCGAAATATGCGAAATGAGTGTTTTTAGAAGAAAAATGGCTTGTTTAGTCGGTAATAACTATCTTGGGATTATATCAGCAAATGTTTGTTTTTTTTGCATATATTTTTTATAGCAAAAAGCTCATGGGGCTTTAATTATACGCCACAAGACCTAAAAGATATCTTTACTGATATGTGTGCTGATGATACAACCATTACAGCTGTTGGCAAGTCGTATCTTGAAGATCAAAATAAGCTCAAAGTAATATTGATAAGATATACATATGGTGTTGTAACAACTCAATGGCACTGAATGTCAAAAACGACTAAATCAATGATAATTTCTGCTACCAATAAAAATGTACTAGTAATAATATATCCCTACATCTTGGGCAGGACAACATAGAGCTGTCAAATTGTGAACGTCATTTAGGAGTACAAGTTGACAATACTCTAAATTGGAAAAATCAAATCAATGAGTGAGACGCTGACCAAATTCCAGATGGCAGCTAGAATCATACTTGACAAAGACTTTGACACTCCCTCTGAGGAACTTTTCTCTAGAATAAACTGGATGAGCTTTCCAGTAAAATATAAAAAATCAACCATGATGTATAAATCTATAGATGATAAGTGCCAAAAATACTTAAGTGAAAAATTCATAAAAAATCATACTCGCAATACTCGTTATCTAATATCATCTGAAATTAACCAAACTCTTTATGTTCCTAAACCCAAGACTTGAATTTACAAGAAAATCCTTCAAATACTCAGGGCCAGAAATATAAAAATCATTACCCATAGAGGTACAAAATGCGCAAAAGCTAAACACATTAAACAAAAATATACTGGATGGTGGAAATCAATGGCCAATTCATTGATACAAAATGTATATTGTTTCTTGTTTTCTTCATACTTATAAAAATACAGTACATTCGTGCACTTTGCTAGGAAGTCGGGTGGGGACACTTAAAAAGCGTTTCTGAAATATAATAAAGAATCCATAACCTTTCGTTTAATAGTCCGGCGCGTTACCACTAGATAACCGATTATCCTTTGTTGCTACTACTACTACTTAACTTAAGATTTGCATATACGGAAATCTATAATTAATTCAGACCCACCTCCGTGGTTGAGTGGTTAAGGTCGCTGATTTCAAATCACTGTAACCTCTTACTGATGGAGGATCGTTGGTTCGAGCTTAGCTACCGACCATGTCTCTTTGTGTGAGAAAGTAAGTATGCAGTTGCTTACGGAGAATGGGAGCCTAGTACTGGTTCTTCCCAGGAACGACGCTTAGGTGAACTGTCCGCCTCATATAATTCTCACTGTTTAAAAGGGGCGTAAAACTCGATATAAACAAACAAGCATAATTAATTCAGTCGTGAACGGATTCCTGAATGATGGATATAATTATGTACCGATTGAGTGTTCCTTGAACATTTGATGAATTAACCACAAATTCACTTGTTACGTTATAATTAATCACCTTAATGTACAATCCACAATAATGAGAAAACATGAGAAAACGATCAAAAATAGATTGGGCAAAAATTGTCAAAGTAATTTCTATTGATTTATGAGTTTTCTTACAATATGGATGTTTTGTTATACTGTAAAACTTCTTATTACGAACATCAAATCACGAGCATTTGACTTGAACCAGGAGATTTATAAGTCCCATCAATATTTGTTTTTACGAACACCGTTATCTCGATATCTCGAGCACAAATCATGATTCTATGACCTAACCTTAAGGGTATAAAGGGGCCTCGGACTGGTGGTGGTTCTATTCCCACTCGCAGCAGGTTACTAATTTGGTGTGATAGGTCTCTCTAAGGTCGTCCGGAATTCAATGGGTTGTTGGTAACGTGCTTGACTACTAAACGAGTGGTCGAGGGTTCGAATTTCGGCATCGCCTTCCCATATTTCTGGGATTCTTTTCACAGTCCGAGCCCAGTACTGGGTAAAGAAAACACCATGGGTGATTCGTTTATCGATGGTTTACAACGGACATGATAAAGAACCAGAAAAAGTTTTATTTAAAAAAAGATAGGGACATAAGTGCCTGGTTCTTCTGTATATTATCCTCTCTCTCCCTTCTCTCTCTCTCTCTCTCTCTCTCCCTCTCTCTCTCTCTCTCTCTCTCTCTAACGAATAGGCCATTAAACAACGGTTAAACAAAAAACTAATCGATACAAAACCTTTGAAAATTCATATGTGTACAAACTTCAATGACATAAAAGTGTTAACTACAAATATACATTAGTGTATGTTGTCTCTATCAGCAAGTTTATGCAAACATTTAAACGAAGCCTCGGGCATAGATTAAAGACATCAAATGACATGCATTAACATAAATATTATAAAAGAACACTTTCATTTCTGTAACGACCAACGCGCATTTCGCAAAGAGCATGCATCACGTATCTTAACTGATTTTTCAGAGGTCCGGGACGGGTCTGTACATGTTGTGGTTTATATTTTTACATGATGTTTTATTTATTTATTTATTTATTTATTAAAGTAACGATCTTAATATTAAAGGTATTTGTAATCTTTTGTTTATAGCATATGATAAAAACAGTTTAAGGGAAAACAATTGGGGATTGACGAACTCGATTTTTGAGTTATCTACCCTTGAATTTGTATTTTTGGCTGATTTTATAAGTGCCTCGGACATAATTGGCACCCCCCCCCCGTTTTGTTGTCGTTTTTCACAGGCTACTTTCCACCATGGCTGACCATGGGAATCCAGCGATGAAAAAAACTTCTATTTCAATGTTAATGTGATGCCCATTCCATGAATCGCAAGCGATAAACGCGTTTGAAAGTCTGAGAAAACGAATAGTGTTTGTTGAAAAAGTAGTAACCGGAAACCAAATAACAAAAAATGTAACCCTATCCCTATGCACGAGGCGTATTTCTCAGATACGGAAATGCCCGAGTAGTCACAACTGAAGTTCACTACACATTAGTTTTCAAGAATCATTTTATAAAAGCTACACTTCGCTGCGAAACTAAAACACATTCAGTTGAAATCAAATAAATCAAGTCGGGCCTCGTCATTTAGACAAGCGAATGTTATTATACAATGTTTACAATAAGTCTTCATTTATCTAAGCTGTTGGTTTGCTTTGCGGGATAATTGCTGAAACATTTTTCTAAGTAAACATGGATTGCTCATTAAAGCAAATTGTTTTCGTAGCTTTTGTGTTGACAGTCTGTGTGTTACCGGGACCGTGTGTATCTCAACAGTTTCAAGGATGGCAGCAACAGAGAGGACAAGGTATGCTATTTATCAGACTGAATTGAATCATGACTAGACATAGTTATGTATTGATTAATTCACCGGATTTAACGCCACTTTCAACATTTTTTCAGTTATTTCATGGTGGGTAGTTATCCAAACCTGTTACCCAAGACTTCATTTAGGACATAACCAGTACTAACCACATTATATCCGCAAGCTACTGCCTAGCTATCCCATATATTACAGAAGTTGGGGACAATCTAACAGTAGACCAACTCTATATCCACTGAACTAACCGGGCGGAGCTGACTGGACACAGATTTGACTATATAGACAGGAAATGTAAAAGAGGACATACGAAACAAACGTAGACTTCTGCAATTCCCTACAGCATATTTTTTGCAATCATCATTGATTTATATTATTCCTGATAATTAAGACTAATTGAACCGAAGTTGACATTAAGAATCTCATTATACGTTTCGCATATCTCGCTGGCAAAATTAATAGATTTGCCTGAAATACATGTACTTCATATCAGACAGCGGACAATATCATTGCTGACAAAAACACGGTTACAAGTGAAATTGTTGTGGGGTAATGAATAGATCCGGACCTTCAGATTTAATCCATGACCGATTGTAAAGAAACGTAATGTTATCATATGTCTTCCTTTTTTTGGTTACACATGATTATGACCCGTATAATACAGAAATAAATAAATAAAGCCTAAGCAACGTGTTTATTTCTGGTTTTTCGAACTACCTTAATTTACTCTCCGCGACTATAAGAAAGTGAACTTCATCCTCCTCACCATTTTTATAATTAGCCAATAAACCTACCTACCCTTTTTTAAATGAGCATATAACAAGAAAATATATATGTTTACACCTTAGGGAACATTGAAAGTAGTAATGTCATTGTCTCTCAGGATTATCACATATTTTGATTCATTCATTGAATTCACTTATGTTCTGTTAAGAATAGTGGCGAAAAAGATGTTAAGGTTTTCTAATTTTCCATAGAAGATCATTAAATTGCATCACCATGTACATGTAGTATTCTTAATTGGGACGCACCATATTACAATTAACGAAAATCTGTTAAAATTGGGTGGTCGTGTCTTTTATTTTTACTTAACAAGGTGATACTTTCAGAATAGGAAAAACTACTTAAAAGTATACTTGTTTATTAATAGTACTTAAGCTGAAATTGCCTTTTGCCAGGATACATCTATCATATAATAAAAATAATTTGTAAGAATTAAAAAGTCTGTGAACAAAGGCCACCCATGGTATCATGTGACATTAATTGACATATGACCTTTATTCGGACGTAATTTTGTTCTAAATAACCAATGGCCTTTATTCACAAGATGACATTGACTTGGAGATCGCCGCTAGCACAGGTTGGACTGTTCGATGTTACATATGGTGTCAAAATTATGCTGCACGTTTTTAATTCAATCAAATCGATAGGAGTTTCTAGATTTTGATTCAAAAGCGTGATCCCTTGATAGAATACATATATAAAACTAATCCATTTCAATGTTTCTCCTGTTCACACTAAATCGGATAAAATTATTTTTCAGACAATCCACCACGGAGGTGCAATACATGTCAGCCATATTGGATTTCAATGTTACAAGTATTCGAAAGCATCCTGACGGTAAGTCATTGAACTAACTGGGTCAAGTTGTTTCCGTTTGTTAAACGCCGTTTTCCACGATATTTCAGTTATACGAGTATACAGCGGCTGGTTCACCTAACCAGTTTTCATGGACTGTACTGACTTACCTTACCACAAACAGCCGACAACTTCTCCATGGGCCATGTATGGAAAAATCTTGACATGTTTATCAAATTTTCATGGAAGGACCTAGAGTTTCAAACATGATTCGCCGGTTGCATGTTCAGCGCACTAACCACTGAACCACGGCAGCGACCAACGGAGTAAATACGCCAGTATAACATTGTATACTGCCAAAACTTACATAGCGAAAAATTAAGTTTGTAGAACACCTCATTGTAAAGACGACATATTTCTGATCAGGCTTCAATATTTTATCTACATGTCAACGGGCAGTTTCATACTGGTCAAAGATATGTTCTTTACATTCAGGTATTACTATAACTTGCGATGTACACACTTGCGAAAATGAAATCGCGAACAGGATGTGGTTTGTATTAAATCTTAGATAATCCGTTTTCTTCAAATGCATTTTAATTACTTACACAAAATTTGTGTGTCCAAAACGCACATTCGATAACGTTCACATTTGGATGCACGTCTCTGACTCATATATAGATACCAATCAATTGTCTTCTTCATATTTTTCAGCCGCGCGTGATGAACAGGGTTTGCCCGGAAGCACTAAGCAGCGGATTTATCAGTAGATGCAACACCACCTTGAATACTTGTTCTAATTCGACCAATCAACGTGTGAACTTCTGCTGCTGTCCCACATTTATGTTACCCGTAGTTCCGAGATGCTTTACTCAAAATCCTCCTGATAATATTTGCATTCCAGATAGTTATGCACGTAAGTTGAACAATTAAGCACGGACGAGTATCAGGACAAGAGTTTTCAACTTAGTTGATTTATTGCATCGGACTTAACGCCATTTACAACATTATTTCAGTTATACCGTTGCGGACAGTTATCCTAACCAGCTTTCCTGGACTTCATTTCCAGTACTCATCACACCCTATCCCTAAGCTTCTGCCAACCTACCCCACATAATTCAGAGGTGGAGGACAATTGAACATAGGATATCATATCTTCAGTCAGATTTGTCAGGGACAATGTGAGCTTTGCCCGGGGTTCGAACGCACAACCTCTTGATCAATAGACTAACGCTTTAACCACTAATCTAACCGGGCAGGGTCTTACCTTTTTAAAGGTTTTAATTTACGCTAGAGGTTTGTAAAGATGACCATTCTGAATAAATAAATCTGGTGCTAATACTCTTCAGTGTATCTCTTTCTATTACATAACTATGATTTGTATATTATTGATCATTTTTTATTATTCTTGGTATATGTATATCTTACCGAACAGTACTTTGATTTGATATTCTGGGTCTTTTTTACCGTTTGTTGTGTGCAAAAGCTATATTTGAAGTAAATGTTTTGTTTTTGTAATGTATGTTAAATTTCTGCTATAAGACTTGTTGGTATACACTGGGAAAATAACCAATTGCCACACTTGCGCAGTGAACGTGCTAGGTTGGGGTGACGCCCTAGCTCAATGCTATTGCAGGATTTTAAACAACACGTAGTCTCTATGTCAATGTTAAAGTCCGTGATGTTTATAGTAACATATCAGCTATTTCTGTCAATTGTCCAGTATGTTATGTTTACAGTGACATTATCAGCTTTCTCTGTCAATTGTCCAGTATGTTATGTTTACAGTGACATATCCGCTTTCTCTGTCAATTGTCCAGTATGTTATGTTTACAGTGACATTATCAGCTTTCTCTGTCAATTGTCCAGTATGTTATGTTTACAGTGACATATCCGCTTTCTCTGTCAATTGTCCAGTATGTTATGTTAACAGTGACATATCAGCTCTCTCTGTCAATTTTCCAGTCTGTGATGTTTATAGTGGCGTACTACCGCATGTATTTTGATGTGGTGTTCATGATCGCGTTTTTCATAAAAATGTTTTTATTATGAAGTATGTGTACATTCAAACCTGCAGACCAAAGTTAGCATCGGGAAAGACAAAATGCAGTCATTATTGACAGGTGACCTTTATTTGGAGGTCATTTAATTCTAAATAATCAATGACGGTTTTGAAATGAATTACTTATATTCACATTATGGCCTTTATTCGGAAGTGGCCACTATCACAGGATTGAGTGTCAAAATGAAAATCGTTTCTGAAAAAGTAAATTGACTTACCACGCAAACAATATTTGTTTAACTTGGATTCTGTGCCGCTTTAAAGATGGCAATAATTATATAGTAAGGATTTTATTTCCAGCATGGGCTGATCAGTTACAGAGAATCATTTTCAGTGGTGGGTTTGGTAAGTGAAAATATTACGTAAATTCATAACCAGTTGACATCAGATCATACGCGTTATTTGTATATATTTAGTACACATTATTATCCCTCACTTTTTTCGTAATGTTAATTTCCCATAGGCAAACAGGTAACATTTTACTGTTACATTCATGGTACCACGTGACTGAACATTTTTTTACTGTCACAGGGTAATAGTAAATTTCTAACAGTATTTTTTTACTGTCACATAGGTAACAGTAATTTTGTTACAGTATTTTTTACTGTCACATACTAGGTGATATTAAATTTTTTAAGTATTTTTTAAAAAAAATGTTTGGGGTAATAAAATAAATAACACATAGCTTACATTGTGGGTAACAGTAAAATTGTCAGCCTGAGGAAAGTACTGTTACCCAAGGCCGACATTTTTACTGTTACCCACAAAGCTATGTGTTATTTATATACTACCATGTACGTATTGTAATACTTTATGAAACTAAATCAATCTTTATCAGTTGTTTTATCACACAGATTTCTAAGTTCTTTTGTAATCTGAACGCTTTTGGTAAACATGTCGTATTTTTACTTTTTAGGGAAGTGAATGCATATTCGAAATGGCAAGCGGAAAGGACGAAAATCGAGGTAATCTATGTATGAAAATACTGTTCCTTGTATAAAACTTTTACAGTCAATCATGACTGTTCGCCTAAAGGCTTATTGTTTGTTGAAAGATGAAACATATCGATTTTATAGAATACTTTTTATTTCAATGTTTATTTTTAATTAAATACGGCATGCATAGAGTTCATGTAATCAATGATCTAGGTTGCGTGAACTAGGATACGGATGAAAAATAACAATGAGCGAGGAACTTAAAATATACAATAAATTTTTACTTTCTTATATTTCAGTTTGAGCATGGACAACGAAATGTATCCCGACGTTCTATTAATATTGTTTCTTTGATGATAATGAATGTAATACAGCTTGATAAATCCATAAATCTTTCCCATGCTAAAGTTAAATTGTGAATAAACTTATTTTGAATAATCGTTTTCTTATGTCTTGCTACAGATAATCTGTCCAAATTTGATTAAAACAAAATACATGTACACTTAGTCATTTAACACTAGCTTAAAAGTGAAGTGTCTTCAAAATTCCAGAGTTTATTCATTCATGCGTCTTGTGATATGAGAGTTTTGCTGAGATATGAATGTTATAAGTTGAGTGTAGTCTTTTGAGTGCTGCGAGTTTATTGCTGGGCCTCCAACCAGGTTAGTGTGACTTGACAGATAACATAAAGTGTTTTTTTCCTTGACTTAAGACTACAAAAGTCTTAAGCTTGAGATTTAAAACTGCCAGGGAAATATCTCCGTATCTAGCATTATCCTTCAAATTCTAAAACAATTAAATCTTCTCAGTTGAAGCGCTCAAACTCATGTAGGGCACTCAACAATAAAAATACAGTTCTTCCAGTATCAACGGTCACCTGTAATAAAACGTTTAGCGTACACTTATTCAAATAATACGAAATCTCTGAAAAAGAATACTGCTACTCCTCCATGAGTGGAATTTGTAGACAAGTCTAATTGGACATACTGTTTGCCTTATCAGCATGGCTTCAGATATTACGACTTTATTAGACATGTCCGAGTTTCAGACTCGCTTCCTCATATTAGGCAACCTGACTCGATCGACCGAACTAATGTAAAATGTATGGGACGGATGGTACGGTATGTAGTCATTGTTTGTTTCCATTTGTATTGACATTTGCTTGTAATACTATTTAGCTAGATTATGTAATACAGTATTATAATGTGAGCGTAAGTATAACTAATTAAATTCAAACACAACGGCAACTGAAATATCGGATCTGAAGGGCTTGTGTTATCATTTTTGTTTATGTTACGTGTTGATTGACACACACAGGAGAGAGGAAACAAGAGCAGAATAGCAGTGAAAAGAAAAAAGCCCTAAAAGTTCGCCTCTTTGCTGACTATACTGCTATCTATCCCGCATTAACTATTGCCTCACATTCAAACCTACTACAACAAGATTTACATCAACTTGAAACATGGGAACGAAGATGGGATATGAAATTTAACCCGTCAACATGCCAAGTTATTCAGATCACCAAGTCATTCCAACTCATTATAACCTTCACAATACCTTCTCAAATCAGTTCCATCAGCAAAATACCTTTGTGTCACAATTTCAAATGATCTCTCTTTCGGCAAATATATTGACAACATACCCAAAAAGGCATAACATTAAAGTCAGATCAAAGGCACTAGAATCCATAGCAAGACACTAGTCAGGCCCCAGCTGGAGTACAGTTCTGCAGTCTTGTCCCCGTATAGTAGGGCTCGCATTGGTCAGCTTGTGTCGGTACAGCGCAGAGCTGCTAGGTCGACCATGCATTATTTCTCACGAATGTCCAATGTCACTGATATGCTGTCCATACTAAACTGGAGACACCTTGATCTTCGCCGCACGCATTGACCAGCGCCTTGTTATTTTTCATAACATCATACATAGTCAGGCTGCCATCCACATTCCAGCCGATGTAAAACAACTCATCAGACCATCTAGACATTCTCATTCTCAAGCATTCCAGATAATCCCAACTTCTGTAGACTATCATAAGTATTCCTTCTATCCCCGTACCATTGTTCACTGGAATGCTCTCCCTCCAGGTATTGTCAACCTGCGAGGCCGTCAGTTCAGTCAGGCTATAAGCCAGATTGAACATATCTCACCATAAAACCACCTGCCCTGTTTTTAACCTATTTTTAACCTTTTCTGATGTTCTTTCTTTTATACTAGTATCTCTTTACTTTCTTTCCAATTTCTTACTAATTTCCCTTGTTGGTTGACGCGTGCAAGGTCTAAGTCCCCGCGAGGGGTTTGACATCAATGGAAGATAGATAGATATAACTCCAACCTTCATTTAATGTTGAGAGTTTTCGAAAGTGTCTGATTTCTATATATATATATAACCACGCTTCTTTCTATCAGTTCTTGTCCAGGCATCTGCATAGTAATATCATGATATATCCTTCAAGAGCCAATACCTTCAGCATCTTCTGTATAACCAGAGTATCATCTTCATGAAATTCAATATAAATCTTAAAAGGCGCAACAGTCAGTACAGTCAGCAAAGACGCAATAAAAATCTCGTCGAGAGTTTCATTCTACCGTCAATTGTTGAGACCTTGTGAATATCAATAGTTAAAACGTGAAATTAGACAGTGTGCAAGTTTTCCAGAACAATGAATTTAACACAAATTAATTGTGTGATATTTTTCAATCAGACATATGTGAGTTCAATAAAGATGTCCTTCTTTTAAGTGAACAGAAGTAATATCCAAATGCATTTTCACTAATTCTTTGTAAAAAAAGTATAAAAGGCTTTTTGTGAACAAAACCCTAATTAAATCTGATGTTACAAAAATAACCTTTCAGTTACGGATTATATTAAAATCTGCTTGCTGTTATGACTTTAATTCATGAAGAGTATAACACAATCATCTTTAAGATACAATGATGATATGGCCGACATGTATTGCACCTCTGTGATTGACTCAGGGCTGAATTATAATGAAATCCGATTAAAAGTGTGAACAAGAGATACATTGTAATATATATTAAAGTCCCATTAGCTTTTTGCTATACAAAATATATGCAAAAAACAAACAATTGCTGATATTATCCCAAAATAATTATTACCGACGAAACAAGCCTCTTTTCTTCTAAAAAATCTCATTTCACTGTGAATTTTGCTTTTGTAAACTTGAAATATATAGAGCGCGTGATGTCACTTCATGCCGTGTGCATAACTTGACTGCGGTAAAACACAGCTGTTCTATAAATAGTATTTATTTAAATGATATTGAAAATTTGAGAATGGTTTCTGAAACATTTCTTCTTGCTATAAAGTACGCAAGGGAGGAAAACGCCCCGGATTCCTCTGTTATAGGACAATTTGAAACTATAGTACCAATAAGTGTATCTGCTATGGGACTTTAAAAAAGATTATAAGAATTGAGAGAAGGGTAGGAATAGTTTATATATTTTTTATAATTTACAGCTGATAAATGAAACGTTTAGTAGCTTATTAGCTTTTAACGTACTGCGCATAATAAGGACGAGTTCTACACACGTGAATGTCATACATGTTTTTCATTTGTTGTTATGACATTGTTCATCCTGTGTGCTGGAAGAACCTAACAGACGGCAATTAGAATTTTACTGTGTTTTACTAGTCAAGACCAGATCTCAGCTTCATGCATTTGTGGTCACGCGACTTTAATACTTACATAAGATAAATCCCCACGTGACAAAATTATTCAGAATCATTTACAATTAAACATTTACATAATGAGATATTAATTATTCCATAAAAGTTGTTTTTAAATCTGTTCTTCAAGCGTGTATTTAAACCCCTCGGCGATATGAACGTATGGAAAAATCAACGACCTTCATAAAATTTCCACGTTTATTATGACGCAACAAACAAGACTCGCTGAGACAAACTTGAGAAAATATTTATCCACCTATTATCCCGTGTCACTATTTAAAACTTACTACTTAAGGTATCGAGATTGGCTGAATGGTCATATCATATTTCACCTATTTATAGATTCAGAAATTAAACCATAATAATATATTTAAATAAATCGACTGCATAAAGTCCATTGCAACTGATTTGACACAAATATTATATTCGGTTGGTCTTCTATAAACCAATATCTCACGTAATTTACATTTTTTGGTCAACGATGGCAATTCGGTATACAGGAAATATTACAACTATCAACATTAAAAAAACTATGAACAAATAATGCAGAGAGCCGTGCCTCAGCTTTTTTATAGTGTCCTTCGTTCGTTAGATAGTTGACTTTATACAAATCCCGTATCCTGAACCCCGCAGTTTATCACGTAATACTCCACAGATTAAAAATGAAAACTTGCATTAACATTCCGAAGTACATTTCGCATTCGTAAAATACCGAAAAACTGTTCTAAAATTCACTATCAATGACCCAACTGTGGTTTTAAAGCGAGTAATTGACAATAATAGTGTAAGCTCATTATCAACGAATTTCGATTAATTGATGCATCCCAGTGGATTTTGATAGCCAATCAAATTCGTTAATGGTTTACTGTTCAATAATCGAAACCAAGCCCAGGTTTGATGTCACGTAAGAAATCTACTTCAACTACAATAACGAATTATTGTCATTAATTAATTAAATGGTATCATATAGCACAAACACAGAGTGCAACACGTTAGAGATGGCTAACGCCGATAAAGTAAAGTCGTTATAAAAGGGGTACGTCCGGTAAGATATTTCTCTGCCTGGTGTGAAAGTATGATAATTTTGATTTATTCTTTGTAAAAAAACTTAAAGTGCTACTTTACGGTAGCGTATTAAGCTAGTCACGACGCCTTAACTTTAGATTTGTATATACGAAAACCTATACTTGATATAGTCATGCACGGATTCGTGATTGATTGAGATATATACTGATTGATCGTACCTTGTCAAACATGTGATGAATTTACCACGCGCCCTGTTCAGTTGTTACATAAAAATTATTCCCCTTTATGTACAATTCACAGGCATACACAATAATGATTAGCATGTAACATGACAAAACGATCAAAATTAATTGGGCAAAAATCTCATAATTCGCTGATATTGTCGAAGTTATCCTTAAAGTTTAATTTAATTTTATTTATTTTAATTTTATTTTATTATACCGTAAAGATTTCTTATTACGAGCATCGATATCATGAGCACTTGACTAATACAAGTAGTTTTATTAGTCCCTTCATATTTTGTTATCATTGGTTTATAAATTTCCGTGTCAATTACGAGCATCGATATCGAGTACAAATGATGGTCCAATGACTTAACTTCAAGTGTAAATTGGTACGACAGCCATGGTGAATGCGCAGGAATTTTAATCCAGCGATCCGGGTTCGATTCCCAAATGTTGACAACAATGTCGATTTCCCTCTACATGTGAAGAAGTTGCCGGTTCGAGGTGAATTGGTTTCAATAGTACTGGTTCGAACACCGTCTAGGAAAAATTGTTTGGTGTATCGACCGTCGTGTATAATAAAATTGTTTTGAAAAAAAAACGGCATTAAACCGAAATACTAAATAAATCAAGTGTAAAGTTATTATGTGACTCGTGTAGCGTTATGTATTATCATGTTATTTCCTTATATATTTTATTTATTTAAACTTCATTTGGCAAAATGGCCCATGTGAATATATAAATATAACATACATCAAAATATAGACACGTGACAATGACATTGGTGCGAATGAAAAGTGTTTACAAATAAAGAACTGAACCTTGATAGAGTACTTTGTCTTTCACACTTCGTGACAATTAATTCTTACAATCATTTTGACTCAGATTTCATTGATCAATTTCGTGTATCAAACACCAATGTTGAAAACTTATGCTAATCACGATACATAGAAGTATAAACATTATGTTAACGTAGTAAATATTCTGACGGATCTCAAATGTATTTGCAAAAAGAATTTTTGCGATGATAGTTATTTGTAATTGCAATTATGTCGTAAACAAAATATGCATACTACTGGTTGCTTTTTATTTCTTGCGATACACGCGAACGATTGTTGTGACAATGTGCTGTAGAAAACACGAATATATTCATGTACAGAGAACTCTATTTTCAGCAAAAAAGCATAATATATCTAAACAATCAACAAACATGTTCAATATATACCTTTATCATACACAAATATCTTGTGGCTTTGAACAATTCATTAAATCATCAGAAAAGATGTTGCTGTACGCGAATCATTTTGATATGAAGTATGAATAATTAATTTGGTATGATCGATAGTGTAGTGGTAACGCACTGTACTACTTAATTTCTTTATTTGAATCGCGTAGCCCGCCTTTCGATATTTCAAGGACTCCTTTTCAGTGTCCCTATCCCAATTCCTGAGCCAAGTACTGTGGTAAGGAAATCACAGGCAATAGATGATTCGTGCATCGGTGCTTTACACTGGGCACTATGAAGAACCAGGGAAAACACTTTAAAGATAAGGCCATAAATGACCGGTACTTGTGTATCTTATCTCCCATCTCTATTAGGTGATCTTGAAATGGTCATGACTTTCGAATATGCTGTTTAAAAAGAGAACTAATTGATACCAAAAATGTTTGTTGATATGCTTCAATGAAATAGCGTATTAGCGACAAAGGTATACATTACTCGAAGTTGTTTCCATCAGCCAGTTTATACAAACATTTAGATTCTCATTTAAACAAAGCCTCGGGCATAGATAAAACACATCAAAATACTCGCATTGACATACAAATGACAAAATTAACACTTTCACTTCTATTCGACCAATACACAATTGTAAAGAGCATCCATCACGTATCTGAACAGATTTTCAGGTTTTCAATAACAAGAGGTCCGGGACGGGTCCATACATGTTGGGTTTTAAGCATAGATACTTTTACATCAAGTTTAACAAAGTGTTTGTTTTCCTTAAATCATGTAGAAAGATTGGAAAGTCACACATCCTAAATTCTGAAAATGTGAAGTTTGACTTAGAGATGTGAATGACATAGTAAATGTTGACCAGATCAGTGCTTCGAGAGTTCAAGTGTATGGGGTCCTAGCCATGCGCTGTCGAACTAATAGAAAATAAGGCAAAAGGCTTTGGATCGACCGGAGATTGTGTCCTAGTTTTCCAGGATGTTCGAATTTACCGAGGTCCAGCAAATTAGTGTCTCCTATATTTAGTAATGAAATTTACAATACACGGATACTATATATGATAACGGACATGACTCGGTTGTTCATACTTAAATATGACAAATTTAAATGCTTTGAATGTTTTATTAACGCTATGCATTTCTGTCAAAGTAAAACATAATTATTCAGTCGGGCCTCGTCACTTAGACAAGATAATGAGTTACAATACAATGTTTATAATTAGTGGTTATGTTGCCGCCTTCATTTGTCTAAACTTGTCGTTATTCGAAATAACTATGAAACATTTTGCTAAGTAAACATGGATTACGCATTTAGGCAAATTGTTTTCGTGGCTTTTGTGTGGAGTATCTGTATTTTCCTGAGGACATGTGCATCTCAAACAAATCAGCAGCCAGGGCAAGGTATGTTATTGACACATTGTTCAAAGCCTATGGTCAAATCGCTTGAGTTGACGTAGCTACCTATATTGAATCATGTGATTGAACACAAATAGACGTGAAACGTAAACAAGGACACACGAAACAAACGTAAATTGGTGTCTGCAATTTCCTAAAATCCGACCGTACTTTTACGCCACCAGTGGTCTATTCATGATATTCTTATTGTCGTTCATCTCGATACAGGGTCACTCCTTTCGAAGGTCCTGTAAATAATCATAGAGGTTTCGTTCCAGTGGGCTGCCTTTTGCCAAAGTTCTTTTTGATACTATCCTAGAAGTTGGCTCCTTTGTAATATGTGCTGTGTTGTTTTACTTCAGTGCAACAGGAGCATTGTGGTGATTGAGACAAGTTGAGCTTGTAATGCATATTTACATTCAGCCTGTTATGCCCAGTGCGTAGCCTTGAGCACTAGTATGACTTGTTCAGCTCTGGACAGGAGATGGTAGTCATCTTTGACTGTCTTTGGCTTCATCAGTCACTTCATCCGCTTTATTTTCTCCTCGTGACTGAGGTTCTGTGGCTGGGCTAGTCAACTTTAACTCCACGCTTAGTAAGCTTGTCAGCTTTCTCATGTCCAGGGACTGCACATATTTGAGACATGGTTATATTTTTCCTACTACCCCACTCCTCTGCAGTATTATAAGAAGGCCATCTGTTCATACCTTATCGAAGGCTCTCTGGAGATTGATCCACACGACGACTGTGTGAGTCTCCTGAAATACATATCCGATTTCCAGGGGTATGTAGGTTGTCTTATCTTCTGTGGATCGTAACTGTCTGAATCCAGCTTTCTGACGTGCTAGAAGTCTATTCAGATACCACTTCATATTCTGGTTCATAACTCTTCAAAATGATTTTCCTACAACGCTGGTAGGACGTATGGGGCGATAGCTTGGTGGCTTCTTGCAATCCTTTCCATGTTTGAGGACTGGGATCATGATAGCTTCTCTCCATATCTGTGAAAAATCCAATGTATTTCCATGTATCGCTTGTTCCCACTAAATCGGATTTTCAGACTAAATCTGAAATTATTTTTCAGGCATGAATCAATCACAGAGTTGCAGCACATGTCCGCCGCCTTGGTTTTATACGTTAGACGTAGTCTTTCAGGTAAGTCTTAGAACTGACTTGTAAACGTTGATTTGTGTTGGTTTATAGCTGTTTTAACGATATTTCAGTTATATATAGCGGCCGGGTCACCTAACCAGTTTTTCATGGACTGTAACATTACCCTTCAACATTCTTTGTAAAATTTTCATGAAAGGACATGACCTGCCTCGATCGAGATTTGAACATGGATCGCCGGGTTTCAAGTTCAGCGCACTAACCACTGGACCACGACCGCAACCAACGGAGTTAATACACGATGATAAACTACATAAACTTACATTGCAACAACAATTTGTACACCATTACATTGTAAAGACGTTTTATCTACATTTAACTGGATATGAGGCGAACATAAAGATATTATTTCAGTCGATCAAAAACGTACTCTTTTTACACAGATTTGAAATTTTAATCTTGTAAACATCTATGAACACACTTGCGGAAAAGAATTTGCTAATGATGCGGTTATATTCAAACTAATGCTTATCCTCCATTTACATAATTAATTACCAACGCAACATGTTGTTTGTCAAAGACCTCACATTTAGTAACGTTCATACTCGGATGCACGTCACTGATTCACAGATATATACGTATTATTGTATTCTTCTTATTTCTCAGGAACGTGGTAGGAGAAACACAATTTGCCAGGCAGCACGGAGCGTTGGATTTATCGATACATGCTCCAACCCTAATCATAGCTGTAATACATCGAGCCGAGAACGTGTGAACTTCTGTTGCTGTCCTACTTCTATACTACCAGTAATTCAGGACTGCTTTACTACAACACCTACCAATATTTGTATTCCTGAAAGTTACAGACGTAAGTTGAACACATAAGCACGGAAGAGTATTAGTACCAGCGTTTTCAACTTCAAAGTTGGCGTTCGTAATGATGACAATCCTGAACAAAATTAAAACTAGAGCTAATGTGCACTCTTCAGCGTGTTTCTACTTCTTTTATATAATTATACTATAAATGCATAATTCTTGATGCATATATATCTTGGCGAAAAGTTTTTTGACATTCTGGTTCTTCCGGTTGAAGTGTGACAACTTTGCTACGGTTGAAGTAAAAATGCTGTTCCTAATGCTGTTCCTAAATGACTGCCAGACGTGCGCCTTCCATGGTTTAGTTTGTCATGACGCCCTATCATGTGGTGTTTGAGATAACAGCAAGTAGTCTCTGTGTCAATGTACCAGTCTGTGATGTTTACATTGACATGTCAACGTACCAGTCTGTGATGTTTACAATGACATATCAATGTACCAGTCTGTGATGTTTACAGCGCTCTGTAGTGTTTACAGAAGGAAACCAAATCTGCGCATGTCTTCTTTATCTCGATTTCAATGGCATTATAATTCTGATTGCGGATTCTTTATTTTTAACTATATATACGCATGTTACAACTAAAGAAAGAACCAATACTAGCCTTCCATCTTCCGTAAGCAACTGTCTACTAGTCACGATCCCCTAATCAAGAGGTTACAGCGATTTGAAATCAGTGACCTTAACCACTCGACCTCGTAGACGAATTTTATTTAGCAATACTTATGGATAGAGCTGGTAGATAGGGGAATTAGCCAAAACATAAGTACAACTCTCTAGTATACAATGTATATATAAAACCTTTGTCGTGGTCCGTTTGTCAACGTTTATTGCAACATACCGCTGTTGGTGATATTTTATCTTTGTTAGTAACGTATTTAGGTAGTCACGATATTTAAAAACGTTTCTGAAATTATAATATGATGTCTTAATTAATATTGTTCGCCTTTCCAATTTAAAATTAGACATGAACAGTAAGTATTTTAATTGCAGCATGGGCAAGGTATATACGTCGCTTCGTTTCTCATAGAAGATTCGGTAAGTGGAGAGATTATGTAAATTCTCATAATAAGTTACACATAACTTTAGTACATAATACTAATGTCAGAATTTATGAATTACCGGATCATAGGGTTGTTGCCTTCTTTATCACAGAAAAAAGTGTTTGAATTCTTATACAGGCCAACAGCCAGTTACAGTGGTCTAAAGGGGTAATAGGCATTTATTTCAGTTTCCGTACCCACGCAATATGTATTACGTGCTAACGCGAATTTATTATGTGGCAACGCGATATGTACTACGTGAGCAAGCGAGAGCTTCTAATAATAAAAGACATCGCGTGTCCACGTAATAAGTATTGCACGAAATAGCAATCGCGAGCGCACGTAAAAATAAAATATTTCCTATGTCACGATAATTCTGCCGAAACCAGTTAAACGCTTTTGAATAAAAAAATATCTTATTTTTACTTTTTAGTGAAGTGATTGTTTTACCGAAAAGATAAGCGAAAAGGACGAATATCGAGGTAATCTTAGTATGAAAAATAACTTCCTTGTATAACACTCTAAGAGTCGGTTCATTGCTTATTGAACGATAAAAAAGACAAATTTAATGGATGCTATTTTTCAATAGTATTTCAATTAAATACGGCATAGAGTTGATGTAATCAATGATCCAGTATATGCCGTCATTCAACTGTGACGTATGTTGCCTGATCTAGGGTACAGTTGACACTTGACAATGGGTGAGGTTTGTTCATTCCTATCCAAAAAAACATTGCTTATTTATTTTGTTTTATTTCAGTGTGAGCAACGAAATGTATCCTGACGTTCTATTGATACTGTTTCTTTGATTATAATTGATGCAGTACAGCTCGATAAACCCATAAATCTTTCACATGATAAAGCTAATTTGTGAATAAACTCATTCAATTCAAATGATAGTTTCTTATGTCTACAATGTCGTAGAATCTTATCAAAATACCCAATTTTGACTCTTCTACTCCTATCTACTGAGGCAACGTTACCAATATTTTTTTTATATTTATTTGTGATTCAAGTCTAACCAGTCCTGCGCACGCGCGTTCAATCCTGCCTTCAGTTCGCTGCCATATTTTACCCAGAACCAAAGTGTGTGTGATTGACCGGTTTTAACTATAACAGAGGGCTTGGCAAAACACTAGCCCACCTGAATATAAAACACGCTCATAATTCGTTCTTTATTGGTAATTTTTGTCAAGCTCTTTTCCATGTCCATTTTCAAAAATATGTCAGATTTGTATAGCAAGTACTGAACCTAACCAGTGTTCCTGGACTTGAACGTGTTCAAATCTGGATTGTGGTAAGTAGCTACCATCTTCTCCTCGTAAATCACCCGAAAAAGCAGTTTATAATTATCGAGGTCTAAACAAAGTAACGATGGAATGAAACTCTGGGCCTGATTTGTATTGCTTCTTTGGTAACTTTAATGACTGTTGCGCCTTTTTAGATTTATAATCATGACTTCTCCAAATGCCAAACTATAGAAACCAGTTTGAACATTAACTTTCATTTGAAACTATTCAACGCACTGACTCAGGTAAGACATGTGGCGATGACGAGAATAAAATATAAAATATAGATAGCATAGGGGTTTAGATGCTGGACAACATAAAAACATAAAGAAAAATTACTCAGAAGCAAACATTCTAATCTAAAAAGGAACAACGATTTAGAAACTAAGAAGTGTAAAAGTAAATAACGGAGTCAAGCACATTCACACATGTCTGATAGTAAAGACTACATTGTGGAAAACATAAAGCAACATGTATGTATATAGCAAAGAAATAGAAAATGGAGTTGAAATAAAAAATCTCAACAAAGATTGGAACTATTCTGTAGAAAAAAACTACTATGATAAAGAAAGAAGGATATGAACTAAAGGAGCAGATTAACACAGAAGCTGAACTAACTTGTAGTAAAGATAGTAATGATATAGAAGCAGAGCAACTTGTTACTAGTAGTTATGATCGCAATGATAAAGACAACAACCTGTCTAACTGTAACGTGTATTATTAACAAAGATTATACTCTGGTAATGCAGAAGAAGGGACTGATGTTCAGATATTGTGTGTATGAACTAACTAGGCAGAGATGATCTGTTTCTTTTTGGTCTAGTATATTGAAGGATCTATCAAGGTATGACTAAGAAGATATGATAGATATCATGCCTAAACCGGAACTAATTGAAACAATTCAAGACGCTTCAGTGTGGTACAATATGCATATGACGATATGCTATTTGCAAAGTTATGCAGTTGTGTGACAGTCTATCTACGTTATTGTGCTGAACCAAGACTTCGATGATGTTTTTCGTGATTTTATTTTAAGAAGATGTCCATGCTATTTATGTCATTAGTTATTGAAATGTGTGTGAAGTAACGGATCGTAGTATTGTCTTTACAATAATACATAGTCTAGGCAGATGGAGACATTCAGCGTTCATTCTATTATGCGTATTGTGATACGAGGGTTGGGATATATGTGATGAGATATGAATGTTATACTTTGAATTTAATTATTTGAGTGCTGCTATTTTAATGATGTGATTTGTGGTGTTGTGATTAAGGTAGCATGAACAAGAATGATAACACAAGCAAGGAGTGATTGCAGTAAATTTAGCAAGATATTTCGTCCTACAGAGGTCCAAACTTTCAGTTGCTGTGCGTTTGAATGTAATTAGTTTGTATAAATTTCAAATATATATCGAAATCAATTTGAGTACATTGTTGCAAATATAACAGTTAGCATGTTTTGATTTCAAAGACTAGAACAATATATTTTGGAAAGATCGAACAAGTATTGGCCAGTCTTTTTTTCAATAATTACTAAATATTTGATATACTCTTTTGAAACGAAAGGAAGAGCATGCCTCACAAAATATAAATAATTATTTGTAGAATTACGTTAACTTATGTAACATAAAGTAGCAGTATAAATGTATTAAACTTGATTTAATGTGTATTTTAGAAATAACATAGGTTTACAGATTCCTGTTTATTTATTTGTTTATGTATTCAGAAGTTCATTTGTTTTTATAACATTTCGTTTAAGGTTTCAACAATTGTTTACGTTCGTATTCAAATACTTAACATTCAAATAGAAAGTGGAGGTCATCGCATAGCTTGGTTCAAGTATTACAGATTCTTTATTTTAAAGGAAGTTTTGCCCAGTTTCCGATTTCCATTGGTAAGTGATGATTTCATGTACGGAATTGAATCATAGCGTTTTGTAACGACGACAAAGGTGAAGATAAAATAGATTATTTTCCATATTTGCAATTAAAACGTTTATAAAATCCAGCATTGCTTGAATTGTCCAAAGAAAAATACAATTTCATTTAGAAAATGGTCTAATTGAGAATATTAGCCATTTGTCATTCAGAAACTTATGTTCAGTCCATATGTTTACCATACCACATTTGGTCAGTATTTCTTTATCTTTATTACACCGAGGGAATTTCGTTTTCATTGTTTTATTCTGATGTGCTTTCACGATATTCAACATACTTATGATCAGATAATTAATTCGGTAGTGTGCTAGGATTTACATTGCAAATTTTGGACCAAAAATTAATTGTTTTTCATCTATATCTGAAGAAAGTGGTGTGAATCCTGTTTCGCCATAAACCATGTAGTCTGGCGTAAACTAATATCGTTTGATCGTTTTATCCAACATTTAAAGAATTCGTAAATCTAAAGGTATGTGAAGAGGGTTTGAATTTCAGATTTAACTATGCGAAGTCCGGGTTGCTTGAGTGATAAATATTTTTTTTACAATTGAAAAATGACGCAGTGTTTCTAAAATGTATTCCGAAATATTTGTACTATTTCTAAAGTTTCATTTTTTAAATGTAAAATTGTATTGAGGCATCCTACCTTTTAAAACCACTTAACTTTTTGACTTGTTAATATTGACAGTTAATTTCCAAATATCACAGTATTCTTCATAAACATTTAAATCAATTTGCATCTTATTGTCATTATCTGCTTAGATTACAGTGTCGTCTGCATAGAGTAAAATAAAAGGTTTCAGGAGCGTTTCCATTCCATCTGTGTTTTCACTATTCAAGTTTCTTTTTTGATAATGGTAGTCATGTAAATCATTCAGATAAATATGTTTTTTTCACCTTGTCTAACACCGATATTACAAGAATTTTTTTTATAAAAAGTTGATAAATTCGAATGCGATTTTACACAAGATTTAATATTGTTATGCGTATTTTTGATGATATTGAAACATTTGACATTGATATTAAGGTTGATAATTATTTCGCCAAAAAGTATCAAATACTTGTGTAAGGTCGATGAATTGAAAAACCTTGACCAGCTCATTTGATTAACATGTTGTTTTAATCTATTATTGATGATGCAAGTATGTCGTTTACCAATACAGTTTTGAAGTTGTATTGGCCTATAATCTTCGGGGATGGACACATCACCTTTATTTCTATAAATTGGATTTATAATCCCGACAGTCCAGGATACTGGAATAATTCCACTGTCTAAGATATGGTTAAATAATTTCAGATTAAATATGTTTAAGAACAGTTCATGTATACCTGATATGTGCATTTATAAAGTTGTCAATGCTGCATGCTTTATTGTTTTAAAGGATTTATTTGTCATTGATATTTCATTTTCATTTATTGGAGAGTTAATAGTTACGTTATTTCTGTATCTTGTTCTTGATTATATTCATCAGATATCATCAATATCTTTTCAAAAAATATTTTCTCTAAAACGTTGAAAAAATCATTTATATTGCATTCAACCTTTTTGTTATTGTTTCCTTTTATCATTTACCAATACATTCCTGGATCATTCTCCGTTTATCAAGATTATAAATCTATCTTTTGTTTTATCATGCTTTATGACAATACACTAATCCAGACAATTAATTACCAAATCATGGATCATTATGGTGATAAGCAGGTTTGTTGGATCATTTTATGAGATGACCCATAAATATTTTTTTAACACAAAAGTGTGAGAATTCACAGTGTTACGTTTAGGAGTTGATTTATTATTTTTATTACTCAAGTTGTTGATTGGTCCATCAAAAGTTAAAAACAGTACTAAATCTAGTTTTATTTCATATATTACCTTAACATTCAGCATCCTGAGATAAAGCATTTTAATGTTAAAACAAATTTGTTAAACTAAAAAAATAGTTGTTTGTCCGCATTTTAACAATGTCTAAACCACCGGCGAAACGTTGGCGAATTGGGTTGTCATTATATATAAAGAACGTATAATATCGATGTTTAACTGTAAAGTTACACGTACGTACATATTGACCAATTTTAAAATAAGCCAATAGCATATAAAAACAATTATACCAAAGTTGGGAGCACGGAGGAGTAGTTTTCATATATATTTTTTAATTTACAGCTGATAAATGAAACCTTAGTTGCTTTTTAGCTTTGATACATATGTAATATAGGTTTATGTATTTTCAAGTCATCATTACATATTATTGTTAATGTAAGGACTATGTAGCAAATTGAATTTATGATTAACTTTGCTGAAACAGAAATTTATATCAGGACTTACTAGTTTATCGTACTTCATGTAACTGGTGTGCTTTTATTGTTTGTATATGGCAGGACGCCACCACCCAGTTGGATTGTTGAATGTTTTGTGATACTACTATATGCACGATCCATATTATATACATCAGACCACAGGCAGAAGTAACGGACCTGTGATGGTAAAATTGTAATAAATTCTACATAAAAAATAACTTTAAATGTAAAATTAACTTGTCCTTAAAGTTGACCCCATTCATGGCATTCAACTGGTATATATACTATGGGGAACATCGCCGTGACGTCACGCGCACCTGTTATCCGTTATCGCTGGTGGGCTCCGGTTATCGCTATCATTACAGTTCCCGACACATTCTTTTTCATAGATAAAAACATGGTTATGATTCGGTCTTGTGTAGCTTTTTGCTGAACAATTAGTTGACAGAAGGGTTCTGTAGTTGTATGGCGTTTGAATTATAACGAAAATAACTCTGGTATAGGAATAATTAAAATACCTCAACACGGTCCTTATTAAAATATTGACGGTTAATAAGAATGAAATAGTTTTCAAACTATTCACAGTTCGTCTTGATTTTCAAAATCAAAAATATTTTAAGTGGACAATTAATCTAGAGAAGGCTATTGATTGTTCTCTTATTATCTCATGGTACTCTGACAGATTAAAGATAGTAAGCTAAAGTGCATTTCAAACACATGAAGTTCGAAATATCAAATTACTTACTCATAGTGCTCGACGTTCAATAAATGTCTGCGCATACCGGACACAACATACAGTATACATATTTTGACACTCGTTACTCTAGTAAATGTTGTCATATTGTTTTACAGAAATTTCTCGTTATACAAGCACATTTTTAGTCACTTGATGATTCCACTACATTTATTTATAATCATGCACCTGTAATAATTCATTTTAATCCAAACCGCCAAAGTCAGATGACATGGACGAGATCATTTTTTTCTTAAAGTAGTTTTGTTTTCATGACTAATTAATGGTTAAATCAACCTGACAGAGATTCATAACCTGAATCAGGATCACTCAAATAGACCCTGTCTGAATCGACATAGTGATAATGTGTCTTATGGCATTATATAATTAATTTGATTGGTAGAAACCCTGCCATAAATAGATTGTCACATCCAACTGATTATTACTTCCAATAGAACATATTTGGCCCCTGTGAAGCTGTCAAAACAATATAGATTCATATACAACAACGGGTGATATAAAATATACGTACACTACCTCTTACTGTTTTCCACGGTTGACTGCTTGCAATCAGTAAAGATCGTCACCGTGATTAGGATCATGATAACTGGACTGCATGCCACGGCAAAATTAAGATAAAACGAAACTTGTGCCGAACAAACGATTTGGTCTTGTTTAGTGATTTGCATTGAATGCGACAAAAAATCGAAGTTTATTAATGTTTTAATTATAATAGTGAATTTTTCAATCGATGAATAGTATATCGTTCGCATATACAATGTGAAACACGTTCCCATTGTAGGAATTTCGGTGAATTGTTAACATAATTGGATTATCCGATTAATTAGTCCTGCTCTATTTGATGTATAATTCAAGTTTGAGATATATGTTTTAAAAGTTGCGGATCATCAATAAAAATGTACGAACAATATTGTGTCAAAAACAACAGATGATGCAGAAAATTGACAGTGTTTATAAAATCATGTATACGTAATTTCTACCACGGGCATCATTTAAGTTAACGTTATTAATGCTAAAATTTCATTCGAATTATTATTATTTTAAAAGTTCACTTAATTTGACTTAGTACGTGTTCTTTTTAAACAAATATTTCAAAATAAAAGAATCTAATTAATACAAAATCTAATTATCTTTGAACACATGTCTTTAATTATGTTTTTTTCGTATGCTCGACTCACAAGATATTCTAAAAGAAAATGAAAGGTTATAAAAAGTACATTTTTCCATTACTAATACAACTTAATTGCATGCCTATCGATTTTATTTTAGCGCTTTCATAATCCACTTAATCAGGTATATATATAGTTGTATTAACAAACTAAATACAACTACCTGACTTAATATACATGTATGACTAAAATTTAGGTGTCTGTGTATGTCTATGTCCGAATATAGCGCTTTATAGGAATTCAAATAATATTATTAAAGGTGAATTAATAATATGAATATATCATGAATTGCATGCATATTCTATCATAAATGCATTAAAATATAAAAGTATTTTGGCACAACAATGACTTGCATAATTCATTGACCACAACGATGAAGCGTTCGACACTTCATGTAGATTAACTAGATTTAATCAAACCTTATGCGAATCAGGAAACAAAAGGTTGGTCATTATATTGTTCACTATGAAACGTGTTCTTTACTTAATCGTAGGCTATTTAATACGATCAAATACTTCGATGTCATCCTACATCGGATCAATACGTTTATATAGCATCATGTCGACAGTTATTGCTTTTTGCCCACCAGCTAGTGCGCATGCGCGAGAATGCTTCGTTTTGTTTACAAACACGATTTTCCCTATAAGAAGGCGTATATCTCTTCGTTTCGGTGAATGAGCACCACCTTTACAAAACGCAATACGGACGAATTCTTCCAATCAAAGTTTGCAACGGGTTCAGGTATATATTTTTGCACAAAATAAGACCAAAACTAAATTCCTAGACCAGTCCGTTACTGAAAAATCGAACAAGAAACGCTAGAATTTGACCCATTTTCGTTTTGGTCGAAAAAAAATGCGGCCACACCAAAATGGACTAGTTTCACATACTAATGCAAGATTGTCAGTCGATCACATGCGAAATTGACAAGTATGTCCTAAAAAGAACAATTAAATACATTAATACAGATACACCAATCTTACAGAAGACGCAAATAATCGTGAAATCGGGATTTAAACTTTTGAACAGAAATTTCTTTATCGTACACCGCCATATATAAATATATAGCTATTATAAATGTTATGTGATTTCTGATTGGTTAATGTTGTTTATAGTGACATGACGGTGTATGACAAAGAAATTTTACCATCACAGGTCCGTTCCTTCTGCCTGTGATCAGAACATTACAATGTGTTAGTGTTGGTATAATCGTGTATCACTTTTATACTACAAATGAGCTTGGCCGGGTATTCATACCGCGTATAATTAAGGGCAGGTTCTACACAATGTATTTATATATTCTGTACACGTGGAGATCATATACGGTTTCTATTTGTTAGTATCCCCTCAAAACGTTGAGATACCCCGACACCAATTCATTTTCGTTAACATTAACAAATTTAACATAATGAAATATTGATTATTCTATAAATGTTTTTTTTTATATTGGACGATATGAACGTATGGAAAAATCAACGTCCTTAACGTAAAAGTGAACGTGTTATTATGTCACAACAAAACAAAACAGACCAGTGAGACCATGCGCATTACTGCGGACTTCGTCGAAAGAAAATCATTCGTGAAGTTAAGCATGACAAAATGTTAATAACCTAATCACGGTGCGAATACCACGTGACTTTTTGCTAAGGTTGGGTGCTCCAACAATGGCGGATTCCGTCGATTCAGGTAAGATTTTTCATCCTTGTAGTCTTATATGTACTTTATATTAAAAAAGCTCTTCGCTAGAGCCCGGCCATTTCAAAATCTCACCCTCGGTTGTAGATTATTTAGCATGATATCCCCTAGTTAAATCGTAAAGTGTCACCGCGCATTTTTCATATACACAATGTAAGTGGCTAATGTGGGGTGATTTATTTATATTTTAAGGAATTATCCCCTTTGGGCGGATTAACATGGTTGTTAATTTGGCGCATGATAACAAAACGCCTTTCTAACACGTTACAATCAAATAGTGTCGATTAATTCTCCAATTTGAGATGTTATGGTCATGGAGATGACAATGCTAATGATGGGTGACAAAAATATTATGCAAATGTTGGGTGAAAATGCTAAGGATGGGTGTCATAAAAATGTAAGAACTTTCATTCTTGTTAACTGGCTCCAGATATGCCTTTTTCACAAATTTTAATTTTATCGGTCGAAACTTAATCAGAAGCCGGGTATGGACAAGTTTGGATAACATTGGAAAAGTTCAGATAGGCGAGGTGTCACTGTATTTGTCGCTAATTAAAACTTGCTTTCTTATTCATGTATCTGTTGTTAAGGGCCAATTTGGCAGCTATGGTCATTTCAGAGCCGCCAAAGAGGGAAGATACAGGAAAAGAGGGCATTATCTCGAAAAGTTTAATATGTTATTTAAAGTCCCATTAGCTTTAGAATATATGCAAAAAGACAAACAATTGCCGATTTATCCCAGGATAATTATTACCGACGAAACAAGCCCTTTTTGCTTCTAAAAACACTCATTTTGCTGTAAATTTTGCTTTTGTAAACTTAAAATATATAGAGCGCGTGACGTCACTTCATGCCGTGTGCATAATATGACAGCGGGAAAACATAGCTGTTCTATAAATAGTACTTTTTTCAATGATATTGAAAAAAAAATACGATAGTGGTTTTGGAAACATTTTTCTTGCTATAAAGTATGCACGAGAGGAAAACACACAGGATTCCTCCGTTACAGAACAAACTGAAACTATAACGACCGATAAATTTATATGATTATGGGACTTTAAAACTTACGATAAATAGAACTATAAACAATATGTTAGTGAAATAAATATCTTCCTAACGAATCATAAATTATGTCATAAATAAAGTATGCATACTGCTGGTTGCTTGTTATTTCCTTCTATACACGCGAAATGTTTTTGTGATATTGTGCAATAGAAAACGCGAATTTAATCATGTATAAAAACTTTATTTAATAGCTCAACAATATATTTTAACAAACAACAAACATAATTACTGCTCTCTTACTTTATGTTGTATAATTATTTTACTAGATAAAAGCAGTTTATGTTGTAATGCTATTATGCCGGTTCAAGCACACGACAAATAATTCACCCCCCCCCCCCCCCCCCCCCACACACACACACTAAAAATTCTTACGAGCACACGGTTGACCTTGAGCACTTCGTTGTTTCGACGACTACTGTAACAAATAAGGTTATTGTTTCTTATTTACGTACTTACAGTGATATTTAAGAAGAAAACTATTTCAAGAAATTCGTTTGTTTTGTTTCCGTACGTTATTACGTGGCTTTGGAAAGGTCAATAAAAATCAACTGAAAACATATTGTTGGACTCAAAACATTGATATTACACTACTTATCAAACACATGATTTCAAGATGAAGTATAAATAATTAATTAAGGGTTATCGGTGGTATAATGGTAACATGCTGGACTACTAAACGAGAGTTCGAGGGTCCAAATAACGCCCCCACCTTTGAATATTTCAGGGACTATTTCAGTGTCCCAATCCGACTACCGAGTCAAGTACTATGTTAAGAAAATCCCAGAAATGGGTGATTCGTGTATCGATGATTCACACCGGGCACGATTAAAAAACAGGAAAAACTATTTCAAATAAGGCTAAGGTTATAAAAGCCCGGTTATCTTGTATCTTATCTCCCCTATCTCTGGGGCTGCTCTGAAATGCGATAGTGACCTTAATTAGGTTAGCACGTGCTAATTAATGCGGCGGAACACATCAGTAGGTTAATACGTGCGTATACTAAGTAAAATCTTACTTCAACTTGAAAATTTTATTACAAGTTTGGTTATTACAAGTTTGGTTGCAAGCACCTATTTGTTCAGTCTGGAAAATTGGAAGTTAATCAAATAATCAAAATGCATAGAAACAACAGAGTAAGCATGAATGGCAACAACCACGTCAGACACAAGTAATGACGAAGGTTTATCAAATAAATGACGTCACTGTAGAACTAGAGACAGAAACTTTCAAGGAATTGAAAGACTTTTATAAATCTAAAATATACGATTAGTTAAAACCTTTGCTTGTATGCATGAGACTGTTTGGCTTGTATTTCAAACGGACATGTACAAAAACGAATAGCTCATGTCCAACTTTGGCGGACATGGCCTTATCGAGTATCTGATCAATTTTCAAGGGAAACAACTACAATTCAGGGGTTAATATACAGTCTACCTATTGTTACCCTCCTTGCTTGCGTTATGCTGTCTTTATTAGGGGTCATAAAGTAATAAAGTCAGTCATGCATAACATATAAAATCTGTTATCTTAATTGATCCAAAAATCGATATTTCACTGTATACATTGCTTTTGGATCTCTGACATGTACGTCGTTAAAATGGACAGAAACGTATGATATTGACATTAATTAAATTTGTTTAACCAGTAAAATCAATTTTGCAAATGCGAATATCATGAAAAGACAAAATTCAAGAATCCTAGTAATAATTTTGTTATTGTTTGCACAGTCAAATAGTAATTTGATTCTATTCTGCATATAAACTTAACACATTAGCTTACACTACATTTATTTTCACTACTGAAACATTTAGCATTAAATCATCATGATTACACTTAGGCGTGAACAATGTTTTTCTTTTCTTATTAAAAGTCGGTTAGTAGGTATGGACTTTATTTGGCTTTTGAAGCATATGGGAAAGTAAACAGGAGAAAGAGGATTTTCCATTCATTGGATAAAATCATGAAAATGTCTAGGGTCGCGGGATAAAATTAATTAGGGTCGATCGAGTAACCAGAAATTTTGCACTATGTCACACGTCTTGTAGGTCAATGATTATGAATGAAATTACTTCCAAATCCATTACAACCTTCAACAAGTTAAATGTTTGTACGTCGCAAAATCGCATCCGGCAGTTCAATACTAGAATGTTGCCTATGTAACATTTTTGAAGTTTCAGATCAAACGAACTTGTTATTTTGACTTAACTGATCCCGAAACTAAAGTGATCATCTACTCCATCAAAAATACAAGCCGTTGATGTTTCATGAATCTCATGAATCTGGTCATATGGTTCTACAGTTCACGATGCACAAGGTACTCTATATGTAGTCCTTGTTTCCACCCTAAAATTAAAATCAGGGGAAACTATCACCTCGATGTATCAGACGTTGCAATATCTGCTGGGATGCATTTAAAATATTTAAATAAAGTCTCCAAAAATAATATACTCCGTTGTCTGAGGGTAAGTTGTCGTAAAAACCTAGTATAACGGTCCCAAACATAGATTTTCAACTGTAAAGTGACCATCTATATCGAACCATAAAGTGACCGTCTATGTCGAACCAATTAATTAAGTCATCATTTCTCACCTGATCGGACATTTTTTGTATTGAGCTCCGAAATCGATATTTAATGACAATTGCGTAAACAAGTCAGTGTCCACGCTCGCGGTCTGTGTGAATATGTTTATAATGTTTTGTTTATTTGCGACATGTTGCTAAAATAAATACATCGAAACGTATAAATACCGTGTTCCGTATCTTATAACACGATTAAATGATTATAACAACACACCAACGATCGCTCCAAAATGTAATAATAAACACAGCGAATTTCTCTAATAATTTATACATCGAAGTTCATTTAGATCGAACAATTTTTCCTAAGTCCTTTAATATAAAGAGTAGTAATTTATAGGTGATTGACATTGACGAGACGACAACGATATGAAACAGCTACTAGTATTCGGTGAATGTCACGTGATCATTGAGACTATTAGCGAGTCCGATACACAGTCTGTATGTACACATGAACACCACTTAAAAAGTAGTTTTGCTTCGTCCTCAGTAATATAACACAATGCTTGATAAATTCAACGCCATGTTTGTCTACTATAGTAGGATTGGATTCGGTTCGTTTATTATCAGATGGGCAGATTTCCGTCGATGTTTATCGAGCTCGCTCCATTCTTAGACTATAAATAGCGACTGCGTCATCAAGCTAACACTAGTTGGTGTGAGTAACACGTGACCTCGCTCTATTTCTGTTTTGTTTATATCACGTGATGACCATTGCGGATATTTCGGAATATTTCGGGCACTGTCACTAATCTGCTTCGCGCAAGAAGTTGCGATTTTGCATTGCCATTTAAAAATAAGCATACCAGAGTGTACGTCGACTTCCGTCGACGTACAATAACTGTTGCACATATCTATTTCCATCACAAAATAGAAAATATAGACCTGGGCCCGTATTCACAAACGTTCTTAGTTTTCCGAGTTGAGAATTTTCTTTATCTTAAATTTTGACTAAGACATAAGAAATTTCTTAGTCTTCATCTTAGATTTATTCTAAGCGTAAGCTAAGACGGAATTATTATTAGTTTGAAAAGAAATCTTAGTTTTGAAAATTTACCGTTGTCAGGGTTTTCCATGGAATCCCCATACGTCATAACTTACGATTGGCGATCAGTTTAACCTGTTATACACTTTCTCAATTTTACGGATACAATTGGTATTTTTTCAGCCACAGATGACACAAATATAATTGTTGGTCATGTTTGCAAGAATACAAACAGGTTCCTTACAAACAGTGTCACTGATATATCAATTCAAATGAATATCTTTGATATTATGTAATTTTATGAAGTATGCAGTAATTCGGTAAAGTTCCAACAACATTAGTATCAAAAATAAAAATATTACCATTAGGGCATCAGAACCCAAGTATCATTGATCACTATTGTTTTTAATTGATTCTTACTATGAAATATGTATACATGTATGTATTTTGTTTACTGTCTGATATATTTCTGCTTGTCACATCATTACTCACAGTTGGGAGATTTTATAACAACAGAGGCTCAGTATAGCTGTAGAATATTTCACCCATAACTGAACAACAAAAACATATTTCAGTTGCGCAGCATTAATTTCAAATTCATACAAACGCATTTTATAAAGTTTACTGATATCATTTGCTTCACTTAATTCATATTGTCAAGGATACAATTGCATGTTTACTGGTAGTTTCAAAACTGCTTATACCTGTATCATACTCTATTCAACAAACTGCACAAAATAATAAATAAATTGTAATTGATGATATACTAAAGCCACAATGAAATACTTGCATGCATGTGCTTTCAGCTGGAACAAACTTTATCACAATATGTGCATTAACAAGAATATGTAAACATTGTAATAAAGATTAAAGGTTATACTGTTGTCTTTGGATTTCATGTTCATATCAAACATTAAAACAGCAAAACAGTGGCTGAATATATTTGCACCCAAATTCATGGAAAGCAATGTTTATCTATCTAAATGTTTATCACATCAAAATCACATTAGGCACTGGTATCTGTCTTTACTAATGTCACCAAAATTGTTTCATGGAGTCCTCAAAAGAATCTGTCAATACAAAGTACATCATTTTAATTCATAACAAGTCTTCATAGTCGATAAACTCAGAAACTGATGCTGAATTATTCATGAAGAAGCAAAAACGACATAAATAACGAAATATATTAAATGGTATATGGTTTAATGATATTTTAGTTCACATTGCACTGTCCTTGTATGACAATTAACTTGAACCAATGTCTATCCGAAAATCGTACAATATCCCACATATGCGCAAATAGTCACATAACAAGTACTTGTTAATTGTTCTATCATAAAGTCCAGTGAAAAGCATCTTGGATCATTGGCAATGAATTTCAAGTTAAGCACCAAAGGTCTACATTCTGCTGGATCTTTGCTTATCTAGTGATGGCAAAATTTAATGTATCTTTTCACAATATTTGTAAGTGAAATTGACAAATTATTTTGACAACTGCTCCGCCCAAGATCAAGTCAAAATAACGACAGAAAAGTGTTTAAAAGTTCATAATCCAAGAAATTAACTTTATTCTTCATAGATATGGACAAATTATGAGTTCGACGTAGCATCCATTTTCGTTTTATTTTTTATCTAAGAAAATTTCTTAAAGTTGAGACACCTCGTACCTTGACTAAACTTTTATGACAAAAATCGTCGATCTAAGAATTTTTCTAAGATTTTTTTCACTCTTAGACAAAAGTTAAGACAAATCTTACAATGTTAGCAAAACTTGGTGAAAACTAAGATAATTTCGGTATTCTTAGATGATTTTTCATCTTAGTTGGTTTGTGAATACGGGCCCTGGTGTATAAACAGTACAATCAATTTCTGCAATTTTATGGCAATTTCCATCCGTCTTAATTGAAATGATATCCAACAAATATAACTCGACGTGCCCATTTTTTGTAAATAATGTGAGATGCGTATAAAAATCAATAATCAGGTAAAGTTAGCAACCATATAAAGGGATCTCAAAAATATGAATTTATTATCCGTCCTTTGTTTACAGATCATTGAAAAAATAGTAGTTAATAGTAGTAGTTAATCTATATTATTTTATGACATGTTTTTATAAGTGACATGTGGACATATGCCAAAATGATATATTTAGCATATAATTATATTATCAAAAACGTATTAATAATAAATTTAATTTAATGAAATATCATCGTCTATTTAAGGCCTACTAGAACAATAGATGAAATGATAGTAAAATATAAGAAATATATATTACTTGATCTGTAACAATATTTATATAATACCTTCCATTAGGCATATCTCATAAAATAGTTTTCAGATGCTTTTTCTTATTTTTTTACAACATGATTAAAAAATACTGTGCTGTATTTCTATATGTACTTTGTGATAAAAAAAAAATGGAACGTTTTTATTGCAAGTAAAATTCAGTTTCACATTTATCTAGGTAAAATAAGACCTACTTCAATTTTAACATCCAAAAAGCTAATGAGGCTTTAACAATAATGAAAACCATCTTTTTATTTATTTTATTTTTTTATAATATCAACAAATTGGGTTATAAATATCGATTTTGATTTTTTATACGGAAGTAAAGTAAAATATTTCACAGATTCTAATATTTTCATCCATGTTTTAATATGTTTTAGTCTTCAACCTCAATTATCCTAAAACTTTATTCAACGCGTCTAATTTTTATAACCCTGCATAATACATCATGCTGTGGCTGTATATATATGGGTACCTAATCAGCAGATATGATCATCGCCAAATGCACGTTGTTTCCGTGGACGTACGTAAATGTCCGAGATTTGCCGAACGATTGACGAATTGAACTTAAAAAAATCTAAGGGGTAGTTTTAAAAATCATCAAAAGGGTCGAAGAAGATATTATTTGATTGTTTTCATATTTTACATGTTGAATGAAATTAAAGTTTCAAAACGAATGCAATGAGTACAAATTTGATCACATTTCCCCCAAAAAAGTTATGATGCTGAAAACATCAAATTTTCATTGAAAAATCTACCAATTTTACGCGTTTTACATTGAATATAGAGGGAATCGATAGGGTCGCAAAAGGGTCGAAGAAAGCATTAATTTAGAATAATAAAAAATACACTATTAGAAAGATAAAAGATTAATTAAACTTTTGTGATGAGTGAAAATATTCAGGTATATATTTGGTTCTTAAATTACTATAAAGTGGACAGATCATGACAAAATGATATTCATCTTCTATAAATCCTTCACAATAAATACAAGTAAGATACTCTCTATCAGTATTATAATGTCGCCCTCTTTCTATCATCAAACAATGCGAAGAATTTCTAAATCTTGCCAAGCATCTTCTAAATTTTGCAATATCAATAACTTTAATGTATGTATCAGTTGTATAGACATGTTTACAGTTTATATAGTGACACAATTTACTAGTATCTGCACAGGCTGACCTCCAATTATGAAAATACTGATCCTTAAGTCTTTCAACATATTGTAAAAGAAACAATGGTTCATTGTCAACAAATTGCGATTCCCAAATATACCCTAATCCGTTCGTATATAAATTACTTCTAACATCTGTTGCCCAATTACAATAACCAAGGCGGTCATAATATACCATCATTTCATAACAGAGTCGTACATTTCTATCTCTAGGCGTTTTCAACAATCTCAACCAATATTTCATACAACGCTTTGCAGCATTTATGTTAATTGGGTATCTACAAACATCCCCAAGAACTGCATTATTACATGAAGACTAACATTTAAGAATCTTTTACAAGCGTACACTTGCACATTCTCAATACATGACATGGATTTTAATCCCCAAATTTCAGAGCCATAAAGTAAAATTGATGAAATATTGGTTTCAAATAATTTAAAAAACGTTTTATATGGTAAGCACTGAAACTGATGTAAATTATTTAACATGCTTAAAAGTGCCCTCTTAGCCTCTACAGACATTGCTTCAGCCATTTTATACACTGAAAGTCTGCTAGAAAAATACACACCAACATAAGTAAAACCATTATCAGCTTCCAATGTTTCACCCGCAAATGTCCATCGTTCTCGACTAGCTAGGCAACCACCTCTTTTAAACACAATGACTTTGGTTTTGGTAATATTAACATTAAACTTTTTATTAACACAAAACTCATGTAGAACATTTAATTGCTTCTGTAGACCAACAACAGTGTCAGCTGCTAATGCAATATCATCTGCAAACATGAGTAAGAATATTTCAGCAGTATCTGGAAATAGCTGAATGCCTCTAATGTTATTCTCGCATAAAAGTGCGTGTAATGCATTAATAAACAATACAAACAATATTGGACTTAGTTTGCAACCTTGCCGTAGACCAACTGGACATGTAAAATAATTACTATGACCTTTTGACGTTTTAACACATGCTTTAACAGATATGTATATGGATTGAATAGCATTAAACAATTTACCTTTCACATTATTATTCCTTAAGACATTATATAAAATTGGACGATAAACAGAGTCAAATGCCTTTTGAAAATCTACAAATGCAATATACACAGATTTCTTTTTCATACATAAATATTTCTTAACTATTTCATATAAAATATAAGCATTATCAACAGTACTGTACCCTGCTCTAAACCCACCTTGAGCTTCACATATTCTACTATATGCTTCAGCATAGAAAGTTAACCGTTTTGTAATAATAGATATATAAACCTTGCTTATAACATCTATCAAAGCTATTCCCCTGTAATTATTAACACAATTAACATTTCCTTTTTTATGCAAAGGTACAATAATTGACTTAGTCCACTGTTCTGGAAACTCTCCAGATCTAAATAGTCTATTAAACACTTTGCTAAGAAAAGGTAGAAGCACAGTCTGTCCATATATTAACTGCTGAGGTATAAGATTACCACCTACTGCTTTGTTGGCATTTAAGCCCTTAATACCATCAATTATTTCCTCATATGTGATATCTGAGTTAAATAAATAGTCCCCAGATTCATCAGTACCACCCTGATCCCTATTGTCAACCACAGGCTCTGTATCATTATAATCTTCCGCGGAAAACACGTTTTTAAAGTGATCATACCAGCTTTCTTTTGAAGTATTTGGCTCAGTCCTGGTTTTACCAGATAGTTTCTTTATGTCGCGCCAAAACACACTACCTCTTTTCACTGAATTATCCAGTTTTTCAAGGAGAATTTTGTTGAATTTTAACCGCTTATTTTTACACATATTTTTATAGTTTTGTTTGCTGTCTAGATATCTTTGCAAATCTCTTTCCGAGCGGCTGAGTCGAAAACGCTTTAACATTTTCTACTGTCTGTTCTTGCACCTTTACACGCAGTGTCAAACCAAGGTTTTCCATTATTAACTATATGTCGCCTATGTTTCTTGAAGTCAATGCTACTGCTCAATATAGCACATTCTAGCTTATCTACAACCTTAGTAATATCAATTTCACCACCATCAAGCATATCATCAAACTCTCTCAAACTTCCACTTAAAATATGTTCTGTGAGACATTTTAGATATTCAGATGAGATTTCGTTATTTAAATGATAAAATTCAGAATGACCTCCATTGCTTTCACGTTTGTAACATTGAACTCATTTTTCATGTATAATTCAAGTGGCAGATGACAGCTTTCGGTTTTATTTGATATGTCAAACTTACCTATTCTCCCAAACACATCAACTGACGCAATATAATAATCTATTACACTATGACCATTTTGATTTATAAATGTATATTCCCCACTGTTTTCGCCAAAACGACCATTCACAATGTAACATCCATATGTTTTACAAAAATGTATCAATTCTCTCCCAAATTTGTTAGTTTTAATGTCTTTGGATATCCTGACAATTCCAATATCACCATCAAGGGTTTCTTGCATTTCTTGAAATTCAGGAATGTTGCCATCGCAAGAAGTATAGTCAATTAGGTCAGATGTTCGTGCATTTAGATCACCACATATTAGAAATTCCACGTTTATCAAATTATATTCAGCAATACAATCCTCTAACTGTTTTAGAACTGAGGTATAATTCCTGTCATATGATGGAGAGTTCTCTGGTGGAACATACAGATTAACATATATTACATCTTTTGTTAGACCGAATGCTGATTTATCTATTTTTAGCAGAATTCCGAATTTGAATTCTTCAGCAATGTGATTCAGTTTACAATACAATGTCTAATCCCTACTATAACACCACCAAGTCAATAGACTTCTTATTATGTGAATGGGAAGGGAGATTTGGTCACGTGAAACTTGATATAATCTGCCTGATCATGATGAAGAATGATGCAAAATACCGATTTGCCATGGCAAAACGCCTTTTGCCATGGCAAAGGCAGTTTTTCTTTGCATTTTTCTAGAAATCCAGTAAATAGAAACATGGGACTTACAATTTTAAAATAAATAATTAAATGCTACAATTTAATAGCGCCTTTGTTTCTCAAAAGCACTTAAAAGTGGGGCTGTATTTGCCAAAGACCGGCGCGGCAAAAACAAACCGGCGGAGGTTAAATGTAAAAACGCTAAATTGTTGCCCCTTGGCTAATTCAGTAACATTTTTATATTTCTGAACATTTTTCATGCGATTTTCATGAAACCTTCACAGAATGATTATGACCAACTGATACATGCCAATTCATCTTTCGACCAAGTTTGTCAGAGTAGTTGGCCTTTATTATATATAGAACGTATATACATAATTTTGTGAACATGTACCTTTTTCATGCAAATTTCCATAAATCTTGACAAAATAATTGCACTCAAGTATCTTATGCAAATGAATGCATTAATGTTTGAAGGAGTAACTGCCCTTTTCCTTTTTGCACTTTATGCATCATTGCATTACATGTATAGGGCTAATTTGTCGGTAATTTCTTTCTTCGGACAATATTAGCAATTGCTTTTTTGCATATTGTTCATTGCAAAAACTATTGTGACTTGAATATCGTAGTTACTAAATAAATAGAAAAAAACTGTAAAAAATATTGGCGAAAACGAATGATGAAACATAAACAGAACAGTTGACGAACAGCAAATAAAATTTGTTTTTGCAATGATGATTGATATTAGACATTGAGATTTATGTAATCAATTAACCGCAATGAATCTTGAATTTTGATCATTACAATAGCTGAATTGCGTCAATGGTACAGAGTATGAAAGTACAATTTCTAAACATTCATTATTTTTTCAATAAATTGAGCAATTTTACGGATGGTTGTACAGTCTTCAGATTTTAACAATAAATAAAAGTTTGCTAAGTTCCTATTAGATGTGTACCAATTATATAAATATTGATCTCGAATATTTCTTAATCTGCTACAGTGAAAGAATACATGGAATTCACATTCTACAACAGCAATATCATAGTTTTCGTAATAAAAATGGCAAATTCTGTTTTGTAATGGTGTATGGTTGTATCTACCTAATTCTATATGAAATCGGTGGGATGAAGTTCTAAAACGAGCAAGAGAACGCCTTAGTTTAGTAGGTAGATTAATCGTAAGATAACGTTCAGTTTTAAGTAAAGTTTTGAAATTTTGGTAGTGGTAGCATCGGCTAGATTCAATAACTGATTTATGCAAATCTTTGGTAAAACAATCGATAAGTCTTTGACGCAAAATACGTATAAATGAAAGTTTTTATATTTCCTATTTCATGCGAAATCCATACATTCGTAACCATATCCGTACATAAATAAAAGATGTTTGACATGCGTAGCCCAAGTAACATGATGCGGCAATTAAGTAGTCCCATACATTCGTCATGCTATTTGGAAAATTTAAACATTTACTTTATTTACATATCATTGTATCATTTTATAGTATAAAAAGCACACTTTGTTGTATAACGAGCGGACTCATACGGCACGTAGGAATACAAAGTGACGAAATAAAGCAGACCACGTGTTCTAGTGTCAGGATAAAGCAAGGTTTATCCAGTCACTGCTTTATTAGGTCTAAAAACAATGTAGAAACAGGATAAAACACTATGCTGGTTTGACCATTGAATCAAACAACATAAACATTTGATTGACATCAAATTGTCCAAACGGTTTTTGGTATTTAAAAATAGCAAACATGGCTTTTTGTGCCTGTGTAGCAGGTTTTGCTGTACTGACATCCAGGTAAACCTAAGAACTTCAGTCTAGGTTTACTTTATGTCAAAGTATAGGTCTCAATATTGATGGTGTTTTATGTTTTGACAAATTAAATGTTGTTGAGACTTTTAATAAGTTTTACACAACTGTAGCATCTAGTCTTGTATCCAAACTTCCTAGACCTTCGTTTAAATATGGCAAGGATTGTGTCGCTATATTTTACTCGGCTAAAGGTGTAAAGGTCAATAACTGTTCCTTCTCTCTTGTTTCTGAGAACAAAGTTCTTAAATATTTAAATAAGATGAGTGCAGATAAAGCTACTGGGCTGGATAGTATCCCTGCAAAATTTATTGTTGATGGTTCATCTTTAATTGCTAGCCCTCTAACACATGTTATTAATTTATCATTGATACAAGGATCTGTACCTGATGATTTAAAATCAGCAAGGGTTATTCCATTGTACAAGAAAAACAACAAAACTGAAGTTGGCAATTACAGACCAGTGTCTGTACTAAGTGTAATATCAAAAGTTTTTGAAAGGGTTGTTTATGACCAAGTAGAAACATACCTCAATGATAAAGACTTGTTATATTATCTTCAGTCTGGGTTCAGAAGTAGATACTCCACTGAAACCTGTCTCATTCATCTAACAGATCTCAAACTATTTAATCTAGATAAAGGTAATCTTGTTGGGATGGTTTTACTAGACCTACAAAAGGCATTTGATACTGTTGACCACTCTATATTAGCCATGAAACTTGAATGTCTTGGTCTTGGGAAAGATGTAAAACACTGGTTTGATTCATACTTATCAAATAGACAACAGCTTGTTGATATATCAGGAACACATTCCACACCAGCTAATGTGTCTTGTGGAGTGCCTCAAGGATCAATCCTAGGGCCTCTTTTATTTTTAATTTATGTCAATGACATGTCTGCAGTTGTAAAAAATCAGCTTATTCTATATGCAGATGATTCAGCTATACTTGTGGCAGATAAAGACAAATCAGTTATTGAGAATGATCTTGCAGATGATTTAAAATCAGTTCAATCATGGTTAATAGATAATAAACTGTCATTGCATCTTGGTAAAACTGAGTCCATTGTTTTTGGTTCCAAACTTAAATTAAAAAAGTGTCAGTCATTAAATGTATCTTGTAATGAAACTTCTATCCAGTCAACTACTTCTGTTAAATATCTTGGTGTCACACTTGATCAGTCATTGTCCTGTGATAAAATAGTTAGTTCAGTAATAAATAAAGCTAATGCTAGACTGAAATTTCTTTATAGGAAAAGTAGCTTTCTTAATGAACAAACAAAAAAGCTTATAGTCTCTTCCCTTATTCAGTGTCATTTTGATTATGCATGTTCTTTTTGATATCATGGCTTAACTAAACATTGGAAAAATAAGTTACCTGGGTCACCCAAAACAAACTGATACGTTTTGTACTTAATCTTGATCATAGGGCCCATATTAGTAAAGATCATTTTGTTCAACTAAATTGGTTACCTGTAGATAAAAGAGTGGAACAAATTATTTTATATAATGTTTTTAAGATAAAAACTGGTGTAAGCCCAAAGTACCTCTGCACTCATTTTATTTCTCACGATTCAATTCATTCATATAGCACCAGATTCAGTCAGCATGGATGTTATGCTGTTCCTAAAGTTGGTTCTTTTGGTTTAAAATCATTCTCCTTCACTGGTATCAAATTGTGGAATTACCTTCCAGTCCATATTAAGAATAATAATCAATTAGGTAAATTTAAATCTTAAGTCAAACAGCATCTTTTAACTAGTATTTAATGTTTACTGTGATATTCATAAAAGAATTGTGATACCTTTTTAGTTAATATATCCACATTTTTTTTTTTATTATTATTATGTTCATAAATAGTTGTTATTATCTTATCTAGAAACTTATATATATCTGTATTTGCCTCTCTGGGTCAATTGCCATATAGAAGGACCACAATGGAAATAAGGGGTTTCCCCTTTTTGTGTCATCCTTGGAATGTAAAGTTGACAATCATGGTTACCACTATTTATTAAATTTGATGTCTTATTTTAGAGTAATACTTGATGATATTTATTTTAATTACAATATTTTAAAACAGTTATTCATTTAATATTTCTATGTATTTTCATTTTTGGCAATCTAATGTCTGTGATATATGTATCATGTTTTATATGCTTTTTATACTGAAATAAATAATAATTATGTGGCAATTAATTAATTGGTTATTGTTATGATAATTGGTTACGTATATTCTAAAGCACGATGCTCAGCAAATACAAAAAGTGTCTATATTATAGTAGCATCGGATATTCTATCATTCACAAAATGATTGCTGCGATTTTTCAAGAATATGTTGGGATCGTGTAGATTTATTTATCGTTTATTTATTCCCTTTATACCCATTGTGTCATTCATGACCACTTCACTATATGTATAAAGGGAATAAATAAACGTGAGTGTAACTACAAAATGCTACATTACCTCACAGCTTCAAGTCACTTATCTGAAGCGGGGGGAAATATTAGATTGATATCAAATAATAAATTAATATCATTTCACATTTGGTATAAAATATGTTGCTATTATGTATATTGTTTGCGTTCTGAAGTGTATTAAGGATTTCAATCTCTAATGCATAACCTCCATTTTGAAGAGTACTCAATTTCATGAATTTTACACAGGTAACTGTATCATGAATAGATTATAAATAAATGAATAAAAATAAATACTGATTAAAAAAGCACTATTTATTAATATGCTAACAAGGTATATTTCAACCGTTGTGTACCAACGTAATAATCAGGTTCACTTAGAGAACACAACTGTTTGAACACATTTATCCCGATGACAATTGGTAAATTCGTTACATGTGAATGTTTAAGCAGTAAACAAATTTTCGGCTTTAAATTCTATCCCCGATAGACTCCATTTTGGTTCATAAGACGCGCGTGCTATCCAGTTTGTGACAACGATTTTTCATTGGCCGATTTCAAAAGGGTTTTCCCAGGCGAAATGACGTATGTACAAGAATTTGGTTTCCGGCTAATGAAAACGAATGTTACAAAATACACTTGGATTTCTCTAGAGTCATCGAGGTCGAAGCTTTTATACGTTGTTAAAAATAAAATCGAAATTTAAACGTTGAAGTACATGTTATGAAGGTAAACTAGTGTATGCTTTCAATGCAGAAATATATTTTTGTTCAGTTACGGCCGTAAAAATTATTTTCATTTGGATGAATTCATCGGAATTCTCGATGAAATTGATATACAAAAGTCACGTCAGTGATCTTCCAGAGAATTTTCGTTGAAATATACCTTGTTAACATATTAATAAAAAGTGTTTTTCTTATAATGTTTTTATATATATATATTTATAATCTATTCATGATACAGTTACCTATGGAATTTTACTGACATTTGACATATTTTATGGAAATACATTGTACAAAAGAATGGCAGTATTTAAAATAAAATCCTTAACACTTCATATTAGACTTCGAAAACCTCACGATCCGAAATGTACGAGTACATTACGAGTTTGTCTAGAAACAAAATGTCACGTAGAATAATAAAGTCTTGTGCATCTTCGTAAAACGAATTTGAATGTTGATGATCTTATGGAATAAATATTTTATCTAATTAGTTAAATATCATTAAAATGATGCATATTATCAGCGTTTTTGTTCAATTAACGTCATTGTTTATTTACGTCCATCCATCAACAGTTTTATGAACTATTTCCCTGACGGGATATATTTGTCATTTGTCAGTGTGCTTAAATTTTACGTATAGTCAGGTAATTATGTGTTGGGTGTGTTGAGTAGATATAGCTAAATGTCCGTCCAGTTCGAAACCCAGTGAAACTTGTCAATAGTTTTGCTTTTATTGTGTCCATCAGGTCTTTTAGCTTATGGATATTTTCAGTAAGGCTCTTCAGTTACTTCATGTATCTTTCCTGACCTGCATTAACGGCAAAATGGTTTAGTTTTGGTAATTAATATTTCCATGGCTGAACAGGTGAATAAAATGTCAATAGATTTCCCAATACCGCCTTTTGTCTGTTCTTATGAGCGCTTTTTTTTTATCTATTATTTATGTCTATTTGCTTTAATTGTATAATAACTATCTACCGGTTTATGCTTGCAATATTGTGAAAACTGCATTACTACCACCTTCAAATGAACAAGAGTTGACGTTACACCATCACGATTGTTATCATTTTTCCTCACACTTTGTAAGGACTTAAAAGCACTGACGACAGCGGGGGTTTAATTGGACGAAAAATAAGAACATCTACTCACCATATTGACATCATACATTTTATTATTAAGTAAGTGATCATGGCATATTGGAAATTAACTCCTTGAAATATCAACAGAGAACTAAGGCAATCGTAAAATTAACAGTAGAAATTAACTACATAATAATCAATTATTTGGATTACTAAAGTGTGCCTTCTTGTTGTTATGAGCGCCTTGTCAACCATAGTACGTATTTCTGCCATAATACATGTTCCTACAGATACGATCTCGCCATGAACAACATATCGACCCTCCATTTCTGCAGGATCCCACAAAGCATTGTGACCGATTACATCTTGTTTGACAATGACATCCCGAACAACAAGCTGAAATACAATTATCTAAAGTATAAAAATATCAGATCAGCCGGTGTTTACACAAGATAGGTCTTTAGGTTCCCCTACATCTGTCCGTCCGTTTGTCTGTCCGCCTCAAACTGGATCCTGCGATACCCTAACACTATTCAGGCAAGGTTAAATGAAACTTGGTATGTATATTGGCGGCAATGTAGAGATTATGCCCGTCTTTGTGTTATTTCCCTCCGGTCAAAATTGTGGTTGCTATGGTAACAAAAGCTCAAACTATTGTCGCAAAACCTTGATATAGTGATAACTTATACACCTTTCAAGCTAGGTTGATGAAACTGTGGACATGAATACGTATAGATTGTGCGCGTCCGTTTGTCTGTGTGTCATTCCAACTGTCTGGATTTACTAATGGGCATGAAATGCCGATCTGATTGAAGATGGATTTCGATACAGTGTTTGGCATTTTGTATTATACGGATCAAAGCTTGGAACAGAGTCTCAAATGTTTGATAAATGATTTTGTTATTGATTTGTGGATATGACGTAATTCCGGCGCTTTTGGAGGGCTAAATAGCTTTGATGTCAAATATATCAAACATGGGGATACTTATCAACTTGGGAATCGATTTCAACTAACATGATAATTATGAGACACAATATGTACACTTTCATGAAAACTGAACTTTAATACGCTTTTCAAAATTTTGCCATTTACGTACAATATGGGTTTTAATTACAGCAACGAATAACTGAAATTATCATTAGTTTCTGGGCTGTAACCAAGTACCCATGAACGGGTTGAATTAAAAAGTGTCTGTTAACAAGCCATTTCGCCTCATTTAGATACTTTTCATGCTAGGATGATGTACTTTTGTATGTGAATTTGTACATAAATAGATAGCTATTTTGAGGTGAGTATGCTAATACCTTAGTTTTTGACATTTAGGATTTCTCTAACCAGTCATTTTCAAGGCACAACCGGTAGGGGAGTTACGTGTAGCAAGCAACACCAGTGACTTGTTTGAATTACAAGGGCTTTGCACAATCACAAATTATCAATATTAACAGATAATAATGGTATTATCTAAGACAAAAAAATGAATACTTTGATTTGAGAGTATGGTGTTGGAGATATATAATTATATTATTGTATATAATTGTGGGTAAATAATAAAGATAATTGAGATAAAAAAGTATGCATCGTTAAAGCGGAGGAACGGGTGTCGGTTAAATTCAATATCAGCATTTATATCATTAAAACAGTATAATTATAAGGAGTGAAATGAACAACAGTTCATAACTACCGCTTTTTGTACATGCATTGTAGTTGGTACAATTATCCATCAAAGCAATTTACACTTATCACCCGCCCCAAAGCACCCGATGATTCGATACATTCATTGTGACAGATTTAAATTTCATCTATTGTAAATAATTCTTCTTAAATAGGAGACTTCACTCACCTTGCGATGTGACAATCAAGAATCCGGCAATACAAAATATAACACAGAATAGAAAAGTCTGATGCATCTTCGTTGAGGGAAACATTGAATGTAATGATGAGTGTCGCTCTCGTTCAATGTCATTAACATATTAACCGATATTATCCAGGTAAAGATATTTATATTTTGTTAACGAAGCGTCATTGGACCGACGGTAATATTATGTAACACCCATTTATCACGGTGCTTTTTAAAATATATGTTCCTATTTGTCAGTTGTTGAAGACAAGTAATTTTACGGGACACTTAAAATATAAATTTATTGAACAAATTACTTTACTTGCCAATTCTCAAAAATTTGTAATATTTATGGTTCACGATATATCATCATAAATCCATTGGATGGATTAAAACCCTCTATTATAAATGGTGTCTGTGGTGTATCAGTTACTCGTTTTTCTTTAAGTCCTTTTTGTATCAAACTTTTTTGTTTGTTAATTTATTTGTTTTAAACGTCAAATTACTACCATACATCATATCATGTTTTAACAAATGGTCCAACTAAGTTAAGATGCAAAATTAATGGTGACATGTGGTTGTTAATTGGACTGAACGGCTTGATTTATGCTAAACGATCAAGTATTAGCGGAGTATGTGTATGGTATGTTTTACTGAAAAAAGTATTTTTTATTAACATATAATACAGTTAAAAAACATTTAATATGTATTTTATACTGTAAACAAGGTTTTTGAATTCAAACCGCTCGGGTGAAGCGTTTGTAACTTATGTATCCATAGAGTTTCCTTGCCTAATCGATTTATATTATTGTTTATAACATCAACAGGCATAAAAAAGTCGGACATATTATGAGTGCCTTCATTAAAGTGGCTAGCAACAAGAGAAGAAAACCCATCATTAGTAAAATTTGAAACATCAAATTTATGATTATTCATACGTCGTGAAACCGGTTGCATTGTCTGGCCAACATATTGTTTTTGACATTTTTTACACGTTATTAAGTAAATTACTTTTTTCGATTGACAATTAGTATTATATTTTATATCGAATGTCCTTTTTGTGCCGGAACTCGTAAATGTTGAACTTAAGTTGATTCTGGTACAGTGAGAACATCCGTTTTTTTATTACAACTCGTGCTGAAAAAGTAATCACTAGTATCAGTGTTAAGATCTGAACTAAGTAAGAAGTCATACACATTTTTAGGACGTCTGTAAGCAAGAATTGGCGTAAAAGTTTTATGCACAAATTGAAACTTTTGTAAAGGCATTGTCTATCACGGACACCGGGAAGTTTCTGTCTATAAAAAATTCACGTAGTTCATCAAGCGATGATTGAAAATTTTCGTCATCCGATATTATGCGTCGGTATCTCTTAGCCTGGCTATACGATATACCATCTTTACACTTCTTAGGGAGACACGAAGTATAATCCAAGTATTGGTGGTTATTGGTTTCCTTCATGTAGATATTTGTTTCAACGTTCAGAGACTTATTTTTTGGAACTTGAACGTCCAGGAAAGAATCAGAAGTGCCTGATATGGAGTATGTGAATTTGATGTTAGGATGAAAATTGTTGATTCACTGATAAAACTTTCCAATTCAAATGAATGATTCCATACAATGAATATGTCGTCTAGAACTCTTAGCCACAGGGATGGTTTGGCGTTTCTTAAATTAATAAAGTATTTCTCTAACTTTCCCATAAATAGTGATGCAAATGTTGGGGCCACGGAACCCATTGCTGTACCCATTTTCTGTAAATAGAACTAAATACATAATTTATTTATGTTGAAGTTGTTTTTAATAGAGATGTATTATGCAAACCCATCTCGCAAATTATAAATTCATTTCGCGAGATTGAGTCTATTCCATATTTTATATCTATCCAGTAGGCGGAGTTACTGTCAACTGGTGTCCTCGCGCTGCTTGTGTCTTTTAGCGATTCCCATGTTTAAAATTAAATTAGTATTTAGTAGTAAAAATGAAATAGAAATTAAAAATCTCAGCGTCTATATTTTTAAAGCTTTTCAAATTCGATATTCACTTCTTGAATAAATCTTTGTTGCTACATTTCGTAACTATCATCATTACTCACATAGCTAGCAAATGTTTATACATCATCTTGTTTTGTGTAGTTTGTTTTTATTGTTGCATTACTTGCAAATTATAATATGATGCCTTTGATATTTTATGTTGATACTTTTTTGCATTATAGTTTCATGTTATGTTATGTTTTATGTCATGTAACTTACGTATAGTCATATTAACGCAAAGTCAAAGCACAAAAAGGTACACCTTCTCCGTCAAACAAACTTGTTCTCTCGCCTTTTCCTCTTTCTTTAACTACCATTTGTTTTCTTAGATGCGTATCATGAACCAGAAAAATCACTTTTGACCCCCCTCTTACTCTTTCTCTCTCACACACACACTGTACTATTAAATATGTATATTGTCTATAATATTGTTATTAACGGTCAATATATGTTGTATATATGTTCACATAGGCCTCCAGCCCAATGAATTTGAAATAAAGTATCTATCTACATGTGTATAGTAGCGATGCGCACTATTTATCTTCATGAATGAAATATTTGTGCGGATGAATACTGAATTAATATTTAACACAATAGTTTAACAGTTTGAAATGCCATAACAATGTTATAATTCAAAATGAACACAATCCTGCAATATACCCAACTTGTATCGTAACTGCAATCGGCAGAGTTATACACCTAGTTTAAGTGGTACTATTTTTCAACGCCAATGCACGGAGGAGAGGCGTTATGTTTTTGTAAATACAAAACTGGGTGTATCGCTATAGAAGCTCTCGCTTGGCTTTCGCTTTTATAAAGGTTTACTACAGCATACTTATTGTAAATTGATTAACCAAGTATCTCGCGCACATGTTAATGCTGATCAACACTTCTATGTAATAAACAGGTCTTACGAATGACCACGAGTCTAACTCTTTATTTAGCTTAAATTAATGACAGTACTAGTAAGCAATCATAAAACCATTTAAATCACATAAACAATTCTTCTTCGTGACAAAAACCTAAAAATACTAAAAAAGCAATAAAAACATACGTCATTTGCTTGCATTTCTTGACACACTGGCAGCCATATTGATTTTACCTTGTATACAAATGACCGCGAATCGGCCAATCAAATGCAAGATACGAAATCATACTGCAACAGTACTAAACTCCAACCAATGTGCGACCATCTGTCATTTGCAAAACTATCAAAACAGTGTTTTAAGAGATAAAATGTATTAAAACGTGATACAATTATAAAGCAGTATTGATTTATATTGAATTCAAATTACTGTATGAACGATAAATTGACTTGACGGTAGAAATGATATAAATCATAAATGAAAATGTTTGAAAGTCGCGGTATGCATTTTAAACAAATGCTAGGTGGAAATGGAAGTAGAGGCGACGCGCATGTGTCAGTTATTGTTATTATACGGGCATTCGTGGTCATGTATATATCGCGGAAAGAAGTATACAAGGGGTATATCAAGAACACACGAATAAAATTCCGCTTATAACATTTCCAATTAAATGTATGAGTCCAGCTGATTGCATCATTACAATGCCCACTCTTAACTTCGATTAGATATGCCTAACTATGATTAAGTTAACGCATTGTGGTCTTAACGCTCGACAAAACTAACGCTCATCACAAATGTGAATACTAACAATTCGCCATAGAAAGTTTTGCATTGTTCTATTTTCCGAAATAATGTCAGCTTCCCCGTGATCTTTTTACAAATAAATACTAAATAAATATACATATAATAATCGAGGAGTGCTTTTTACCAAATCCAGTTACTGAAAAGTTATAAATCCAATCGCATTTTATGTGTGGCAGTATTAAGATAGTTATATTCACAAATCACAAATGAAGGATCGTTTCTTAAAAAAGAAAACAGACAAAACGAAGAACATGTCCTTGAATAAAAAAGATAAAAAGAACAAAGTGAGAGTAAAATGAAATCAGTAATACATAATTATTGTCCATGGAGTATAATGTCCGTGAAGTTGGCAGCCCAGCAGCCTAGCAGCCCAGCAGCGTGAAGTTAGCAGCCCAGCAGCCTAGCAGCCTAACATATTTCTTCAGTTAAACTGCGCAACAAGTAATGCAAAAACTTTAAAAAATGTGTTGCTGTCATGTTTAATGGAAGAAAAAATACGATTTTTATCGATTTTGTGAATCTGGCAGTGTAGTGGCCGCATAGCGGACTATTATTATAGTCAAACATATCAAATGCACAAGAAATCCGGCTAAACACTTACGAATCGATGATATTATTCATGTCAGTCTGTTGTTTAAACATTTATTAACTGAAAAAATTTTCAATGTGAAATTAGTCGCTGCTAGCAGCGTGAAGTTGGCAGCTAGCAGCGTCTAATTTCACGCACAATTTTTTTTTAAAAATTATATGTTTTCATTTAATTAACGTTCAAACAACAGATTACGCTGCTGGGCTGCCAACTTCACGCTGCTAGCAGCGACTAATTACACATTGAAAAAAAAAGAAAATCATATATTTTCAGTTCATTAATGTCCAAACAACAGACTGACATTATTTTATGCTTTCTGAAGTATTTTTCTTGATTTGTTGTGAAGTTTATCTGCAGAAATATATATTACGCTGTTACGCTGCTGGGCTGCCAACTTCACGGCTAATTTCACATTGAAAAAAAAATGAAAATCATATATTTTCAGTTCATTAATGTCTAAACAACAGACTGACATTATTTTATGCATTCTGAAGTATTTTTCTTGATTTGTTGTGAAGTTTATCTGTAGAAATATATATTACGCTGTTACGCTGCTGGGCTTAATATCTTCACTTACCTACACTTCGACTGACCTAGAGATCATGTATGTAAGTTTTCCATGCTGCAATTAAAATGCTTACTGTTTATCTTTAAAGGCAATGGCAAATAATGTTAATTACTTGACGTCATTTTATAATATCAGAATGGTTTCGTGACTACCTAAATGCTATATATATGTGTGTGTATATAGATAGCAGAATAAATGTATACTAACTAGATAGCTGTACTTGTGTTTTAGCTAATTCCCAATCTGCCAGCTCAGTAGGGTAAAATTGCGGGGGGGGCAACAGTTGTTAATCGATGATAATGACTATTGATATTTCATAACTCTAACGGCATGCAGACGATTCAATTCCGCAGTAATTACTTCCTCTGTACTCGGTCAAGCATTTAAAACTCATTCCATCAAGAAGAATAACTGTAGCAATGACAATAACGACTTATTTTATAACAGTTACTTCCCGTTGGTCTTATTCTAACCTAAGGTATATCTAATGTTGCTTTTTGCCCCAAAATGTTGCTTTGGCCTCCCCAATTTTACCCTACCCAGAAGTAGCAATACTGCACGTGTTATGCATTCCACTAAATGCATGAAATGTGTACACTTGTAAACTCTAGTAATATAGCCAAATTCATGAATCTACTTTAGATATTAAAATTACATTAATGAATGTCCAAGCCTCACATGATGAAAAGTATACATCATAAACAAAATTAATTAATATTGAAATGTTAGTTATTAACTTGTTGAGGAAAGTTGAACACTGGTAGATATAACAGTATCTAAGAGAGTATCTGAACAGATATAATATGATCATTAAGGTATCGTGACTGGATTGTTGGTCATTTCCAGTTTAACCAATTTATAGATTTAGAAACTAAACAATAATTGCATGCTTATACAAGACAGGATATATCTACTTATAACAATATCATGTTTTACATATACAAGACAGAATATATCTACTTATAACAATATTATGTTTTACATATACAGGACAGAATATATCTACTTATAACAATATTATGTTTTACATATACAGGACAGAATATATCTACTTATAACAATATTATGTTTTACATATACAAGACAGAATATATCTACTTATAACAATATTATGTTTTACATATACAGGACAGAATATATCTACTTATAACAATATTATGTTTTACATATACAGGACAGAATATATCTACTTATAACAATATTATGTTTTACATATACAAGACAGGATATATCTACTTATAACAATATTATGTTTTACATATACAAGACAGAATATATCTACTTATAACAATATCATGTTTTACATATACAGGACAGAATATATCTACTTATAACAATATCATGTTTTACATATACAGGACAGAATATATCTACTTATAACAATATTATGTTTTACATATACAGGACAGGATATATCTACTTATAACAATATCATGTTTTACATATACAGGACAGAATATATCTACTTATAACAATATCATGTTTTACATATACAAGACAGGATATATCTACTTATAACAATATCATGTTTTACATATACAGGACAGAATATATCTACTTATAACAATATCATGTTTTACATATACAGGACAGAATATATCTACTTATAACAATATCATGTTTTACATATACAAGACAGGATATATCTACTTATAACAATATTATGTTTTACATATACAGGACAGAATATATCTACTTATAACAATATCATGTTTTACATATACAAGACAGGATATATCTACTTATAACAATATTATGTTTTACATATACAGGACAGAATATATCTACTTATAACAATATTATGTTTTACATATACAGGACAGAATATATCTACTTATAACAATATTATGTTTTACATATACAGGACAGAATATATCTACTTATAACAATATTATGTTTTACATATACAAGACAGAATATATCTACTTATAACAATATTATGTTTTACATATACAGGACAGAATATATCTACTTATAACAATATTATGTTTTACATATACAGGACAGAATATATCTACTTATAACAATATTATGTTTTACATATACAGGACAGAATATATCTACTTATAACAATATCATGTTTTACATATACAAGACAGGATATATCTACTTATAACAATATTATGTTTTACATATACAGGACAGAATATATCTACTTATAACAATATTATGTTTTACATATACAGGACAGAATATATCTACTTATAACAATATTATGTTTTACATATACAAGACAGAATATATCTACTTATAACAATATTATGTTTTACATATACAGGACAGAATATATCTACTTATAACAATATTATGTTTTACATATACAGGACAGAATATATCTACTTATAACAATATTATGTTTTACATATACAAGACAGAATATATCTACTTATAACAATATTATGTTTTACATATACAAGACAGAATATATCTACTTATAACAATATTATGTTTTACATATACAAGACAGAATATATCTACTTATAACAATATTATGTTTTACATATACAGGACAGAATATATCTACTTATAACAATATTATGTTTTACATATACAAGACAGAATATATCTACTTATAACAATATTATGTTTTACATATACAGGACAGAATATATCTACTTATAACAATATTATGTTTTACATATACAGGACAGAATATATCTACTTATAACAATATTATGTTTTACATATACAGGACAGAATATATCTACTTATAACAATATCATGTTTTACATATACAAGACAGAATATATCTACTTATAACAATATTATGTTTTACATATACAGGACAGAATATATCTACTTATAACAATATTATGTTTTACATATACAGGACAGAATATATCTACTTATAACAATATCATGTTTTACATATACAGGACAGGATATATCTACTTATAACAATATCATGTTTTACATATACAGGACAGAATATATCTACTTATAACAATATCATGTTTTACATATACAGGACAGGATATATCTACTTATAACAATATCATGTTTTACATATACAGGACAGAATATATCTACTTATAACAATATCATGTTTTACATATACAAGACAGGATATATCTACTTATAACAATATCATGTTTTACATATACAAGACAGGATATATCTACTTATAACAATATCATGTTTTACATATACAAGACAGAATATATCTACTTATAACAATATCATGTTTTACATATACAAGACAGAATATATCTACTTATAACAATATCATGTTTTACATATACAAGACAGAATATATCTACTTATAACAATATCATGTTTTACATATACAAGACAGGATATATCTACTTATAACAATATCATGTTTTACATATACAAGACAGAATATATCTACTTATAACAATATAAACTTTCGACCACGATATAGGATATATTTACTTATAACAATATAAGGTTTTACATATACAGGACAGAATATATCAACTTATAACAATGTAAATTTTCGACCACGAGATAGGATATATTTACTTATAACAATATCATGTTTTACATATACAGGACAGAATATATCAACTTATAACAATGTAAATTTTCGACCACGAGATAGGATATATTTACTTATAACAATATAAGGTTTTACATATACAGGACAGAATATATCAACTTATAACAATGTAAATTTTCGACCACGATATAGGATATATTTACTTATAACAATATAAGGTTTTACATATACAGGACATAATATATCTACTTACAACAATATAAATTTTCGACCACGAGATAGGATATATTTACTTATAACAATATAAATTTTCGACCACGAGATAGGATATATTTACTTATAACAATATAAATTTTCGACCACGAGATAGGATATATTTACTTATAACAATATAAATATTTTCGACCACGAGATAGGATATATTTACTCATAACAATATAAAGTTTTACATCTACAGGACAGAATATATCTACTTATAACAATATAAAGTCCGAAATTCATTAATTACATGAGACGATTATTAATCACTCGCTTAAAAGATCTACAGCGAGGTCTTTTTTTGAAGACTGTCGCTTTATTTGAAGATGGTTTTCAAAGCGATTTTCGGTGTAACGTAGCGGAAAAATCTATCAGAATCTTGATACTTGTTTTCGTTTTTTAGACTACGGAATTTCTTTAAAGTCAACTATATGATGAACGACGGACGTTAGAAAAATATACTTAAACATTTATAATTACAAAAAAATGTACCTTCAGGCTAATTCTTGTAACATGATTCTTATAAAATTATACAGAATAGTTATCGCTGTTCATAATAAAAAAAAAACGTTGTAAATTACTGACGATATTCGTTTATAGAATACCAACTAAACATAATAGTTGTTACCAATCAATTAGAATAGACTTTATACAGTGCATTTGATATGAATATAATATTAAGCATATAATTATGGTTCAGTTTTTAAATCTATAAATAGGTTAAACTTGATAAGACCAACAAGCCAGTCACGATACATTAATGAGTATTTCATACTTGAATTGTAACATACGCTCAAGGTTTTCAAAATAAATAATCCAAACCACAATCAGATTTATGTTGTTATGAAAAAACGGGATAAGAACATCACAGTAAAAGACATGCCATTGTAAACATCACAAATAGTCATACACAGGGCGCTGGTATGTCACTGTAAAACTCACAGACTGGTACATTGACACAGAGCACTGGTATGTCATTTTATACTTCACAGACTGGTACATTGACACAGAGCGCAGGTATGTCACTGTAAACATAACATCACAGACTGGTACATTGACACAGAGCGCTTGTATGTCATTTTATACTTCACAGACTGGTACATTGACACAGAGCGCTGGTATGTCACTGTAAACATAACATCACAGACTGGTACATTGACACAGAGCGCTGGTATGTCACTGTAAACATAACATCACAGACTGGTACATTGACACAGAGCGCGTGTATGCCATTTATACTTCACAGACTGGTACATTGAGCGCAGGTATGTCACTGTAAACATCACAGACTGGTACATTGACAGAGAGCGCTTGTATGTCATTGTAAACTCACAGACTGGTACATTGACACAGAGCGCTGGTATGTCATTGTAAACATCACAGACTGGCTGTAAACTTCACATGCAGTTACATCGACACCGTGTGCTGGTACTATGGCTAACACAGAAACAGGAGAGCAGCAGAAGTTCACAGTCTGTCCGCTCGAAGTAGAGCAATTATTATAAAGGATGTAGCATTCACTGACGAATCCACTACCACTTGCTGCCGGGCAAATGATTGTATTCATCACACTAGACTGCGAAATATGAGAAAGACAATTAATTGATAGTATCATTAACAGATCAGTGATTACAAAACCACGGTCGAATTTAAGTAAATTGCAGAAATCAATCAACGCTTGTTTTGTGTGTCTTTTTACGTTTCCTGTCTATTTGTGTCCAATCACGTGAGTGAATCTAAGTAGCTATGTCAACAAAAGTAATAAAACCAGTCGTACTTTTTTGTAAGCTTTGAACAATATATAAATAACATATATACCTTACCCTGACTGCTGGTTTGTTTAACTTGCGCATGGCCGCGAGAACACACAGATTATCAACACAAAGGTCACGAAAATAATTTTCTTAAAAGAGCAATCCATGTTAACTTAGCAAAATGTTTAATAGTTATTTCGAATATCGATAAGCTTACACAACAGACGACGACAATATAACAACTAATTATAAACATTGTATTATTATAACATTCGGTTGTCTCAGTGACGAGGCCCGATTTGACCACAACTAAATATGTTATAGTTTCCCTGTGAAGTGTAGCGTAAATAAAACATTTAAAAGTATATAACTCGTTTAAAATGCGTCATCATGTCCATAATCATACACAGTGTCCATTCTATGTACATTTTATAACTAAACACAGTGGACTCACCTTGGCTAGAACTCGATGAATTCGAACATCCTGGAAAACAAGAACTCGTCCTCCTGTCCACATTGTTCTTGTTAAATTACGTTCTATACAGTTCAACTTCGCATGGCTACCAGTACATAAACTTGAACGCTCGAACCAATAATCGGGATAATATCTACTATGTTATAAAATTACATTTTCACAACTTAGAGGTCCATGTTAACTTCATTGTAACGACCACATATCTCCAGGACGATTTTCATTAGAAATGAATTTCTACATTTTAACTTGTTAATTAATTTGTGTATTAAATAACCTGAATATTAAAATCGTTATTTTGGTACCAAAATGGGGTCTGAACAAAAAGGGTGATCCTTATTTAGTATGATCTTTCCATCATACATCAACAAAACATGTGTCAAGATAAACAAGTATTCCATTCGCTTTCATGACTCCCCCTCTTTCTTTATGATCTAAGGAAAAAACATACACTTTGTTATATTTCATGTAAAATAATCTATGCTTAAATTCCAACCTTAGCGGACCCGTCCCGGACCTCAAAGCACTGTCCCGATTCAGATCTCAGCACTGAACCGGTACACAGCCATATCGGGACAGCCCTAGTCTTAAGCGGCACTGTGGACTTAGAAAGTCTTCCCACAATCCTTACTAATGAACAGAACTTTAAATGGCATATCAATTAATTTGTGTACTTAAATATTGCATCATCTACTTTTTATTTGGTTTCTTTGGGCATGAATATTAACAATGAATAAAAGCCAAAACAAGAAAGACATTTATTTAAATCATCGTTTTTTTGTGATTAAAAGATGATCGTTCGTAAACAATGCAAGTAGCCGATAGCGCAACATTGGTTTTTAATCAGTCGACTACCGATAGTTTTGTGAGATCAATATTTTATCCGGAATTTTGTCGTGCGTGCGCAACAAACCGTAATCAATCAGTCTGTCATTGTCTGTGACAAGAAATGTAAATAAAATAAGAAAACCGCCTCAAAGAAGAATGATAATATGATAATAACAACTAAATGTAGACAAGTATATGCAGATAATTTTCTTTTTTATACGCATTTTCGTCACTGAATTGTGAACGTGATGTTTCTTGACAAGTTTACGGTTAGAACGTTTCTCAGTGCGATCGTTCTTTCATGAAAATTCACGTTTTTTCCTCACCCACGACTTAAGGAAATGCAACCATACATATTTGGCAATATCTTTCTTGTCTTAGAATTCTATTTTTTGAACATCTACCTGTGTGTATTCCTAATAATTGTGAAGAAGTTTTTATACGTGTAATAAGATATCATAAGTTATAAGGTACACCATCTAGATATGTTTCATATCCATGGTTCTTTTTGCAAATTTTATACAGATCAAATACTAATTGCGGACGATTGTTGCAGAATATCATCTATAACACGTTGTTTGAAAATATGTTCCCAAGTAATTAAAATCATCCACTACTTCAATATTTGCACCATTGTAAGTCCACGCTTTAGTTTTTGATTATCTAATCTTTTAATTTCTGAATACAATTACTTTGTTTATTTTGCTATGTTTGCCACCAAGCCACAAATTGACAATTTATGCTCAATAAATTTAAGTGATTTTGTATCTCTTGTGGGGATTTACCTAATAATGACCTTACAATGATATTTACGTGTCGATGAGCGCAATTTACGCAACAAAAGAACGGAATTTTAATAGAGTACTTTGATTTTCACACTTCTGGGACAATTAACTAATTATTACAATTCGTTTGCTTCAGTTTACAGTCATAAATTTATAGCATCAAACACTAATGTCTAAAAATTATGCTAATCACGAGAAAAAGGACTATAAACATTATGTGAACGAAGTAAATATCTTATTAACGAATCTCAAATGTGTTTGCCAAACAACTGGGATCATTATTTGTGAATGCAATTATGTCATAAATAAGGTATTCATACTACTGTTGCTTTTTATTGCACCAACGATACACGCGAACGATTTGCGTGATCTTGTCATGTAGAAAACATGAATATATTCATGTATACAAAATTTTATCTAATCTACAAGCTATATATATTTTAACAATCAACAAGCATGTATACTACTCTTTAACTTCATGGAGTATATTTCACTAACGCAATTGGAATATAACGCAAACGCCGGTTCAGATTCACGGCATAAGATTCACCCGTACCCTTCCAAAAATACATCACTACAACAGAAACCCTGCGCTCGCCTAAAGACACTGGTTACTCGTGATCTATCCTATACAAAGCAAATTATTTTAAGAACTAAGTTGGGGTTATCGGTGGTCTAGTGATAACGCGCTTGACTACCTAACGAGTGGTCGTGAGTTAGAATGTTGGTCTCGCTTTTCGATAATACAGGGACCCTTTTTCTGTGTCCCTATCCAAACTACCGAGCAAAGTACTGTGTCTGGACATTCACAGGGAAGAGAGCGAGGCGTATATCGGTGCTTTACACCGGGTACGATGAAAAAGAAGAATAAGAAAAGAGGCATAAATTCCCGGTTCTCTTTATTTAATTTCCCCCTTTCTCTGTGGAGGTCTAAAATTGAAAGTAGCTGTCGAATGAGCCGTTAAATAACAGATAAACTAAATAACTAACAGATGCGAATGTTTCGAACAAATCTACACTTCAATGGCTCAAAGTTTTTACAGCAAAATAATATACATTAGTGTACGTTGTTTCCGTCAGCCAGTTGACGCAAACATACAGTTACTCATTTAAACAAAGCCTCGGGCATAGATAAAGATACCATTTGGTACGCATTGATATAAAAATGACAAAAACACCTTTCACACCTATGTAAAGCACATTTCTCAAAAAGCATTCATCATGCATTTTAACAGATCAGGTGTTCATTAACTAGAGGCCCGGGACCGTTCCTTACTTGGTGGCGCAAATGCTTTAACATGAAGTATAACACTTTTTTTCTTCTTCTTAAATCATTAGCGGAAGTCATGAAAATATGTTTAAGAAAATGGAAACATGACATTGATACCTAGTTTACGTTGTCATATTTTTCATTGACGTATGATGGAAAGAGGATAATCTATTACAGATCTCCTTTCATGTTGTGAAAATGTATTGTTCGACTCAGAGATGGAATAAAATGCTTGTAAATATTGACTATATGACACTAAAAGTATTATTGTCTCGAGCGTTCAAGTTTATGTGGTAAGTGTGTAAAACATGAAATAAAAACATTTAGGAAAGGGAAATAAAAATGGTGTTCGAATTTACCGAGTTCCAGCCAATGTGAGTCCACTGTATTTAGCAATGAAAACCTGCCAGAATGAACACTATGTATGATTATGGACATGCCTACACCTTTTCTCGATTCGTTTTTTCATGAACGAGTGACATACTTAAATGTTTTATGATTAAAGCTACACTTTGCATCGAAACTAAAATATATTCAGTTCAAATCTGTAATGATGTTGTAAGTCGGGCCTCGTCACTTAGAAGCGAATTTATTGTAATATAATGCTTACAATCAGTGGTTATGTTGCTGTATTAATTTATCTATTTATTCGAAATAACTACTGAAACAATTTGCTAAATAGACATGGATTGCTCATTTAAGCAAGTTGTTTTCGTGACCTTTGTGTTGATAATCTGTGTGTTCACGCGGCCATGCCAATGTTCAACAAGCCAGCAGTCAGGAGAAGGTATGTTATTTATACATATTTCAAAGATTACAAAAAAGTACGACCGGTTCAATTGCTTGAGTTGTAATTGACATAACTACCAAGGCTGTATCACTTGATTGGACATAAGTAGACGGGAAACATAAAAAAGAACACACTGAACAAACATTTATTGATTTCGACAATTTCCTAAAACTCGACCGTGTTTTTGCAATCATTGGTCTATTCATGATCTTCTTCTTGTTGTTCGTCTCGATATATACACTGTCACTGCTCCTGTGTATAGACGTAGAAATTTCGTTCCAGTGTGGTGCTTTTTTGCCGCACTTCTTTTCCATACTGTCCCAGAAGCGGGCACCTTTATAGTTCGAGTCCTAATGTTTGACTTTCAGTACAACAGGAGCATTGTAGTGATTGAGACAACTTGAGCTTGTTTAAATACAAATGTGCATTGTATGTCCAGTGTGTAGCCTCACTGATATCATTTATTCAGCTCTAAATAGAAGATGGTAGTCATATTTGACTGTCCTTGGCTTCATCAGAGTCTTCTTCAACTTTTCTTTCTCCTCGTGACTGACCTCGTTTTATGGCTGGTCAACTTCAGCTCCAAGCTTAGCGTGCTTGTCTGCTTACTCATTTCCAGGGATTTCACAGTAGGCTGGGATCCATTACAGTGCCAGATCTCGGTGCTGGTTGAGTTAGCAGATTTTTGTTGAAAGAGGTGGTAGATTGATATTGCATAGGGCTTCAATGATGGACAGAGCATCAGTAAGGATAACCACCTTGGAGCTGTCTTCTTGTTACTCTTCAATAGGCATAATTGCTTGCACAATATTCTCCATTTCTGATCTATAGTTTGGACAGTGTCTTCATGTTGCGCAACTAGCTGTCTCCTTTTGTCAATTGCATAGGTGATATAGATATATACCAGCTCCCACATTTTGGACAGCGGCTGTTGCTGAGCCGTCTGTAGATATATAATATAATTATATACTAGTAAGTCCATGTCTCTGTTGGGTAGTCCAGATATATCATGGGTTGGTAGTCTCATCTTGTTTGATGACATATTGGGGACAATTGTGCATAAGTATACACTGGACAGGTCGAGTTTCCATGGATCAGGTAGATTGGTCTTTCGAAGAGGGGTTAATCATGGTCCAAGTCTGCAGCCATGAAGTTTAGTTTCCTGATTGGATTGGTTTATGAAGCGGCTGAAATTGCAGCCGATTCTTTTGACTTCACAGGATTGTCTGACAGGTACTTATACACAACAGCTTGTAACATAGCCTTTGCGGCTCTCTTGTAACTGAGTGGTAGAATATATTAGTGAGATTTTCCATAGCTTCTATTTAATTTTATTGCACCTGCGATCACCCGCAGGGCTTGTTTTGTACCTTGTCTAGCACTTGATAATTTAATTTATGCAGTGGTCAACCATGCTGGTAAGCCGCATTAGAGATGGGGTCTTATCGTGCCCTTGTACACAGTTTTGAGAATAGTCTTGCTTCCTCCTCAGGTGGTGCCTCTCAGCTTACGGAGGATAGCTAGCTTTTTCTGTGTCCTTCCTTCAGCTTGTCTTATATGGTGCTTCCAAATAAGCTGTTTGTCAAAGGTCACACCGGGATACTGGTTGGCATCCTCTCCCACATCTGTCAAATGTGTGTTGTGCATCTGGATTGTTGCAAACGAAGCAAGATATGTGATGTCATCTGGTCCTTGGGAGTTTTAAGCTTTGAGCTGCCTCAACGCTACTTGTAGCTTATTAAGACTTTTTGATTTCCCAAAATATACAAAACACTCGAAAAACAGTCCAAAGTTTCACCAAATCAACAGAAATTTAGGTACATGTATGTCGATTTGATATCAAACTGCTTATCTGAGCGTAGGGTTAACCCTTACTTCAATAAACAAACATGCTTTTCGAGGTGCAACTTTGTTGCTCTTATGCGATTTGCGCTGAAAACAAAAAGGTATCGCTGTACACTCACCTATTTCAACAATGAAGAATCCGTACTAATATTAGACCGCGCCACGCCGTTTGCCGATTGGATACAGTATATTTAACCATCCATACGACAATATCTTTTTCATCATTTTGATGTCAACATGGAGCCATCGGTTATCAAAGCAGTTGACTTTTACAATTATATTATGACAATGTCCGTATCACTGACGAATCGTCATTCGCAATAAATTTGTTCAGGCAATTAGTAAAAAAATTAGCTTGAAATGTAAAATTTATCGGTAGAAATATATTTGTGTTTTGATATGTCATTCTGTTTTATATGGACAATTTTACTATTCTGTACCACAGATTTGCAATATCAAAGGTTGAAAATACACCGTTCCCGAAGCTTATTGTGACTGTAAGGCAACTCTATGTCATAGTACTGTTAACGAAGACCTGTCTTTATTACTTTTTGATACGATACTTTCAAAATAGCAAAATATTACTTACACACAAACACATACTTTTATGTATCTGTTAATGTGCTGAATCCATCTTCGACCAGAACAATCATATTGCCATCAATTACCTAAGTGCACAATAAATACGAGTAAACAAGTACATGTAAATATATTGTTACATACAGTAGTTAAACCACAGGCCTTTAATAATACGTGCTACACTTGGTGTTTACTTTTGTCACATCGACTGATAAGATTTCCAGATTTCGATTAATGAAATCGTCACATTAGGATTAAAAGGGTCTATTGGACAAGTATGAAGGAGTAAGATAGGGCCTTTTAATTTTAAAGTGACCATATATACAGCGTATAAAAATATACATTCTAATCTATATATATTTATCGCTTGTTAACACTAATTCGGATTTGTAATTATTATTTCAGACATGAGTCAAGCACAGAGTTGCAGCAACACATGTCCGCCAAGTTGGTTTTCAGTTTTCGAACCATACGAACAACAGTTGAGCGTAAGTCATGGGAATAACTTATATACAGCGGTCGATTCGCCTAATAAGTAACACGTTTTATACTGATAATTTTTTCATGGACTCTACATTGACCAGTTATAGCTTGTCTTTCCATATGGAGCCGACAACTTCTCCATACATGGAAGAATCTTCACATTTTTAGTCATAATTCAGTGGAAGGACATGACCTGCCTCGACCAAAAACATGCATAGCCACAAATTTAGTTTTACGCCACCTCATTGACGACATATTTAGGATCAGGTGTTAATGTATTTCAATCGGATATGAGACTAACTTTCCAACATGTGCTCTTCATATCTAGGTTTTACTTGTGATTTGAATATTGTAAACATCTATGAACACGCGAAAAAAACTAATCCTTTTCCTTTAATCAAATTATCAATTACTTACACAACATGTTGTATGTCATAAACCACATAATCGACGACGTTCACACTGGGAAGCACGTCACTGCATCACAGATAAGGCCAGAGTTTTTTATCTTTAAAATGGAATAAAAATAAAAGTGTGAAAGTGATATTTTATTTTAATTTTTGCGCCGGTTCTTCCGAGCCATGCCACAAAAAATAAAAATTCTCCGTACAATAGCAGCGGAATACTCTGACATCATCCTTCTCTTAGTATAATTATGTCCGAGATGTTGCGCTTAATTGGTTCCCTATTATTTTGGCTGTTTATTGTCTTTAGCAGTGCGTGCAGGGAATCAGTTTGCCTATATTATGGCGCTATCGGGTCGACACGAATTTGTCAAAGTTTTTATTCAATCCGCCTGTCTATAATGCTTTGTCACTGTATTGGTAATACAATGAACGTTAAAGCAGACTACAAAGCATAGGCATGCACACTATTTTCACAGTAGTCCAGATAGCATGCGAATCTGCGCAAAATGGGAGTAAAACAAGAAAAATCTACCCTTCCAAGTGGGTCAAACCTTTCTAAAATTTGTCCGGTGGTCAAAAAATATGTTGACCCTATGAAATCATGCACGTTCCTACGTATGCAATGTCTACAAAATATGCTAAAACTGTGTTCGTTTGCAAAATATTTATTTGATTGTCTTGATTTTGCAGTTTTATTCATCCATTTCAATTTCAATGAGTGAAATGCATACCCATGGCCCTAAAATCATCTAGAGCAATGCATTAAACCACATAAGATGCTCTAATTTAAAAGTAAATGCATGTACATGCATATATATGCTGTATGGGCCTGTTTATATTCTAAGTAATATGAAGTAGTTTTAGTCCAAAATGAAAGTAACTTTTAAACTTCAGTAAGAGGCAGAAGTAAATTTCAGTGACTATAAAAGTGGTGGTAAAATGCTATTCAAAATGTTCCAAATTGCAGATATTATCCTTTATTATCTATGAAAATATAACACACTGTGTAATAAACAAACCTTAGTATTAAACAGAAAGTTTTTGCTTTCTGTACAGTATACAACAAAAATAAAAAATGAAATGAAAAATTTCATTTTATTTTTATTTATTTTTTGTCGACTCCAACTGTTTATCACTTTTATTTTTATTCCCTCCTCCGACTGCTCATTTGGGAAAAAAATCTCGTAAAACTAATAAAAAAAAACTCTGGCCTAAATGGATATCAATTTATTGTCTTTCTAATATTTCTCAGCCTAGTGTGATGACTTCAAGTATTTGCCCTGCAGCAAGGAACAGCGGATTTATCGGTGAATGCACTAATACTAATCATACCTGTACTACTTCGAGCGGAGAAAATGTTAACTTCTGCTGCTGTCCTGCTACTGATTTAAACGTACTTCAGAGCTGCTTTACAAATTCTAATTCAATTTGCATTCCAGATGATAATACACGTAAGTTGAATCCTTAAGCACGGAAGATTATTAGTACAAATTTATTTATTTGCAATAGATTTATTTGCATAAACTTTTACAAGTTTATCGCCATTTACAAAATGCTATAAACAAGATGGCGATAACAAAATACAAGTACAAATGAGAAAATAATTATAATGCAATACAAATACTTATGAATAACAATTATATATCAATTATGCTCTTAATACATTTGCTAAAAAATGAATTTTGATAATCTATTTAATGAATGAATGTTTGATGCGTTTAACAATTTTTTGAATTTAAAAATATTTGGCCAATGATTGTAATATTTATGTAAATAGTATTTTCTTAAATTTCTGTAGAATGGACACACTAATAAATCAAAGTACTGAAAGTACTGTCGGACTTGATTTTTACCATACGAGACAAAAGAGAGAAATGTGTACCCACATCGTTCGAGCCCATACAAATATTTTGACATTTAAAATTACGGACCGATTTTTCATTCATATTGTAATGCAGGTTTTATACATATAGGTAAATGACATAAGCTAGGGCTTTACTATAGTCCCTTTGCTAAAATTCTAAATGAAAAAAGCCTGATATTGGAAAGTTTAATGATTAGCACATTAATTGAGGACAATTTAATTGCATTAAAAACTCTTTATTGTACAAAAATAGTAAAAAACACCTCAGTAACAGTAAATACAAACATTGATTCTTCTGGTTTTAACACAACAGAACATCGTCGCATTGAACACATTCAGGGTCACTCAAATAAAAAAGGTCCTGACACAGTAGAGTAAGACCTATATGACCTATAGTTAACCCGATGTTGCATGAAATTAACACGTGATTGTGTAATTCTAAATAATCTGGCGTAAAAGGAACTCTTAAACAGTAAATTTTAAAAGCACGTATCCAGTAATTTACGTTCGTATTTAGCGACTCGAATTATTATCCTTAAGCCGCAGTTTTAACATTCAACCTTCGATAAATCAAACTCCCCACATCGGTTACGCTTTGCTACTTGCCACTGTGGGGAGGGAGTCTATAAATAGCGATTCCGTCATCAAAATAACACTAGTTGTTGTGAATATCACGGAATACGATTAAATGAGAATTCGCTTTGTAATATTAAGAAATGTTAGAAAGGCACAAAACACACACATCGATGGTAAATTGTTGCAAATGCATGAATACGTCCGTGGAGATTTTTCTGAACTATCGAACGAAAACCGAAAGTAGAACTACTTTTACGGCAAGATATTTTATTGGACAGTGAATACGCGGTTTTAATTCTACGCATTTGAAAATCTCATGTATCTACCGACAAGCACTTATTTAGATACATGACTCTTTCCATGTAGTTACAATAGAATGATTTGAAATGTATTTAGATCTGACACACTTAATTGGGGAAAGATTCCAGATACTTCTATATAAACATACCATTTAGTTGCATACTATTTCCTTTATGTGGCATTCTTTTAACCAAGCTGTTATGGAGTCCAGCGACAAATATAAGTCAACGATTACAAAGGACTTGATTTTGATAAAAATCAAGTCCAAAAATGGTATTCGTTTTCGATACTTAACATGCTACATTTATTACATAATATTTGTTCTTTTGGAATATTCCTATGTCTACCTTCTTCAATTAACAAATTGTGAGAGGAGCATCTAAATCTTGTTAAGGCTATTATGTATTTATCATTATTTATATTTAAATATTGTTCGACCTGAAAATTAGTTTTGTATATAAGATAGTTTTCCAACTTTGGTAGAGTATTTATTACGTTGAACCATTTCTGATAATATTGATCATATAAACATCTAATTAAACTTGACTAGTATTAGGGCAATGGTTTTCAACTTAGCAAGATAGACGTTTGTAAACATGGCAATTCTGAAAAAATATATCTAGTGTTTATACTTTAGTTATATAATTACACATTTGTGACCGTCTTGGCACATCTACCGAAGATTACTTTGATTAGATAGTCTGATTTAAGCCGGTTGAAGTGTGAAAGCTTTGCTATTGTGAAGCTAAAATGATGTTGCTATAATGTAGTTATGTTAAAATTTCTGCTAAACGTTTGTTGATGTACGCTGGAAAATATAAATGATTGTCACAGTTACGCGGTGCTTGTGTTAGTCCGTGGTGACGAGCTGTTTCGGGTAACAACACCTAGCCTCTGTGTCAATGAAGAAATATGTGATGTTTACAGTGACATACCAGCGCTCTGTGTCAACGTACTAGTCTGTGATGTTTACAGTGACATACCAGCGCTCTGTGTCAATGTACATGTCTTTGATGTTTACAGTGATATACCAGCGCTCTGTGTCAATGTACATATATGTAATGTTTACAGTGACATACCAGCGCACTTTGTCAATGTACGAGTATGTGATGTTTGCAGTGACATTCCAGCGCTCTGTGTCAGTGTACCTGTCTTTGATGTTTACAGTGATTTACCAGCGCTCCGTGTCAATGTACAAATATGTGATGTTCACAGTGACATACCAGCGCTCTGTGTCAATGTACCAGTCTGTGATGTTTACAGCGCTATGTCAATGTGCTAGTCTGTGATGTTTACTGTGACATACCAGCGCTATGTGTCAATGTACCAGTCTTTGATGTTTACAGTGATATACCAGCGCTCAGTGTCAATGTACAAATATGTGATGTTTACAGTGACATACCAGCGCTCTGTGCCAATGTACCAGTCTGTGATATTTACAATGACATACCAGCGCTCTGTGTCAATGTACCTGTATGTGATGTTTACAGTGACATACCAGCGCTCTGTGTAAATGTACCAGTCTGTGATGTTTACAATGACATACCAGCGCTCTGTGTCAATGTACCTGTATGTGATGTTTACAGTGACATACCAGCGTTCTGTGTCAATGTACTAGTTTGTGATGTTTACAGTGACATACCAGCGCTCTGTGTCCATGTACCAGTCTCTGATGTTTATAGTGACATACCAGTACTATGTGTCAGTGTACATGTATGTGATGTTTACAGTGACATACCAGCGATCTGTGTCAATGTACTTGTATGTGATGTTTACAGTGACATACCAGCACTCTGTGTCAATGTACCAGTCTGTGATGTTTACAGCGCTCTGTGTTAATGTACTAGTCTGTGATGTTTACAGCGCTCTGTGTCAATGTACCAGTCTGTGATGTTTACAGCGCTCTGTGTCAATGTACTAGTCTGTGATGTTTACAGCGCTGTGTCAATGTACTAGTCTGTGATGTTTACAGTGACATACTAGCGCTCCGTGTCAATGTACATGTATGTTATGTTTACAATGACATACCAGTGCTTTCTTTCAATGTACCTGTATGTGATGTTAACAGTGACATACTAGCGCTATGTGTCAATATGCCAGTCTGTGATGTTTATAGTGACATACCAGCGCTCCGTGTCAATGTTCATGAATGTTATGTTTACAATGACATACCAGCGCTCTGTGTCAATGTACCTGTATGTGATGTTTACAGCGACATACCAGCGCTCTGTGTCAATGTACCTGTATGTGATGTTTACAGTGACATACCAGCGCTCTGTGTCAATGTACCTGCATGTGATGTTTACAATGACACACCAGCGCTCTGTGTCAATGTACCAGTATGTGATGTTTACAGTGACATACCAGCGCTCTGTGTCAATGTACCTGTATGTGATGTTTTCAGTGACATACCAGCGCTCTGTGTCAATGAACATATAAGTGATGTTTACAGTGACATACCAGCGCTCTTTGTCAATGTACAAATATGTGATGTTTCCAGTGACATACCAGCGCTCTGTGTCAATGTACAAATATGTGATGTTTACAGTGACATACCAGCGCTCTGTGTCAATGTACTAGTCTGTGATGTCTACAGCGCTGTGTCAATGTACCTGTCTGTGATGTTTATAGTGACATACCAGTACTATGTGTCAGTGTACATGTATGTGATGTTTACAGTGACATACCAGCGATCTGTGTCAATGTACTTGTATGTGATGTTTACAGTGACATACCAGCACACTGTGTCAATGTACCAGTCTGTGATGTTTACAGCGCTCTGTGTTAATGTACTAGTCTGTGATGTTTACAGCGCTCTGTGTCAATGTACCAGTCTGTGATGTTTACAGCGCTCTGTGTCAATGTACCAGTCTGTAATGTTTACAGTGACATGCCAGCGCTCTGTGTCAATGTACCAGTCTGTGATGTTTACAGCGCTCTGTGTCAATGTACCAGTCTGTGATGTTTACAGCGCTCTGTGTCAATGTACCAGTCTGTGATGTTTACAGCGCTCTGTGTCAATGTACCAGTCTGTAATGTTTACAGTGACATACCAGCGCTCTGTCTCAATGTACCAGTCTGTAATGTTTACAGTGACATACCAGCACTCTGTGTCAATGTACCAGTCTGTGATGTTTACAGTGACTTACAAGCGCTCTGTGTCAATGTAACAGTCTGTGGTGTTTACAGCGCTCTGTGTCAATGTGCTAGTCTGTGATGTGACAGCGCTCTGTGTCAATGTTCCAGTCTGTGATGTTTACAGCGTTCTGTGTCAATGTTCCAGTCTGTGATGTTTACAGTGACATACCAGCGCTATATGTCAATGTACCAGTCTTTGATATTTACAGTGACATACCAGCGCTTTGTGTCAATGTACCAGTCTGTGATGTTTACAGCGCTCTGTGGTAATGTACTAGTCTATGATGTTTACAGCGCTCTGTGTCAATGTACCAGTCTGTAATGTTTACAGTGACATACCAGCGCTCTGTGTCAATGTACCAGTTTGTGATGTTTACAGTGCTCTGTGTCAATGTTCCAGTCTGTGATGTTTACAGGGACTTACAAGCGCTCTGTGTCAATGTAACAGTCTGTGATGTTTACAGCGCTCTGTGTCAATGTTCCAGTCTGTGATGTTTACAGCGCTATGTCAATGTGCTAGTCTGTGATGTTTACTGTGACATACCAGCGCTATGTGTCAATGTACCAGTCTTTGATGTTTACAGTGATATACCAGCGCTCAGTGTCAATGTACAAATATGTGATGTTTACAGTGACATACCAGCGCTCTGTGCCAATGTACCAGTCTGTGATATTTACAATGACATACCAGCGCTCTGTGTCAATGTACCTGTATGTGATGTTTACAGTGACATACCAGCGCTCTGTGTAAATGTACCAGTCTGTGATGTTTACAATGACATACCAGCGCTCTGTGTCAATATACAAATATTTGATTTTTACAGTGACATACCAGCGTTCTGTGTCAATGTACTAGTTTGTGATGTTTACAGTGACATACCAGCGCTCTGTGTCCATGTACCAGTCTGTGATGTTTATAGTGACATACCAGTACTATGTGTCAGTGTACATGTATGTGATGTTTACAGTGACATACCAGCGATCTGTGTCAATGTACTTGTATGTGATGTTTACAGTGACATACCAGCACTCTGTGTCAATGTACCAGTCTGTGATGTTTACAGCGCTCTGTGTTAATGTACTAGTCTGTGATGTTTACAGCGCTCTGTGTCAATGTACCAGTCTGTGATGTTTACAGCGCTCTGTGTCAATGTACTAGTCTGTGATGTTTACAGCGCTGTGTCAATGTACTAGTCTGTGATGTTTACAGTGACATACTAGCGCTCCGTGTCAATGTACATGTATGTTATGTTTACAATGACATACCAGTGCTTTCTTTCAATGTACCTGTATGTGATGTTTACAGTGACATACTAGCGCTATGTGTCAATATACCAGTCTGTGATGTTTATAGTGACATACCAGCGCTCCGTGTCAATGTACATGAATGTTATGTTTACAATGACATACCAGCGCTCTGTGTCAATGTACCTGTATGTGATGTTTACAGCGACATACCAGCGCTCTGTGTCAATGTACCTGTATGTGATGTTTACAGTGACATACCAGCGCTCTGTGTCAATGTACCTGCATGTGATGTTTACAATGACACACCAGCGCTCTGTGTCAATGTACCAGTATGTGATGTTTACAGTGACATACCAGCGCTCTGTGTCAATGTACCTGTATGTGATGTTTTCAGTGACATACCAGCGCTCTGTGTCAATGAACATATAAGTGATGTTTACAGTGACATACCAGCGCTCTTTGTCAATGTACAAATATGTGATGTTTACAGTGACATACCAGCGCTCTGTGTCAATGTACAAATATGTGATGTTTACAGTGACATACCAGCGCTCTGTGTCAATGTACAAATATGTGATGTTTACAGTGACATACCAGCGCTCTGTGTCAATGTACAAATATGTGATGTTTACAGTGACATACCAGCGCTCTGTGTCAATGTACTAGTCTGTGATGTCTACAGCGCTGTGTCAATGTACCTGTCTGTGATGTTTATAGTGACATACCAGTACTATGTGTCAGTGTACATGTATGTGATGTTTACAGTGACATACCAGCGATCTGTGTCAATGTACTTGTATGTGATGTTTACAGTGACATACCAGCACACTGTGTCAATGTACCAGTCTGTGATGTTTACAGCGCTCTGTGTTAATGTACTAGTCTGTGATGTTTACAGCGCTCTGTGTCAATGTACCAGTCTGTGATGTTTGCAGCGCTCTGTGTCAATGTACCAGTCTGTAATGTTTACAGTGACATGCCAGCGCTCTGTGTCAATGTACCAGTCTGTGATGTTTACAGCGCTCTGTGTCAATGTACCAGTCTGTGATGTTTACAGCGCTCTGTGTCAATGTTCCAGTCTGTGATGTTTACAGCGCTCTGTGTCAATGTACCAGTCTGTAATGTTTACAGTGACATACCAGCGCTCTGTGTCAATGTACCAGTCTGTAATGTTTACAGTGACATACCAGCACTCTGTGTCAATGTACCAGTCTGTGATGTTTACAGTGACTTACAAGCGCTCTGTGTCAATGTAACAGTCTGTGGTGTTTACAGCGCTCTGTGTTAATGTGCTAGTCTGTGATGTGACAGCGCTCTGTGTCAATGTTCCAGTCTGTGATGTTTACAGCGTTCTGTGTCAATGTTCCAGTCTGTGATGTTTACAGTGACATACCAGCGCTATATGTCAATGTACCAGTCTTTGATATTTACAGTGACATACCAGCGCTTTGTGTCAATGTACCAGTCTGTGATGTTTACAGCGCTCTGTGGTAATGTACTAGTCTATGATGTTTACAGCGCTCTGTGTCAATGTACCAGTCTGTAATGTTTACAGTGACATACCAGCGCTCTGTGTCAATGTACCAGTCTTTAATGTTTACAGTGACATACCAGCGCTCTGTGTCAATGTACCAGTTTGTGATGTTTACAGTGCTCTGTGTCAATGTTCCAGTCTGTGATGTTTACAGGGACTTACAAGCGCTCTGTGTCAATGTAACAGTCTGTGATGTTTACAGCGCTCTGTGTCAATGTTCCAGTCTGTGATGTTTACAGCGCTCTGTGTCTATGTACTAGTCTGTGATGTTTAAAGCTTTGTAATGTTTACCTTGGTATACCATATCAGCGTCTTTTGTTGTGGTGTTCTTGATCTCGTTTTTTTAGAATAATATAAATCCGATTGCGGTGTGCAAATTGTTCAATACAGTACTCCTGACACTATTCAAATAAATGATACTCGTTTAAATATCGTGACCGTCTTGTTGGTCAAATCAAGTTTCACAAATTCATAAATTCAAAAACTAACGCATAATTATACACTTTAAAATCAATCAACTGTAGAAAGTCCATTGCAAGTGATTTGAATCAAATATTATATTTACAATGTAGTTGGTCTTCTATAAACCAACATCGTCCGTAATTTACATACTTTTGAAAAGCAATAACTACTCGATTTATAGGAAAACAACAATTAGCCTTAAAATAACTATAGATGCACACAAATGTATATGTACAGGCCATTGTACATGAATTTTAGCTATCAAAATTTGATGGAATGCTTTATTTCATCGGAATTCATTATTAAATTAGACGATCATGATGTGACAGGCTACATGTGTCATTAATTGCTCGCTAAAAAACTGTGCAGCGGGTGTCGTTTTTTTAAATAAAGATTGTCGCTTTATTTGAAAATGAAATAAAACGATATTCGGTGTTTTGTAGAGGAAATGTTTATTTAAGAAACCGTGCTTCAAAATTTTGATGCTTGTTCGTTTGTTTATGTATGATGAATTACGTTATTGTCAATGTGTTCACACTGCGGAATATAAATACATGTACTGTATTTAGGTAGTCACGATGCTTTAAATCCGATTATGATATAATTATAAAATGACGTCTAAATTAACATTTCTTTGTCTTCACTTCAAACATATACTTAAATAATAAGCATTTTATTTGCAGCATGGGCAGGACACATCCATGACATCCTTGAAAGTTTAGGTAAGTGGAGATATTAAGTTGATTAAGAACCAGTTGACCTCAGGTCATACACGTTGTACAGGATTTTAGTACATAATATTTTATAGGTTTACTACATGTATGTATTTTCAGAATTTATTAAACTGAGTCTGACTTTATCAGATCATAACGTTGTTTCATTCTTTCTCACAGAAAAAGTGTCTAAATTATTTTACAAAGTTTTAGCCACTTACTGTGGCATAATAAACGGAGGGTAGGCATTATTTTATTGACCATGTCCAGGTAATAGTAATCGTGTGCGCACGTAGTAAATAGAATAATTTCTATGCCACCTTTATGCCGCCGTAATCAGTCAAACGCTCTTGATAAAACAACATACTTTTACATTGTAGGGAAGTGAACTTTTACCGAAACGGTCAGAGAAAAGGACGACTATCGAGGTAATCTATGTGTGAAAAAAAAACGTTTCTTGTGTAACACTAAAAGTCACTCATAATCGTTCGTCTCAATGCTTGTTTCTCGAACGAGAAAAAAATTTGCATGTAGTTTTAAAGAATGCTTTTTATTTCAATAGAATTTCAAATAGATACGGCGTAGTAATTAAATAATCCAGTCTATCCCGTCATTCAACTGTGGCGTATTATGTGTAAACTAGGATATAGGTGACACGTGATAATGAGCGATGCTCGTTAATTCCTGTCTGAACGAAACTTAGAATATAAAATATATTGTTAACTTTGTTTTATATTTCAGTTTGAACATAGACAACAAAATATACGCTGACGTTCTATTAATATTGTATCGTATAATTGATGTAATACAGCTTGCTAAACCCATACATCATACACATGTTTAAAGACATTTTAAGAAATAAATTTATTTTAAATCATAGTTGTCTTAAGTCTTCATACAATGCCACGAAGTCTTTACACAATACCCAATTTTGACTTATCTGATTCCTATTCACCGAAGCAACGTTACGTATAATTCGTTGTGGTTCAAGTTTAACCAGTTTTGCGCATGCGCGTTAAACACTGCCTTCTGTTCACTGCCTTATTTTTCCCTTAACTAAGGTGCGTCTGATTGACAGGTGTTAACTAACACAGAGAGCTAGGCAAACACCTGCCCATCAGAACATACAAACACGCTATTTGTTCTTTTTTTCTTCATTTTTGCCGAACCCCTTTTCACATGTGTCTACTATGAACAGCAAGTACTTAACCCAATTTGTGTTTCTGGATTTGAACGTGTTCAAACCTTGATTATGGTAAGTAATTACATCCTTCTCCTCATAAATCATTCGAATAAGCAGTTTTCATACTACATAGCTCCAACCAAATCTTGACATAGAACATGTGCAGCACAAAGGACCTTACTACGGAATCCTGTGCGCTCGGTCCCGACTTACAAATCTAGAGTGATCAGTCCTAACTCAGGATACTGGAGTGCTCAGACCTAACTCACGAATCCAGAGTGCTATTCTGCTAAGCGGGTGAATTACAGTCGATCTGTATACACTGCTACCTCTAAATAAAGGCCACCATGTGAATAAAAGTTGTTCGTTTAAAAAACGACAGTACATATTTAGAACAAAATTACTTTTCAGAGTATGATTAAATTTTGTTATGTACCCGTACATTAGAACAAGTACCTTATCTGTACAGCAGACGTACACTTGGTGGATGTGCTTGGACATATGTTCATAATGAAAATAGCAATAAATCAGGAGAAAGAACAAAGCTGGTTATGCATGATTTTCATTGTTTGTTAAACATATTTATTTCAATCAATACAAAAATATACAAACTTTATGATTGACTGATGTACCCGAGTGCGACGAACGTCGCTGGGTTTAAAAATAGTTTTGCATTATTATATTTTTGTTTCAAACAAAAGTTAAACTTGGTCCCAGTAAGTTTCTTTATACATTTGAAGCTGCAGAACAGTTTCATATTTCTGCTCAGGATTTAGACGCTTCTTTCTTTTCAATATATCCTCGATGCAAACCCACCACAGAAGACATCACATAAGAAGGATACACCACGGGGGGAGAAGAAATGTCAGATGATCGAGACACCAATAAGGAACAAATCTTATCAAAGGAAGAAGATACCGCAGTGGAAGGAGACATGTCAGAGGACGGAGACGCCACAGTGGAAGTAGACATAGAGGACGGAGACGCCACAGAAGAAGATACCACAGTAGGAGACATATCAGAGGACGGAGACATCACACAAAAATAGACACCACAATGGAAGAAGCCAACACAGTTGGAGGAGACATATCAGTTCTGCAACTTTAATATATCTTAACGTAGTATCTTCACATTTCTACTACCAATCTAGACACACTATGACAACCCATAGTTTTAATGTAACACATTAACTGATCCATTACGAACAGTTTCATTTTATATAAACATTAAATCACACTCCTTAAATGTAAAGTTATCAGCTTACAGCTTTATTATAATACTTAAAGCAATAAATAACAATAACATGTTTGGATATAAATCAACAATACTTACAATAATGATTTAATGATATCTAAACAAAATCAAGTGATAATTAAATAATTAGAATACAATAGGATACATGTTTGTGTGTTTCAACAAACATAACATTCCAATAATGTACATACAATACCTGTATTGTATCAATTATCTGACAAATAAAACAATTATAATTATAAATGATATTGTCACACACTAAAAATCTAAACTAATTCAACACATGATTTTGTTAAATTATAAATGTAATTACATGTATGACAACTATTGAATGTTGTAACTTTACGTACAAAAATATAAAAAAATACAAAGGTAACGAAAAAAACTACTGTCCGAAAGGAGTTGCCGTATTTTTGATGATAATACAGTAACTATATTTTGAAAGTACAAACATACAAGAACAAACAATACAAAACAATAATTAAGCCGGCCTAACACATAAAACGAAATATAATTCTATAAAAATGTATGCAAGCTGAATAAGTTCTATTTTAATGTTATTAGCTGCCTAATGCCCAAAATCATTTTCTCAAAATATGACAAACAGATTTTGGAAATGATTATAACTTTTATAGGATTCCGTGATACAAAATAATTTACCATGAGATTTTTCTTTAAAAGAAATGACCTTCCTTTGAGATACCATATTTGTAACTTTACATTGTAGTCAATGGGAGTATGCCATTTTTACAGAAGATTAAAGAAGAAGAAATATTTATTCCAATGAAAACCCAAGGATAAAAGGTGATAAAATACAGTTACTGTAACAACATAATTTGACATACAAAACTTTAGATCAGCATGCAATGTAATTTCTTTTTCAGTTTTCAACACGGGCAACAGCAGCAATTTTTTAAAACGTGTCGTAAAATTAATTGAAGTACCTAAGATAGATATAAAAAAGTAATGATAACTTGGTTATACCATATTATAATATTAACATTTTCATGTAGCATTGAGCAGATGTATCAGAGAAGTCATTTTATGAAGATAACTTCATTTTGCATGTCTGTAAACAATCGGTATTGGTTCAAACTCTGCAGTCTATAACAGTAAAAATCAATGACTGGCTTAAATAACCATGTAATCATACTTAATATATGGTATTTAAAACAACGCCTTTGTAGCTTTTGTAAATCCACCTATTGCGTATTAGACATTGTATTTTGCTATATGTAAGTATGAACTTCTTAAATTCCGTACTTAAAGTGACTTATAGTGATAATTGAACACCCCGTAGTGACCTCGTCTTCAATAGCATGCTGATCAATTCTAACACGATATTAGTTAGATTATCAAACTATTGGCATTAAAAAAAAAAATTAACAGCAATGCTAGCTTCAAGTAGCTTGAAATAATTATGTTTTATGTTATGAGAAAAACATGCTTGAAAATGTTACGAAATAACTGTTGAAGACGGGCACTTGTCAAAAATAATAAAAAAATAAATGCACACACACATATTATAGACCTACATGTACATGTTAGTAGGATCATTAGATGATTTAATTGTGCATGTATTTAATTAATCAAACATTTGATATTCAAATTACAATGGTACAATAAAAAGTTCCAGATGAAACTCTTCAGACGTTGGTCCCGCAATACAATAATAAAATTTTGAAATAAAAAATGTGTTCCGTGTGATTTTGTAACAATCAAATATTTATGTAAGCTTTACGTGCTGCATAAAAAAAGTTTTTCACACAAACAGGTCAACGTAAGAAATAATTTGATATATATTAACAGTAAGGAGAGAATGTTATCTAGGGAGATTTCGGGCCTGGTCTAAATAAGGCATCAGAAATACAAGTAAAGCTTTTTTTAAATCAGAATATCAAAGTCGAAACGGATGTACACATAATGTGATAAAACACGATGTATTTAGTAAGAACATAAAAATCTAAAACACTACATAGACATACATCCAAATGAATGTATAAATCTAAACACACATGTAAAACAGCTGGAAAGCTACCAGATGAAATATAAACATTATAAAGAGCCGTTTATAGGGTTAAGTCCCACTGAGCAGACTTTCAGCAATTATTCACAATCCATACCTCAATATATTTTACTTTCTTTTTGTAATCGATGTAGAAAACACGATCAGCATGAAATAACAATGAACATTTTACGAAGATATTTTTTTCTAAAAAAGGTAAAAGGTCGTAACGGCACTTCGAATAGGCGAAATAATACAAAACTAGTAATGTACAAGGCATATTATGGCTCAGAAAAAAAAACATAGCATACTTGAAATACAGGGGCAAAATGTCGAGCCCGTTGTTGTCAATGAATGAAGGAGAAGTTGTATTATAATGCTGTGACTTGCACATCATTTAAGATCCATGTCCACACCTAAAAGACTAATAGGACACATTGTTTGGTAAAAAAATCTAAAAAGTCGGACGGATGGATGCACATACACCGAACCAACCGCAATTTTGGCGACAAAGCCGAGCAAACCACAAACGGGCTCAACACAAACTTCATGAATCATCTATCTGATATGTATATATTCATGATTTATAATATTCGGTCATTGCATGTTTTGTCGGATCATGCGATTCTATGTTAAACCATTTAAACTGTACCTTTTTGGACACGTATATTTTAGCGTACAACATATTAAACAGAGCAAGAAAACATTTCAAATCAATATCTGATTGGTTTGGGAAAACAAGAGGAAGACATTGCCTGGAAAATCTTGAATGTGTAAATATTTAAACTTCCATTTTGTCTGAATCTAGTGACGTGCAAATCGTGTATCTAGTTATATATGTATGTTGCACTAAACTGTGTTTTATGTTCTATTTATGTTATAGCATTTAATGTGTCGAATACTTAATTTCTAAGCAATTACCACGCACAGGCTCAAACTTGAAATAATCTTATGTGTCGCAATCAACGAACAATATGTTTTGTTTTGGGTAAATACCCATTTTTTTTATATCTGAGCATGTAATGGATAAAACGTTGATACATGGCCAAAACTGGGACAATTATTTATAACTTTGTGATAGGGCAACACTTTTAGATGTTTCTATAAATTGCGCAACGTCAATACTATGCATGCATTTCGTCCGATTATTTAACGACAGTTGTATGAAGACAATTCCCACACGTAACCTCCTTGTCACAACTTCTTGTCTCGATATTATTTCCACAGCCTTTGGTTGTGCATTTAGTACGACGAACATCCTTCACATTGAATGCTTCAAAGCCATGTTTCATATTAAATTGCAATTGAAATTGTACTCGTCGCCGTGCATAGCTTCGACCATTTTTTTTCCACTTCTTCGGAACGTAGTACACCCTTACAGATTCTTTGTTCGCTTCTCCAAGGAAAAGTGAGATATCTCCAGAGGAATCTCTATTATTTGGGTGCAAAATAGTACCAACGCAAACTTCAAGTGCTTCTTCCATTGTTTTGTCTACAGCTGAATTCCATCTGTTTCCTTCAATAAGCCTTTCTTTAAATGAACCACCAACTCCAAGCCACTCGCGCCGACAATCTCCGTTTTGTGATGTCCTTGCACTACTAATAACCTCTTCCTTTAAATGCAGTGCTTGTTTTAGAAGTTCTACATTACCAGGATCCTTAATGGTTCCAAACCCCATTAAACTAGACAACACGAAATAGTAGAAACGTGCAACTGTCTGCTTGTCTTTGCCCCATGCATTTTTGCATACCAGTTTGTACCAATAACGAACTTGGCAATAAACAGTTTCAATAGAGTCAGTTCCCGGAAATGAAAAGTGTCTTATAGCTTTTATCCATTCTTTATGGTCAATGTCTAAACCTGGGTCTTTTTCAGAGCACATTTTGAAATTTTTCTCGCACAAACTTACGATCTGGGTGATTTTGTTTTCATCATGCAAATGCTCGAGATACTTCGATGAAGATTTCGAAAAGTGAGGGGTTTTAATTTTTGTTATCTCACTTCTACGGGATGTAGGGTTGTCTTGTGTCGAATTCGGATTCAGACAGCAAGCTCTTTCTGAGCACATCACTTTCTTGTACATCTCTTCTAGTCGTTGAACCTTTTCATTATTGCAAAATTCAGACATATCATATAACTCATCAAATAAGTTTGTAATGGTTATGCCACAACCATAGAAGAATTGAGCTAAATCATCATTAATATCAGATAGGGAAAGGTCGTGCGAGGGTCTGTTGTCTTTTATGAATCGGCAAAACGCCAATCTCACATGAATTTCGTCCATGTATCCATTGCACTCCATATATCCTTGGGACGTGATTTCTCTACATTTTTCAAACAATTCGCAAGCTTTTAAAACAAATTTATGCAACTCCGTGACCCTCACTTTAAACTGATCTCCGGATATCTGTATCACTGGCTTATCATAGTCGAATATCCCAGAGTATTTAAACACCTTTCCAGACATCATTTTCCCGTACATATGGCAAATATTACGAATTTCATTTCGTTTGTTGAATGGAATCTCGTTAGACGTTTGATTCATGTCCATACTCTTTTTGTAAGCTCTGTCGAAATTTTTCTCAGCCTCATTTTCCATTTCTGGTCGGCATATCATAAAAAGACGACCTAAATGAGCACGAAATTGAGGAACATTAGGGAAACCATTAGCTAGATTCTGCAGAATTTCAAATCGTTCAGTATATGGCGGTTCGGGACTGGCATCTTCAAGAATATGTGAAAAAAGTGGTTTACGTTCACCTCGTTTGCGGTATGCAGTGGTCTCGTCATCAGGAAGCTCTTTAATGTCCCTTCTTATGAATGTATCTATCATCATTCGAATCATTACGTCCGACACATTGCAATCATTTTGAACCAGAGAATCAGCTATAAATTCAGTTGCAACTGAACATACAAGCCTTCTAGCTTCATTACACAGACATGGAGAAATGGATCGCTGTATATCTGGCTGGGCTCTCAACAAGACTTGCTCTAGAATTTCCTTAGCGACATAGAAATGAGATATGCGTACAGTATACATTCTCTTATCAGTCCCTCCTGGTACAATCAATTCCTCCATTTCTTGTGGAAAGTCAGTGACTTGAAGTATGCGTTCAGATCCAGTTTTAGCAAGCATATCTGTAAAAAAGTGACATGGCACGGATGAATGTCCATAGAAATAAACCAACGACATATATGCTAGTGCTTTTTGCCAGTTCTGTAATTCAACTTCAGGGTCGTGGTTTGCCATTCTTAGATAGCTGAGCACATATGACTGTATCCCTGTATACTGAAAACTATGTGCGGCCAATCCAAATTCAAAAATGGTCCTCGACTTATTGTTGTTAACGTCTTCCATCAGCTTCCTTACATTCTTTAGTCGCCTTTCATCAATTTTAAGTTTTTCACACTTCAATTCTAACGTTTTGGCTTCTTTTGTAGAAAGTTCACCCTTCAAATGGAATACTGAGTTCTTTCCTGAAACAGTTTTACTATCCATTGGTGTTAATCTTCTCACATACAACACAATGAGGCAAAGTTCTTCAAATCGTTTTGCAACTTTCTGTAGCGTTTTCACCCTTGTTTCATCATCGCCATCAATAAGAGCAACGATAGGAGCGTTCGTCATATCGCCTAGAAAAGCTAATTTCTCCGCTTGGTCTATAACGCTTGTACCATTTTCTTGCTTAATTTCTACGCAAGTTGTTTCCTCTCTCAGTTCCCAAAGCAACTTTCGTCCTAGTGTAGTCCCACCAGCACCTGGTTCATGCAGGATTGTTACTAGGCCAGGTTCACGCTTTCTAATATACGTAATCATTAAGTATCTTTTGATTTTCTGCATGACATCCCTCTCAATGTCTGCATGTCCAGCACAACCAGCATACAACCAGTCCCAGGCAAGAGTTCCACCTCTACGAAATTCATCATTTAGTTTTTCAAGTTGTTCAGTAGAAAATTTGGTACATTTAGTGTCATTCAAATATAAAACATACAGGTCCTCTTTAAGCCACTGAACCTTCTCGTCATTTATCCTGAGGTGGCCATTCTCCATCGGCAGTCTGTAGCAATTGTCATCACTTTCAGTTGCTTTTAGAACGGAAGAACAACCGGTACACATTTCTAAAACCCCAAGTTTAAGTATAGAAACTTCATCGTTATCATTCAGATCTTGTAACTTGCGATCTGACAATTCTGATTTAGTATCGCCTGTGTCAAGTATAAGGACTGAGTAGTCCTTGATTGGAATTCTGTTAAGAACGGAATGCACGCATAACACTGACAAGTTGCTCTTCGGCCAGATGACGATGAATGTGATGTAGGTAAATACTAATGCAAATTGCTTCAATAGCGTTAATTTATTATCGACATATTCTTGTGAGCTTTTTTTCCACTCACTGTAGTCATCAGGCAATCTAGTATCAGGCCTGTCTTCGCTACCTCTGAAGAAAATCCATTTAGTTATTTGTTCAGAAAAAGTGTCTGCAAACGAATCTTGAATACTACCTACGTGCAATGACCTAATTTTTGTAATTGTGGGCTCAAGGCGGGACAATAAACCTTTAGATCTACTGTGCGGATCAAAATCAAAAACAGCTGTCCAGTTTATATGCGCTAGTATGTCTATTCCATCAAGAACAGGTTGCTCTCCAGTTATTAAGACAAAATGTCCCCTTTCAAAGTTATGAACTTTTTGTAAAAATAAACCAATATTTGATCTGCTTGTTGGTGAATGATTTGTCGTTTTCTCTTCGGGTGTTAGAGTTGGCCTCTGGGCCTTAATATTCCTGTTATAACAAGGTTGACGTATTCCTGTCAACGCCTCTGCGTAGGACTTCACGTGCTGCTCATTTCTGTGAGAATCATCTACATTAAAAAGAAAATGCATTTCAAACTCAAGAGATATTTTTCAGCAAAGGTCAGAATATATTTTATTCAATTTGAGATGTATACAATAGTGCAAACCAGAGGCTATAATGGCTCTTTAATCGCTATCTGAAAAAAAGACATTTGGAGGAGAACATTTTGTCTTTTTTCCTATATGTGCCTATGTATTAAGTGACCCCCGAGGCGGGGCCATTTTTTACCTCAATGCCATAATTTGAACTAACCTGGTAGATGTCCACTTCACAATAATTCTTACCAAATATCTAAGCTAGTTTCTGTTAAGAACATAAATAAGCCTAATATGTAAAATTTAAGAAAACGCCGGGGCGGAACAAATTATGGCCAACATTTGTACACATTTGATAGAGGTTCACTAGACAATGCTTAGTACACATCAAATATCTAAGCTTTAAGCTTTGTAGTTTCTGAGATTCTTTTCCTTTACAAGCATAGATACATGTATGTTAAATCAAGTGAACCCCGAGCCGAGCCAATTTGAACTTACTTGATAAAGGTCCACTCCACTAGACAATGCTACACACCAAATAATTATATCCATGCATTGTAGTTTCGGACAAGTTTTTTTTAATGTTCCTAATTAAACCTTTATAAAACCAAGTTACCCTTGGTGCGGACTAAATTTGACCTTAAGGTCATAATTTGAACAAATTTCGTAAATGTCCACTAGACAATGCTATACACCAAATATCTATACGCCAAACATTGAAGTTTCGGTAAAGAAGATTCTTGAAATTGTTCTATTGGTTGCCATGGCAACCAGGGTTATAAATGAAGTTTAATTTATTGAACAACTTTGTATGTGGACCACCCAAAGATCGCTCCAACAAAGTTTGGTTGAAATTGGCGTAATGACGTAGGAGATGTAGTGTAAAGTAAATATGGAGGCCACTTCACGACACACGACGGGCGCAAGGCGATCACAAAAGCTCACCATGAGCGAACTGGTGAGTTAAACAACATATTAACGTACCACTGTCAATTGACGCCTGTCTGTCAGTTTGTTTCTTCTGTACTTCAATGACATTATTATCTCCTATTTGAACATTCTCAGCAAATATATTATAAGTGTTCACCTGAGGTCCGGAATCTAAAAAGGACAGTTATGTTAGTTTTAAATGGAAAAAAAACATTATTGTAATAAATGCAGTTAAAACTTCAAGTCGCAATGTTATTTAAATTTGTCCAGATATTACTTACAAACTAGGATTTTTACTGAAGTCGACGAAAACCCCAGATGCCATCTTAACACACTTGTTACAGTTTACAAAGGGAAATAAAACAGTCACTTTTTCATATCTTTTCGAATAGCTGCAAACAGTTACTGAGAAATAGTCTAAACAATTTCCGAATACACATTATATAAAAAGGAACAAAAAGTCATAAGTCATAGCAAATAAATATGGACAAGACCTGCTGTGAACATACACAACTTGGCGCACTACTGGTCACTTCTATGAAGTTTCATTGAATTCCTGCATGTAGTTGCTGAGAAATAGTCCGGACAAAATTTACCTATTGTATATACACTGCTTAAGAGAAACAAAGGACCATAACTCATAATATTATTCCAAACAAAACCACTAGGCTTACTACTTTTCACTTCAGTGAAGTTTCATTGAATTCCTGTAAGTAATTGCCGAAAAATTGTCGGAACAAATTATGTCTACAGACGCGTGGACCGACCGACCATCCGACCGTCAAGCGTGAATCCAAGATAGCCCCCAAATAATTCATATCTGGGGGTATAGATGTTAAGGTTAAAGTTTTACTACCAAATGTGATCAGAAATGGGGTTTTTATAAATATTTTGGTAGATTTTTAAGCATTTTAACAAACACAACCCCCTTTGGTAACATATAATCCCCCACGATAATTTGATGTTTACTAACGAAGCTATAAATAACTTCAATAAACATTATAGGGTAGTCAGCATAAAACAAACAGGAATGTAATGATGTTAACATTCACATTTTTCATATACGCTTGATAGAACAGTCGGTAAGGTAGGCGGCTGACAAACTTTGTTTAAGTTACCTCTTTTCTCCATTTTTACTAGTGTTTAAAAGATCGTCGAATACATAATATTAAAATATTTTTTTCATCATTATACTTATTTAATATATATGTACTGCCCATTAAACTCAATAATTTTATACATACATTAAACATGTGTATTGACTCCGAAGATTGTGAATAGTGATAGATATATGAAAGAAAATAAGAAAAAAAAATATATATAGAATATGTACAAATGATATAAATACAAAATTAAAACAAAACTTTCAGGGACATTTCATGATAATCATTAATCAATGCAAAAAAGTAAAAATGTATTTTTAAAAAATGCACAACTCTGGGGATTTGAACTAACATTTACCTACTGCGCTAATGTCACACTAGTTCATATTTGTTTTTCGTGTAATCATTTCATAACGAAAATCATCAATTGTGGTTATATTATCAGATACACTCTACCTGTCATACCTATTATCTTCGGATTAGACTGAAATAGCATTTTGGCGGGAGTCAAATTATCGTGGGGGCACTGTATAATACTCAACGTTTGCCAAGTACCCAGAATATTTTTGTACATGTATGTGTTTTGTTTTATGCCCGTTATTAGTTTTATTTCCTTTTCTGCACCTGATTGTAAAACATAATAGACCATTTTTATAACCATTGTAACCGATAAAGAACACCTTGCTCCTCCATTCCAACCGCCTGCCGCATGCCTGCATCCGTTAAATGCCTTCTAATATTTGCATTTGCCGTGATTCCGATTAAACGTAAAAATAAAGACCGAGTACCCTACACATGTCAGGAACACGTATGCAGCTTAAAAAAAGACTGTCATTTCGTTTGCATGGGAACTGCCATTCATTCAAAAATATGTAGTCTAGGGACCTCGATACATCAATTAACGATTCCAATGTAAATAAAAGTTAAGATTAAAACTAGTAAAATGCATAAATTTACAAATAAGGAAAACTTTTATGTACCACTAGCAAATGGATACACTCATTGGACATTTTATTGTATTATACCTCACGTGATTTATTTACATAGATAGTCTTTTGTGACGTCAGAGGATGACAATCCGTAAAGTTACCCTGTGACATTTCATTTTGGCCCGCTTGCCATAACAAAACTGCCCTCACGCACTCACGCGACACTACCTGATGCAGGGTCTAGTCATTCTGTTCTGGATCGATAGTTCCCTTGTCTAGACGTTATAGGCACTTATTAAAATATAATCGTTGACATCCGGTTTAGCAGAAGACAATTTGACAGCGAAAGTAACTATGGAGTCAGAAAGAGGCTGTTACGATTTTCGTTATTATTGTTAACATGTTTGCTGCATTTAGTGTATTTCTAAATTATTCTTTGGTTCGGTATAATAAAATAAAAGTCACATCTCACAGTGGATGATAGAACGTAATGCCAGAAAATACAAAATGCATTTAGTCAAAGTATAATTTCAAGAAACAAGTAAAAGCATATCTTTTAGAAAGAATACAATCTTATCATAAATAAATATAATGAAGTCTTCACAATGATATGTGAAAAAATTGGCAGCTTAGCAAACTTTGAGGAATATAATTATTTACTTGGTTTATTGTGAAGTTTTCTTTAAATGTTTATTTGGACAATTTAATTTATTATCACAATAATCTTGAAACCGAATAGATATGAGCAGTCTATGTCTCCTATTTTTGTTGTTCGGTACGAACAATAAAGTTATTACCGTATTTCAGAAATCGCTCAGTTTTCATTGAAAATCTGCATACCGAACAGCTTCCATTAATTTAACCTTCCGCCTACGAACATAGTTCCATTTTTTTTTCAGTTCAATGGCATAAATACAAATTCAAATATTACGTGCATATAAGTCAAAATCAGATGGCTATGCAATATCGTAAACGAGCAATACTAGACAGTCGTAAAAAATCTAAACAATCCTGTCCCTTTGGATTACTACAATATTTACTATCAGTACACATTTCAAGGAAGGATGACGTCATAATCCTCGTGCTTTATAATTTTATGCTAATTTTTCTGGTTCCTAGCTTCTATTGTAAATGTATAGAAGTCATCATTGAATTCATGGACGATGCGATGATAACTGTGTGTGAACCATATATTTATAAAAATGCGGTTCATCGGGAAATTGTAATCGATTGATTTAATGCTTATAACGTGTTACTTTTTCTTCGAGTGTGTCTTCATGTGTGAGATATTACATTATGCAAAAGTTGAGTACACAAAGAGGCAGGTAATGTAGACCATATGATATTATGCTATTTGCTTAACTACTTTTTGTGATCAGATGGGAATCATAAATCAAAGTACTGAAAGCACATGGAACGGGAACAGCTTTAACAACTGCATAGCGGGTGTAGAAAAGCGTTAGTAGTACTTAAGTCTGCATCGAAATTTATGTGCGAACTATCGTTCGGATTCAAAAACTCACCCTACAAAGAAATTCAACTTTTGACTACTTTGTAGTTCCGAACAACAGCAGTATCTTCAGAGCTTTGATTTTGCATGGAGACAGTTTCGCCAAACATGAATTCCATATAGTCTATTTATTCGACTGAGTGAAATAAAAAGGTGCCGTTTTTTTCAAACGATAAAATACTAAAGGAGTTATCTAAATTTCTGAAAATCAATTCAATAACAAGAATAAAAACCTTTCTTTGCGGACGTTTTGTCTCTATTCTTCGGCATCGTCGTGGACTTTTGTTAAATGATTGTCAGCACAAACTGCACCACAGAATATTATGTTTCGTTTTTCATATACCAGCTGTGGATTCAACCCCCTGAAAATACGTTTGTTTTAAATTTCATTTTGACAATCAAGAGACATGTATGTAGTGATAAACTGTATGTACCAGTTCAAGTAAAAGAATATAATGGTAGACTGTATCAATGCTTTTTTTGCACATTATCACAGCATTTGGATCCTTTCGAATATATAGATCCCCGAGGTAGCTCTATTCGACGGAGAGCTGTTTACGGGTTAAAACATGTGAAAAGTCGAATACTGTTCGACTACACGTTGATCAAAATGATGATATAACAAAAGGGCCATGATGGCCCTGTAAATGCTCATCAGGAAAAATAGGTCACTTGGAACAAACATTGTTAAAAATTTTCTACACGAGTCCAAGTAAAATCAAGTGACCCTAAGGTCAGGGCCAATTTTTACCCCAGGGCCATTATATGCACAAATTCGGAAGAGGTCTGCTAGACAGTACTACATACAAAATATCTTAGGTCAAGGCCTTGTGGTTTCGGATAAGATTTTTAAAATTTGCCTGTATAAGCCTATATAAATCATGTGACCCTAGGGCGGGGACAATTTTGACCCAAGGGCAATAATTTTAACAAACTTGGTAGAGGTCCACTAGACAATGCCTCATACAAAATATCTTAGCTCTATGCCTAGTGGTTTTGGAGAAGATTTTTCAATTTTTCCTATATAAAGTATATATGTGGCAGGGCCAATTTTGACCCCGTGCCATAATTTGAACAAACCTGGTAGAGGACTACTAGACAATGCTACATACAAGATATATAAGCTCTAGGCCTTGTGGTTTCGGAGAATATGATTTTTTAAAGTTTCCTATATAAGTCTATATAAATAAGGTGACCCCGGGGCGGTGCCAATTTTGACCCTATTGCAATAATTTGAACAAACCTGGTAGATGTCTACTAGACTATGCTACACACCAAATAGCAAAGCTCTAGGCATTGTAGTTTTTGACAAGAAGATTTTTTTTAATTTCCTGTATGTCTTTGTAAAATCAAATTACTCCCGGAGAAGATTTTTTAAATTTTCCTGTAAAAGCCTATACAAATCATATGACCCTGGGGCGGGGCCAATTTTGACCCTATGGCAATAATTTTAACAAACTTGGTAAAGGTCCACTAGACAATGCTACATACAAAATATCTTAGCACTATGCCTTGTGGTTTTGGAGAAGATTTTTCAATTTTTCCTATATAAAATAGAATAAACCCCGGGGCAGGGCCAATTTTCACCCTAGGGCACCCTAGAAAAAACTTGGTAGAGATCCACTAGGCAATGCTACGTACAAAATATCTCAGCTCTAGGCCTTGTGGTTTCGGAGAATAAGATTTTTTTCAAATTTTCCTATATAAGTCTATATAAATTAAATGACCCCCGGCACTGCTCGAAAAAAAAACGCGTTTACGGAAGTTTAGTGAAAAATTATATTTCTATAAACTTCACGCTTAGAATATAATGACACTTAAACTTCAAATTTCCATTTCTTCATTTATTTGAAATTTACTTAGCGTTTAATGAAGAATTAAATTCATGTAAACATCACGTTTAAAACTTACTTAAGAATATAATGACACTTAAACTTCAAATTTCCATTTCTTCATTTATTTGAAATTTACTAGCGTTTAATGAAGAATTAAATTCGTGTAAACATCACGTTTAAAAATTACTTAAGAATATAATGACACTTAAACTTCAAATTTACATTTCTTCATTTATTTGAAATTTACTATCGTTTAATGAAGAATTAAATTCGTGTAAACATCACGTTTAAAACTTACTTAGAATATAATGACACTTACATTTCATATTTACATTTTTCTGTTGATTTGAAATTTACTAGCGTTTAATGAAAACTTAAATTTATGTTAACTTCATGTTTATAATTTACGTAAAGTTAACTTGGACGTAAAGTTTGAGTTTATAAATCTACTTAAATTTGATAATGAAGATACTATGTTTTGACTCAGACTTTGTTGATATGTAATGTTAATTAATATTAACCATATCATTTTGGTACCGATTTTTGAAAATTATGCAATTACAACCGAAACGAGTGCATTATTTTATTAGAAAATGAAATTGAACGTTGAATACCTAGTGACAATCAAGAGAATGATTTTGAAGAGTATGCATTATTTTGATTTTTGAGATATTTGAATGATGTTTATATAACGAAGGTTTTACATTATTTTCTATTATTCTAGATAGTTACTTTTTTAGTTGTAGAGGGTACGAGGGTTGTGGCTAACTAGAATTACTGTTAGTCATGTTCCCCGTTTTCTGCTGTCCATTACTAGATGTATGCCATGTTGTATAAAAGGTATAAATCCACCACAAACGCTGAAAATTTTACTATCTGAGATTAACACATGCAGTAATAATTGTTTACACAACCTGTATGCATTTGCGCACTGCATCAGTGGTCAGTTTTACAGAGTGTCTAATTTTAGAACAGATTATCAACACAGGAGAGTACACAGGCGAGTGCCAACAGATTTAGATTTAAACTTTGTCTTGGAGTGATATGTTACTTTCAATGAAGAACTGATTCATTCGTTAACTTGTTGATTTGCAAAATGGATGATTATTATTCTTCTGTGTATGGAACTGATGTCTTCGGATGAAGAGTAAAATATAGGTATAAATCTTAATATGTTTATGTCTCTTATGTTTAATACGTACTGTATACTTGATTCATTTTGATAACCACCTATGATTTTTATACCTCTACACATATACTGTACGACGAATATACAATTAAATCAGCTTTATCATATTGAACAGCATTTTTATTACAGCACTATTTGCATGAAACACGACATAGTCATATCATGCCTGGGCCATGGTAATACAAATGTATATAATATAGATCATACCTATGACAATGATGAGAAATGTCTATCAAGGCTTTTATATTTATATTATTTTTGTATATTTACAGCGACGGCGAGGAATGCATCATGATATTTAAAGCTTCTCAAGGAAATGGACAAAAAGGTCAAAGTCAGAAGGGATAGCGCTATGGCAGGAGCTCAAACGTATGCGATCGACATCAACGGAACCTTCTAATCTAAAGATGGCGGAGGATTGCCGTCTTGTCAATCAGGACAAAATTTAATGTTATTCAGGATAAGGAGTAATGTTAATCGATGTAATATTGATGAAAATAAAGCAATAACTTTGAAAAGTTTTTTATTTTATTGTACGATACGAAATATCGTGCATTCTGTTTACTATATGTAATAAAGTGAGTCGTATTAAACAGCTAGGTTTAATTTACTGTACTGTGTGAAATTTACTGCAGGTTTTCGTAAAGCTAAACACGAAGTTTAATGAAATAATGTGGGAATATAATGCATTATATACTGCACGTTTACATAAAGCTTAAACACGAAGTTTAATGAAATAAAATGTGAATATACTGCATTATATTGCAAGTTTTCATAAAGCTTAAACACGAAGTTTAATGAAATAAAATGTGAATATACTGCATTATATTGCAAGTTTACATGAATCTTAAACACGAAGTTTAATGAAATATAATGGGAATATACTGCATTATATTGCAAGTTTACATGAATCTTAAACACGAAGTTTAATGAAATATAATGGGAATATACTGCATTATATTGCAAGTTTACATAAATCTTAAACACGAAGTTTAATGAAATAAAATGGGAATATACTGCATTATAATTTATATTGCAAGTTTACATTAATCTTAAACACGAAGTTTAATGAAATAAAATGTGAATATACTGCATTATAAACATCGAGTTTAACTGCATTTAATATTAGTTTACGGGCGAAGGAAATTCCATGTTTACATCAAGTTTACGATGAACTTAAACTGCTGTAAACTCAGGAGTTTACGTCATTGTAAACATAAAGTAAACGCCATGTAAACTTCAAGTTTAATTACCAACTTAAATTCGAATAAACTTCATTAAACACTACATATAATGAAATTTACTTTGAGTTTAAGTTAAAATTAAACGCGTTTTTTCGAGCAGTGCGGGGCTGGGCCCAATTTTGACCCTATGGCACTAATTTGAACGAACTTGATAGAGATCCACTAGAGTATGCTACACACCAAATATTAAAGCTCTAGGCATTGTAGTTTTTGACAAGGAGATTTTTTTAATTTCCTGTATGTCTTTGTAAAATCAAGTTACCCCCGGGGCGGAGCCAATTTTGACCTCAGGGTAATAATTTGAATACACTTTGTAGAGTTCCATTAGACAATGTTACATACCAAAAGATCTCAGCTGTAAGAAGATTTTTTAAGTTTTTTCTATTTGTTGCCATAGCAACCAGAGTTTTTAATGAAATTTATTTTTTTGAAAAAACTTTGAAAGGGGACCATCCAAGGATCATTCCAGATAAGTTTGGATGCAATCGGCATAGCGGTGTAGGAGGAGATGTTGTTTAAATAAATATGGACGCCACTTCGCGACGCACGATGGACGCTGGGTGATCACAAAAGCTCACCTTGAGCACATTCGTTCTCTGGTGAGCTAAAATGTTAACACAAACCGGCGACTTGGCTGAGAGTCATTTAGTCAAATGGTTCAGGAATCATCTGTTCGTGTTGGCCAATGATTCTAATAGGTAAGTACGTACATTGCAATTTTCTTAAAATGAAGTCAGGACGGTCAACAGACGTGCGTTCTCAAAATGCTGACTTTGTGAGGTTGTTTCTTTGATATTTTTGTTAAGTTAAATGTTAACCCACGATACACTTTTTATCCCCCAGAATACAGCTTTTAACACTCTGAATGAACTGTGTGATATCATTTGGACAGGTATATGATAGACAGTCAGTCGGACCGTCTGCCTGTCCGCCCGCCCGTGTCAAGTACATGCCCGAATGATAAAAAGTTAGAGGTTGTTTTAGTTAACGCAGGCATAATGGGGTTAAAATTTATATTCTAGGGATAAGATGTCTATTTTTTGTAAACATTTACAATAAAGATCAAATAGTCAGCATTTTGAGAATGTCTGTCTGTTATAAGACAGACTAGTGTTTGTTTACATGTTATAATATATACACGTAGAACACCGAATCAGCTGTTGTTTATATTTAGATATTTACATAACCTGGGAATTTCCATTCTAAATATAGCAACACTGTGGATTTACAGTTTCGCTTTAGATGTCGACAACACTCAATGGATAAACATAAAAATAGATTCGACTTGCGTTAATGATTATACTACTCTTGCATCTGATTCGTCATGTAAATGTTCGGTGTATTTTCATGCTCATAATTTAGTTCAGTGTTTATGTATCAATATCATTTGATAATGTCAACCGTTTATATCATGATTTTAAGCAAACTATGCTATACTAAGCAAACTATGCAAACTATATTGATTTCGAAATAGACATTATTATACCAAATTCATAATACCGCGAAGGACTTCTTATGAATATAAAATGCGTTACGCTATGCATTATTTTGCCGTTTCAACTATTTATAAACTCAACTTAGATAGGTCTTTAGTGTGGCAACTAAGTTTATATGTTGTTTAACGGCCCATTTGACAGGTATAGTCATTTTAGAGAGAGGGAAATACGATACAGGAGAACTGAGAATTTATATCCCTTCTCTTATTTCTAATAGTTTTTCCTGGTTCTTTATCGTGCCGTGTGTTAAGCACTGATACACGCCTCCAGATACAGTTCTTGGCTTGGTAGTTCGGATGAAGACACTGAAAAAAGCGCTCCTGAAATATTTCGAAAGACGGAGCCGAAATCCGAACCCACGACCTTTTGTTCCGCATCACTAGATATATATGACACAAAAACGACCTATAATGTAACACGAATTTTAACTCACGAACATGAATATTTAGCTAAGTAGAAATATGTCCATAGGACACAATGCCTCCGGTCAGTAATATGAAGACACATAACATATGATTAATGGTATTTGCCAATGGAAGAAAAAAATATCATTTTCAATCAAACCTGCCTAAATGGTGGGGGTCATGAAAATATACAATACATGATACATATATGCAAGTGATTACTAGTATCTATAATTGCTTTTAAACCTGCACGATGTCGGAATTTCCATTCTAAAAATAGACGGTTTTTGGAATCCCACTTTATAAATTCGTCTAAAGACATATTGTATTAAATTACTTAGTATACATGCTTCAAGTTGTTTGTTATATCATTTTCCATGGTTTGTACCATGGCACTGTCTAGGTATTTAGTTTCAGAGTCTTCATTAAGCAAATATCTTGAACATGGAACAGTTTAAATATGTTCTGGAATTCTTTATCTTCAGAAAGATTTTAGCATGGGTCTTCCCCCCTCCCTCAAAGTTCAAGTACGTTCTATGAGTACCAAGGAAAATTATTTTTCTGAATGTGAATAAAAGCTCATGTTAATATTTTGAAACAATAAATGGCAGCTTTTACTAGATGAAGAGCAATTTAAGAATAGGTATTTTTAAGTTACAGTACTGTTTTTGAACTGTTTTGTTTTATTAAATAACTTGTTGAATGTATAATCTATTTTAGAATAGTTCAATATCACAGATCAATCAAGATGAGGAACAGATAATACACTGTGACTTGCTATTTCATGTTCAAGAACTGTCCTCAAGGGGCACAACGTACAGTAACTGTTTATGTACTGTAAGCGAGAGAAATTGCTGTTACTTCCAACATGGCGGATTAATGTGTAATTTTGGAAGAATTTTACAACGTTTTAGCTGGTAAGTAAATTTATTTAGTTTCACGCTTTAGAAATATGCGCATGCTGTTGCGCGATCATTTCTCTATCCAGTGTTAAAAGCTCGACTCTGAATATTTTGTAGTTTCTTAGAACACTCAAAGGTTTTGTTGACAATTGGAGTGATGCTGAAAAAATCCAACCCTTATTTTGATGATTTCTGGCTTTATTTTTATTTTTCACATGCAATGGAACTGTAGCTTTCGGTATGCTTAAAAAGGCAGTTTGTTTTTATTCGTCATAAGTCTGACCAATGCCTAATTGGATACGGCTGTAAATTTTAACTGTACATTTACTGTACGTTGTGCCTCTTGTGTCCTTATCAATTCAAGGATATAAAAATAAGATCACTGAATCTGCACATTTACTGGATGGGTTTTATTCCTCCTTTAAAAGATTTTGTTGAGCAGGACCCTGTACTTCTTTTATTGTCCATAATATTGGTGTTCATCTATACTGACATACGTGTAATCATGGGGACCTTTATGTAAAGAAGTTATTTCCCATTCGAAGATTCAAATGCAATCATCTTGCAATTCGTACTTGACACAGGTGATCTTTTTCTATTTCGTGGCCGTACGAAACAACCCTAGTGAAAATAGACACCGGGATTCCACCAGAATTCCATCGGAATCTTCACCAGAATTTAACGGAATTCAACTGGAATTTCACCGTAAAAACCACGCTTAATTTTTCTGACACCAGTGGAATACTGGAATTTTAGAGATATCCAGTGGACATCCGGTGGATTCTGGTGAAATTCCCAGCGGGATTTCGGTGAAATTCCCAGCGGGATTTCGGTGGAAATTCTAGTGGGATTCTGGTGAAATTACAGTGGCATTTCGGTGGAAATTATGGCGAAAATTTCACTGGAATACAGTGGATGTCCACTGGAAGAAGAATCTAATTCTAAGAGATTTAAATTAATTTATTATCTCACTTTAAATAATATTTTGGATGATCTTGACTCAACTGTATTTAACAGCTTGTATGCAAAGTCCTGAAATGTGGACTTTTATGGGCTGTGCTAATTTTAAAATGCTTTGAAGTGGATAACATACAAAAAATACCCCACCTACTTCATTTCATCATAATCATACATAATTATATCTTTTAAGATATTTAGATTGATTTATTAACACACTTTTAATAATTGTTTTGGATAAGTAATGATTTTGACTCAACTGCATTAAGTTGTGCTAATTTTAGAATGCTTTGAAGTGGACAACATGCAAAAAATACCCCACCCACTTCATTTCATCATAATTATACATATATCTCTTACAAATGTATCTGTCATGTTCATTGGTTCAGAACTACAAGAGCTTAATTTCAAGTACACCAACCAGTTTATTTACATCATAGTTTTAGCAGTGTTTCCATTTTCATTATAGCCACACTTTAGTGATTTTTTTCCAAAATTTTCTCACAACCCATGCCCATCAAATTGGGAAATTTAGCGCAACAAATTTCAAAATGGGAATATATAATAACATTTATCTCTATGAAATATGTGATTATTTAGTTGTTTAAATCATAAATATAAGTATTACTTAACTGTAATTGGTGACAATGGTGAGAAAACTGTTGATATTTCTATATTTTTTTTCTTATTACATGATCATGTGGAAAACACTTCTTGTTAGGGGAAAATTCTAGCCATTTTAGGGGGAAAATGAAGGAAATTTCACTAGGGGAAACTGCCCATATTCAGCAGTAAATATAGCGAAAGAAAATCACTGTACTTCATTTGGTTATGTTAACAGTCAGCCATTTTGAATTTTAAACCATGTGACCTAAGATGTCATGAAAGTTTCTTTCATTAGAATTCCAGAGGTTGTCCAGTGATAAAGAAAAAAATCCACTGGAATTATGGTGATGTCCACTGGACAAAAATATTCCACTGAAATTCTAGTGAATTCCCCACCAGAATATAATTATTCCACCGGAATTCCACTGGTATTCCAGACATTTTTTCTACAGGGAATTTCATATTGAGGATAGGGGCTAATGATAATTTACCATTACACTCAAAGTTAATAGGGATATGTCTAGCCTCCTCCTGTTCATGCAGCCTTGTAATATCAACCATACATAATTTATTTTCAATGTGCTGTATGTTGCACAAGTTATTAACCAACTTTTATTGAATCTTCAGATAGAGCAGATCTATCTAAACAATGTAATATCAGGATACTGCAGACAAATTTAGGCCTTCAAAGAATCATTCAAGATTGCATACATGAACAATCATTATGAAATTTAGTGTTATTTTATCATCTGATATCATTTAACTAATGTAGTGTCATTGGCACTATTGACTCCATGGTCTAAATCAGTTTACACTTTAATGATAACTCAGAAATGTGTTTAAAATTTTGTTTAACTGTTGCATTAAATTCAAAGTTCCAAAGCCATTTTAGTTGTTAAAATACAAAAACTTAGATAGTTGTAAAGTGTTTGGTAAATTAATAATTTAGAATGCATGGTAATCAATTAAAATAACACTAAATTTCATAATGATTGTTCATGTATGCAATCTTGAATGATTCTTTGAAGGCCTAAATTTGTCTGCAGTATCCTGATATTACATTGTTTAGATAGATCTGCTCTATCTGAAGATTCAATAAAAGTTGGTTAATAACTTGTGCAACATACAGCACATTGAAAATAAATTATGTATGGTTGATATTACAAGGCTGCATGAACAGGAGGAGTCTAGACATATCCCTATTAACTTTGAGTGTAATGGTAAATTATCATTCGCCCTACCCTCATTCTGAGATAGCTTCGTACGGCCATGAAATAAAATAATAGTTCAACGGTACAGAAATAGCAATGTATTACATTTTCATTTTTTTCCAGTGACCCAATTTTATTTTGTCGTAAATTAGCCGCCATTAAAAATATCGATTGTTCCAGAACTTCTTCTTTAAGTCTTATTATCAAACCAATTTGACTTTATTCGTGTATTTTCATGTAGGTAAATATAAGTGCATGGAATAAAAGTTAATCTTACCTTCAAAAATACTCATAAACGAGTTTTAATCGTGAACATTTTTCCATATTAATTGTTAAGTTTTCAACGCCTTGTTTCGATTCATTTACATCTATCTTCTAATATTTGGGAATTCCCAGGACGTATTTTCCGAAAACGGATCGTTGCTCCACTTTTTTATGCAATGTTGAACTACTTTTTTACTACAATTATTTGTTTCAATTCCTTTTTGTAAGAATATAATAATGATCACTTACCAAAAAGGTATCGTGTCCAGATTATAAAATAGATTCTAGGAAAAAGGGCAACCCGGCCTAGGTATGTTACATGAAGTTATGTTTAATTGAATTGTCTCCCTTTCGATTCAATCAAACTACATGTATATTCATGTGCATACAATTTCATATAAAATAAATGATAATTATTCTTTTGGTCGAGAAAGTATTATATCGCTAACAATTACAAAAGGGTTATTTATTTTAGTGATTTAGTATCTTCTTATCATTGTTGTTACTATTCTTATTGTTGTTGTTGTTGTTGCTGCTGATGCTACTTTGATCATCAAATTATTATTCACGGTATAATTCAAATGCATTTTTAATGTTTGCAAAGACGTGTATGAGTTTGATATCATTCCATTGTTACGCAGCCCGTTCTCAAATTCCTTGAAGGATGAAAATGAACTAACTGAACGTTGATTTGATTACCATATACGTATAAGGGAATCTGTACCTCTTTTAATGGGCTAATCCATTTTATTCACATTTAGCGAACATCGTTTTAGTGTCAGAATATTTTAAATGAACGTTTTAATTAAATTAAAATTGATTTTTGCAAACAATGGAATGACTCAGTAAACAACATTGACTGGTTTTCAACTTCTAGTTTCGATTTCTCTAAATAGATTGTCCTAATTTAAGGGAATTCCCAGGACGTATTTTCCAAAAACCGACTATTGCTCCACTTTTTTATGAATTGTAGACTTCTTCAAAGTATAATTGTGAGTTTCATTTTTTCTTGGATTTAAAACATGTCATAGTCAGGAAGATCTTGTTTCCACTTTTAAAAAAAAACAGTCGATACGTCTAAGATAAGGAATACAACTCAAGATTTGTTACGTCATGTTATATAATTTAGTTATCTCCCTTTAATTACAGCTTTAATAGATATATTTATTTAACTTTAAAATGTATAGACAAACATTGCAAGTACATCAAAACAAATGAACAATTAAAGACAGGTATGAATAAAAGAAGCCACGTCAATGAACATTATATAGTAACGATAACATAAAAAAGGGTAAATCAATACCCTTATTTCCATTGTGGTACTTAGATATTTAGAGCAAACAGACATAGGAAGACAAAAATAGTATAGTAAATATATAATTCATTTTGTGATCAATTGTGTTGTTGTTGTTGTAATTGATGTTGCTGCTGCTGTAATTACTGCTGATGTTGTTGTTGCTGTTGATACCGATTTGATATGATATTTGATCAATTTTAAAACAACAATCTGTCTGAAAGTCTCGAAAAGCACGAAATGGATCAAGCAATTCACAATATTGTGCTTAGTCTAGATTACAAAAGGTTTCAACTTTACCCCAACCTCAAAAGAATAGACCATGAAGAATATCTAGAATAGGATTGATGGTCCTGAACTTTCTCTCTTGACCCGGAACTTACCATAATTACCGATACATTTAACTGTGATTTCGTGTGTAGTATGAAATGCCACTAAATTGGGTTAAACATGGTTTGGCAACATTCAAGCATGGTGGACATGAAGCCAATAAATGTAGATGGAAAATGGTACGTTTATTATCAATGCAACATTTCAGATAATCTATCAATATTAAGATAATATTTATTTAATGCAGAATGTTTTTTAATGTTTCCATGGGATTATCAGAATGTACGTAAAGGCACATCAAAACAAACAAAACATTTTTTTAAATAAGAATTCATTTGAAAACCTCCAAATGGTCTAGAAATTATTTTTATTTCGCCTTATCACACATTTCACTAATACAACAGAAAATTATAATGTTTAGTTTGAGTTTCAGCTATAAAATGTATATATACGAGGTCAATTTTGTATATTCTATATACATTGCTTTCTTGTAATATATTGTTCTTCATATAGCTGATAAATAATATCATTTCAAACCTAAAAATGGGTTGGTCCTATCAGAATTTATCAGATTATGGTGTCAGTCGTGGCAAAGCTGTTAATTCAACGGTACAAAAAATGTCTACGATTAACACAATCAATTGTCATTCGGGATAATCGTTTTGATTCTTTTGGATCGTCACAAAACGCGACATATCGTATTCCATCGGGTTGCCAAATAATGATGATCGGGGCCGCTCTTGGACTAGACAAACGGTTTAGGGTTGAAGTATTCTCAGTAAAAGTTGAGAAACAAAAGAAACAGTGATATCCATGCTCAGCCCAGGCTCAATCGGGATGTATATATGCCCACCTGTGTCTGTCGTAGCTTAAATCGTGATCATCGTCGATTCTGACCGTTGTAGACAATCGAATCGTACACTATCGTTACGGAACGCATCCCTTCGTGATGAACGTATATGAACGTATTTGCATGTACCAGATCGTCCCGATTCGGGAAATCCTATCGTGATGATCGTGTCAGATCGAGACCAAATCGTGAACTCTATCAAAACTATCCGATCGAAACGTATATGACCGTATCCAAACCGTAACAGATCGTGACACATGAAGTTATCAAATTGTCACTGGATCGCATCGTAGCGCAACAAATCGTATCTAACTGTATGAACATAGCATAAGATAATTTCGAAGCAGTTTCTTTAATAATTTGTGACAATTCTTTTAAGATGATTATACATGTATTTATATCATTCATTTAGGTTTGAGTTTTATAACTTATACAGGCATTGTATGATTTTACAATGATATGATCAACTTAGTTTTCTGCCTGTATTAAAAATCCACTCATTCCAGAAGCATGATCAAGAGATGCTGTTTTTGTACAGTTTAGAGAAACCTCATCGCCCATGTTTAATCTCATTATCTCGGATTGTGTGCCAGATGGAAATTCATAATTGTTACCATCACCAGTTACCACACATGAATGTTCTGTGACTGTATTAATGTATACACAACAATACTGGTATGTATCACCGTTAGAACGTACAAGTGAAATGGAAAAGAAGTAGAGTCCAGGTTGGTTACATACAAATTTCCCCGTCTTCGAGTCATACGCTCCTCCAATATTTAACGTAACGTTGCTAAATACAACTGGCTTCGTAGACTCAGGAATGTAGGCACTAAAAGCAACCATGTTATCTAAAAATAATGAAAGCATTAGAATATTTAATTGAACTAGTCTTAAACAAGTCCTTATTACAATGTTCAAGCAATGGCGGGCTATATGAATGTCTGAAAATGATGACTTTTCGAACCACTATTGGTTGTTTAAATGACAGAACAAACATGGGGAATAGAACGGAATAATACACTGTTATAAATGAATAATTAAGGCTTTTTAAAAAATAAAATTATCAGATTTCTCAAGCTCAAAGAATGATAAATAATTTAACGTTACAAGCACGCGTGTAAGGTTTAGTTGGAAAATAAACATTACCCTGTGTTAACTTCACAAGTTGCAATTCTTTACTCAGAGTTTCGATTACATAACTCGCGTTGTTTAGCTTGTTGTTGAATGTATTGTTTATTTGCTGTAATTGACTGATTGCAGCATGGTCATTCAGTAATTCTGTATTGACTGCTTCTTGAAATCGCTCTGTTACTTCTAGTTTCCTTTCTGCCTCGTCAAGTCGTTGCTCAAGTTGATATCTAAGTCGTTTTTCTTCAGCCAGAAATGTCATTAAATTATCAATCTTCTGGTCATAAGTTTCTGTGCTTGAATGACTATTAACCGGTGTGGTTTTGTTCGTGGAAATGTCCTGCAATAAAAATGCTGACGAAAACCCAAACATCACAACTACAACATATCCCTTGAATAATTCCATACTTGCTAATTAACCAATCCTTTAACTTCTGACGATGAGTGAATGGGTGTAAATGATACAATTTTGTAATAAGATATGATGTTAAAATATCAGCGTGTGATAAGATTAAATCAAATGAGTGTGTCCAAATTTTAGTTCGAAAGATATCCATATCTCCAGAATAATTTAAGTAATGGGTCACTAGTGTACAAACTGTAAAGACAAATCAACTGAGTAATGTCACAGCTCCTGGCACACAATGGCTAGATTTTTCGCTATTCCATTGGGGACATTGATTCATACGTTTGACTGCATTGTAACGTACCTATGACCCAATCTGATTGCTATGTACTATATACATGTACGTAACTCTAGTTTATGTGTTTGTTTTTTATGAGTTTTACGGTATATTTATAAAAGTACATAGAATCTACTACAAATTAAATCAACTCGAGGTAACCTTTTCGCATGCTGAAAGATAAGGGAGAATATAACAATGGGGATCCATTTTCCACTCTAGATAGACAAGTTGTCGCCCTCTCTCCAGTTTATTTTGGCACTTCGGACCTTTCTAGCTACTTCGGAAACAGATCTGAAATGAAATACAACATAATTCAGAAAAGAAAAAAACGAAGACGAGACATCCCACTTAAAATCACTTTTTAGAATTGCCTGTCTATCGTTGGTAAGAAATCATCCATTCCGTTCATCATTGGTACCGAGTCCTGACTCAACGCGTTACACTCGAGTGCAAAGGTTTTTCCTGAGAACAACACAGTATACAGATGAAATCGTAAAACTGGTAGCCGGGTAGGGTTTTCATATTGATTGACAAGAAAATTTAAAGTATGGAAACCAAAGAACTCTTCATCGAAAACGCTTGTGAGATTTTATAAATTTTACCTATCCATCAAAAGGGCTAGCCATGTCGGAGCCTTCTATCCAGACATGGACAAGATCGAGATTGGACAAGAGGAAGTTTAAAAGACGTGCAGCCCGCTTCATCACCAATAGCTGTCATAATACCAGCAGTGTTACCGACATGTTGGAAGAGCTAAACTGGGAAACCCTAGAGTCACGCCGCTATAAAGAACAACTGACGATGCTCTCCCGTATAGTGAATCATTTCGTTAACATCGATGTAGACCAATCTTTGAAACCGAGACGAACACTGCAAAGGCACACCCAAAGAAGTAGCTTCATGCCTTACACTACATCTACAGACAGTTTCATATAGCTCCTTTTCACGCAGTATATCACTTTGGAAAAGTCTACCAGCATCAATCGCGGAGGTCAACTGTTTGGCATCGTTTAAGAGTGGGCTCTCCAACGTAACCTTCTATTACGAACAAGCATCTACTTTAGAGGCTTGAGTTATGTTGGCGGGGTCTTGAGACCTGGTGCCGACACGGAAGTCGAATTTGGTCTCCTCATGATGGATGTAAAAAGTGACTGGTTTTCGATGTCTTCACTTTTCCTACTTTCATTCTATACCAGTATTTACAATATTCGCTTGACTCACTTCTTTTTTTGCCATTTCTCTACAAAGTGTATTATTTTTCCTTCTTGTGCACCGTCAAAGAAATGTTAAGTTTGGCGTCATGATGTGGATGTACGTATTTTCTGTCTTTAGTTAAAATCAGCATTGTTCTTGTTTACAATATTTTCATTTGTTATACATATATTTTAGTCTATAAATTTACATTCATGTTGGTGTTAATAATAATATACAAACCAATAAGGGTTTCCAATTTCAGACGTCAATATGATATTTGCGTGCAGTACTTTACAGGGCAGGGATTAGCACACACGGTGATGTGGACAATTCATTGAAAATGCATCATTCCAAAAAATAAAACCTTTCAGATGTTTTTTTTTCTTGTTTTTTTTTTAATTTAATATTTGAAAACTTAGTTGTTCGTATCTTCAATTTTATACAAAAAACGACCATTATTGATATGTTAGAAATGTTACATATTAGTTTTTCTGATTGCACGTTGGTTACTACATACAAAACATGCATGTGCATAGTTGAGACTGCTTACTGTACCTATTTATATACCGAATAAAATGTACTGAAATGAATTTGAACCAATGGTGATCTTGATGTGTTTTACTATTACAGTAATGAACTTTATGGCTACACTCTGTTTGATTGTAAACTCTACCTTAGTCCCCGTTTTTACAAAAATATATGCAGACTCCGCCCAATATCATTTTACAGTCAGTCGGGAAAGAAAATTTTCTCTGGGGTGGGGGCAATATTTAGAGATATCTCTTCTAGATATTGCTGATGGCGGTTGTACCCCACCTATGTATGGATAGAAATGTTTTGTTTACTATATTATATTGATCTCGTCATTTATATTAAATGACATGTACACATACACTGTTGTTTGTTGTGTCTATCCAAACATATGAACCAGAGACGTGATGCTGTTGAATATGATGGTTGGTGGAAACTGTGATTCAAATAATATTTAGCGCAGATAAATAAATTTGGGTCTCATTTTTCAAGGGTTCCTTTACACTTCAGATAGGTCATAGAAATATTTTATTGAACTATGACCTAAACATTTAGTAGTCTGTTACGTAAATTATTCCCGCGGGACGCTGTGTGCCTTGATCACGTGATCATTGACCGTCGCCATTGTTTACAAAAACAAAGAAGCATAAAAATACTGTCGTTATTCCTCCGCTTTCCCCATCCACCACCCTTTGTACACTAGTTTTGAATATATTATTGTACTTGTACTGTTTTTATTGTGGCGGTTGTACCCCACCTATGTATGAATAGAAATGTTTTGTTTACTATATTATATTGATTGGGCGGTGGCGGTTGTACCCCGCCTATGTATGGATAGAAATGTTTTGTTTACTATATTATATTGATCTCGTCATTTATATTAAATGACATGTACACATACACTGTTGTTTGTTGTGTCTATCCAAACATATGAACCAGAGACGTGATGCTGTTGAATATGATGGTTGGTGGAAACTGTGATTCAAATTTACGTGTGTCAAATGGGTGATCAGTACATGTAGTAGTATACCATGATAATGCTTTGAACAGGTACATTCTGGGGCCACGTACGGATGAATAAAAAATGATAACACAGTTTAACAATCACCAGATTGGTCTTTGCCGCCCTCTAAAGGATATGTGCACATTTTTTAGTGACTGATTGAAGCCATTGTACTAATATCAGAACGTAGACACATTTCATGATATAGATCCTAAATATATGCTCTAAAACATTGTTCGAATGTAATAAACGGAAAGGCACATAAACAACAAAACTGATCTGATCCAGATTATAATCAATTATAAATCACAATCTATATGAAAGCCTCTAAAGGCATAAAATGATTCAAGCAATCCACAATCTAATGCTTTGTCTAGATTAAGGATGGCTTCAGCTTATCTCTAACCTAAAATATAAACAATGAAAACATCTAAAATACGATTATTGGTCTTGAACTGTCTATCTTGAAATAAGACCTGACCATAATTCCCAAATACCTGTAATTGTGATTCCGTGTATAGTATTTCATATGGAGTGCCGTGAACTTGGGTTAAACATGGTTTGGCAACATTAATGATGAACAAGCAAGGTGGACATGAAGACAATACAAAATAGATGGAAAATAGTATGTTTATGATCAATGCACATTTCAGACAATCAATCAAGATTAAGATAAATTCAAAACAGTTTTTTTTTAAATTAACAAAATAAAATGCTCATATAATATTATTAGAATATAGTCAACGTAAAAGCATATCAAAAACAAAACTGATCAGATCAAATTTTAAAATCAGAATCGATTTGAAAACCTTGAAATGGGTCTTGAAGTTTCATGCTATGTCAAAATCACTAGAGCTTTTCAGCTTATCTCAACTCGAAGCAGTTTCTCATTAGTGACAAATGGTTTAAGGTATCGTGACTGGCTGACTGGTCTTAACAAGTTTCACCAATTAATAGATTTAAAAACTAATAATTACATACTTAAATAAAACCACTGTATGAAATCCGTTGCGAGTGATTTGAAACAAATATTGCATTTGATTAGTCTACCATAAACCAAATTCGCACGCAATTTACAATTTTTGAGCTTCGATAACTACTCTATATACAATAATATTACAACATTTTTCCTTGAAATAACTATAAATGAATAATGCATGGAACTGTGCCTCAGAATTTTTATACTGTCCTTCGTTCGTTAGATACTTGACTTTAATTAATTACCCAAACCCCGCTGTTAATCATGTTATACGGCATAGATTAAAAATTAAAACAAGTATCAACATTCTGAGACACGGTTCCTTAGATAAACATTTCCGCTACAAAATACCGAAGACCGCGTTAAAATCCATCATCAAATGAGGCGTGAATCGTTGTTCGAAAATGACCCCTACTGTAAGCGAGCATGTCAGATCATTTTCGCCTCATGAAATCAACGACTTTCGATAAATTGATGCATCCCATTCAACTTGATAGCCAATCAAAATCGTTAACGTCTCGATAATTAAGAAATCACGTACAGGTTTGATGTCTAATAAGAGAATTGATAACGAATTATTGTCAGGAACTAGGTAAATGGTAACATATTGTACCAACACAATGCACAACACGATAGAGATGGTTAACACTGATAATTTTATGATAATTTTGGTAAGATTTAATTGTTGCTTGGTATGAGAGTATGATTATTTTATATACTTTGTAAATGATTTTAAATATGATTTTATATTTATTATTTAAGCGTATTAAGCCAGTCACGATGGCTTAAAATGATTATACATGTATTAATATCGTTGATATAGGTTTTTATGAAACTTATACCGGCATTGCATAATTCTACCACGATATGATCAATTTTCGGCTTGTATTAAAAATCCACTCATTCCGGAAGTAATTACAAGAACTGATGGGTTTAAACAGCTGAGAGAAACCTCATCGCCCATGTTCAATCTCATTATCTCCGATTGTGTACCAGATGGAAAGTCTTTGGCACTACCATTACCAGTTACCACACAAGCATGTTCAGTGACCGTGTTAATGTACAAACAACAAACTTGGTATCTAACATCGTAGGAACGTACAAGTGAAATGGAAAAGAAGTAGAGCCCAGGTTGGTTACATACAAACTTCCCTGTCTTCGAGTTATACGCTCCTCCAATATTCAATGTAACGTTACTAAATACAACTGGCTTTATAGACGCTGGTTGGTAGGCACTAAAGGCAACCGTGTTATCTTAAACGAAATGAAAACAGTATAATCATAATTATTGTTTAAAAGTATCTACAATGTCTTTAATACAATGTACATCCAACGGTGAGCAATAATAGGAATGTATGAAAATGATGAATATCTAAGATATTTTTTGCTTGTTTACGATTGATTAATGACAAAAACGAACACGGGAAATAAGAACGGAAGAAGACACAACTCATGAATGTATAAATATCTGTTTCTGAAAAAAATCAGATTGTTCAAAGATAAGAAATAACGAATAATAATACAATACACTTACCATTACAAGCACACGTCGTATTTGATCTTTCTTCATACAGTGCGATAATCTCGGTTAGATTTTGTTGGAAATGTTCATTTCCCTGTGATAACTGCATAGTTTGTAATTCTCTACTGAGATTTTCGTTTATTTGCTCTAATTTACTGATTGCAGTACGATAATTCAATAATTCCGTACTGACTGATTCGTGGAATCGCTCTGTTACTTCTAGTTTCCTTTCTGCCTCGTCGAGTCGTTGCTCAAGTTGATATCTAATTCGTCTTTCTTCAGCCATGAATGTCATTAGATTATCATTCTTCTGGCCATAAGTTTCTGTGCTTGAATAACTAGTACTCCTAACCGGTGTGGTTTTCTTTGTGGAAATGTCCTGCAACAGAACTGATGACGAAAACCCAAATATCATAACTATTACATAGCCGTTGAATAATCCCATACTTGTGAAGTAGTAAATCCGTAATTAAACTACAAATTTCAGATTTTGATATGACTGGAGATGTTACCTGATGTTAAAATATCAGCTTATGATAAGATTAGATCCCATGACTGTGTCCAAAGTTTTGTTTTCTATGATATACATTTATATCTCCTGTGATAACATTCGGTACAATAGAGTTAACGTCGTTTTTCAGTGATAGTTCAGTTATATACGGCGGTCGGTTCACCTAACCAGCCAGTTTTCCATGACTGTATTAATACTAACTCAACCTTCCGCAAGGCAACTTCACCGCACAATGGGGAAAATCTTAGTTCACATGGCACACTTTAGTGCCAAGGTGAACTACTGGGATGGCCCTGTGTCTGTTGTTTGTTGTAAGGCGTCAACATAATAGTACATGTATTGCTAAACAACACATCCTCTGAAACAACTTGGTCGAATGTATTGAAGCTTCATAGCAGTCATCCTTGGATGGTCCTCTATCAGATTTCTTCAAATTTAGTTGATCCATGGAGAACTCTGGTTACCATGGTAATACAAAAAACTTCAAAAAATCTACTTAAAAATGAGAACGCCCAGAGCTAAGATTGTCTTGTGGACCTTCAAATTCCGACAAATAATGACCCCGGGTCAAAACTGGCCCCATCCCAGGGGTATCTTTATTCAACATATGCTTACATAGGGGAACCTTTTTAAAATATCATAAAATGTCAACTGCTAGCTTTAGTCCCTTAATCAACGTGCTGAAACTACTGTCAGAACGTGATTTTGTTTCATACGAAGCAAAAAAAGAGAAATATGTACCCATATCGTTCGTACCCATGCAATTATTTTTAACATTTACATTAACGGACCGACTTAACATTCATGTATGATGAAGGTTATTATGTGTTTGACACTGAAGAAAGGCATATGCTTTACCATTCAAAGCAATTAAAAACAAAATTAATCATTGCAAAGGTTGCCAGCACATTGAATATAGAGAATTAATCAATTTGCATTAAGAACTCTTTGTTATACACCAACACGTGAACAACACATAAATAACAGTGAATATCAACATCTACTCATTTTAACACAACAGTACATAACCGCATTGAACACAATCAGGGTCAAAAAGACTCTGACACAATATGTGATTAAAAAGGTAGGGCATATAGTTAACCCAATTGTTTTACGAGATTCAGACGTGATCACGTAATTCTAAATAATCTTGCATAAAAACAACTCTTTGGTTGTTATTTTAAACCAACGTCCATTTTTTAAAATTACTTTAGCAACTCGAATTATTATTCGTAAGCCACAGTTTAAACATTTGACCTCTGAAGGTTACCCGACATGACTTCGATGTTTACATCGCCATTTTATGCGAAGTATAAATCAATACCATTAGACAAGAATTCGCCCTGCAATATCAAGATAATGTTAAACAGGCACAAAACACATATATCGATGGTAGTTTTTGCAAATGCATGCATACATATAGAGAAATTACTGATCCATCAAACGAAACCCGAAAGTAGAACTATTTCACGGAAACAGGATATGCAAATCAGCAACAATTTTTTTAATAGGCATTTCTACGCATTTGAATATGTCATGTATTTTTACCGACACATAATTATTTGGATGTATGACTCGTTCCATGTGGGTACAATAAAATGGTTTGGAATATATTTAAAACCAACACACCTTATTGAAGATATTACAAGGTACGTCTGTAAATTCACCCTATTTAGTTGAGACCTATTTTCTTGATCAGCTTTCTTTTTAACCAAGCTGTTATGAAGTCCAAGGAAGGTGGATAGATATACGATTATATAGGACGGTGATTTTGATAATATCGCCTTCCAAAAGAGGAAATAAATATCCTGAAATACAAGACAGGATTACTTAGCGGATAATTCACATGAAATATAGTTTGTGAATAAAAGTTCAATCATTTGTTAGGACATGTCGGTATGGCATTTTCTACCTGCAAAATTTCATTTGAAACTTCATTAATAGTTTTATTCTCAAGTTTCCAGCCGATGTATTTGAATCTCATGAGAACAGTTAAATGTATGAACATTGACTTCGTCTCGGAGCGTGTATCAGTGCCTAACAACGGGCACGAAAAAGAAAAACGGGAAAAGCAGTTCGAAATAACTGCGGGAGATATTAACTCCCAGAAGGGGAGGCCAAAAATGAAATGACCATAGTTGTCGAATGAACCGTTTTACAAAAGATAAAAAATCACCTATATTGATGTGTGTGAAGTTGGCGGCCTAGCGGCCTAGCGGCCTGGCGGCGTGAAGTTGGCGGCCTAGCGGCCTAGCGGCCTGGCGGCGTGAAGTTGGCGGCCTGGCGGCCTAGCGGCCTGGCGGCGTGAAGTTGGCGGCCTGGCGGCCTAGCGGCCTAGCGGCGTGAAGTTGGCGGCCTGGCGGCCTAGCGGCCTAGAATTTTATACCCCCAATCGCCCAGAAATGCATCAAAATCACGTTCTATAAGCATTAGAAACTATTTTGGATGGAAAAAGTCGCAAAAAATCACTTTAACGTAGGTATGAAATTTCGCCGAAAACTTAGTTTTTTCACCGACCCAAAATATTAAACACCCAATCACTCAGAAATCAATCAGAATCACATTCTACATGCATTAGAAACGATTTTGGACGGAAAAAGTCGCAAAAATTCACTTTTTCATAGTTACGCCGCTAGGCCGCTAGGCCGCCAACTTCACGTTTTCAGCGGCCTAGCGGCCTAGAATTTTATACTCCCAAATCGCCCAGAAATGCATCAGAATCACGTTCTATAAGCATTAGAAACTATTTTGGATGGAAAAAGTCGCAAAAAATCACTATAACATAGGTATGAAATTTCGCCGAAAACTTAGTTTTTTCACCGACCCAAAATATTAAACACCCAATCACTCAGAAATGTATCAGAATCACATTCTACATGCATTAGAAACGATTTTGGACGGAAAAAGTCGCAAAAAATCACTTTTTCATAGTTACGCCGCTAGGCCGCCAACTTCACGTTTTCAGCGGCCTAGCGGCCTAGAATTTTATACCCCCAATCGCCCAGAAATGCATCAAAATCACGTTCTATAAGCATTAGAAACTATTTTGGATGGAAAAAGTCGCAAAAAATCACTTTAACGTAGGTATGAAATTTCGCCGAAAACTTAGTTTTTTCACCGACCCAAAATATTAAACACCCAATCACTCAGAAATGAATCAGAATCACATTCTACATGCATTAGAAACGATTTTGGACGGAAAAAGTCGCAAAAATTCACTTTTTCATAGTTACGCCGCTAGGCCGCTAGGCCGCCAACTTCACGTTTTCAGCGGCCTAGCGGCCTAGAATTTTATACCCCCAATCGCCCAGAAATGCATCAAAATCACGTTCTATAAGCATTAGAAACTATTTTGGATGGAAAAAGTCGCAAAAAATCACTTTAACGTAGGTATGAAATTTCGCCGAAAACTTAGTTTTTTCACCGACCCAAAATATTAAACACCCAATCACTCAGAAATGTATCAGAATCACATTCTGCATGCATTAGAACGATTTTGGACGGAAAAAGTCGCAAAAAATCACTTTTTCATAGTTACGCCGCTAGGCCGCTAGGCCGCCAACTTCACGTTTTCAGCGGCCTAGCGGCCTAGAATTTTATACCCCCAATCGCCCAGAAATGCATCAAAATCACGTTCTATAAGCATTAGAAACTATTTTGGATGGAAAAAGTCGCAAAAAATCACTTTAACGTAGGTATGAAATTTCGCCGAAAACTTAGTTTTTTCACCGACCCAAAATATTAAACACCCAATCACTCAGAAATCAATCAGAATCACATTCTACATGCATTAGAAACGATTTTGGACGGAAAAAGTCGCAAAAAATCACTTTTTCATAGTTACGCCGCTAGGCCGCTAGGCCGCCAACTTCACGTTTTCAGCGGCCTAGCGGCCTAGAATTTTATACCCCCAATCGCCCAGAAATGCATCAAAATCACGTTCTATAAGCATTAGAAACTATTTTGGATGGAAAAAGTCGCAAAAAATCACTTTAACGTAGGTATGAAATTTCGCCGAAAACTTAGTTTTTTCACCGACCAAAAATATTAAACACCCAATCGCTCAGAAATGTATCAGAATCACATTCTACATGCATTAGAAACGATTTTGGACGGAAAAAGTCGCAAAAAATCACTTTTTCATAGTTACGCCGCTAGGCCGCTAGGCCGCCAACTTCACGTTTTCAGCGGCCTAGCGGCCTAGAATTTTATACCCCCAATCGCCCAGAAATGCATCAAAATCACGTTCTATAAGCATTAGAAACTATTTTGGATGGAAAAAGTCGCAAAAAATCACTTTAACGTAGGTATGAAATTTCGCCGAAAACTTAGTTTTTTCACCGACCCAAAATATTAAACACCCAATCACTCAGAAATGTATCAGAATCACATTCTACATGCATTAGAACGATTTTGGACGGAAAAAGTCGCAAAAAATCACTTTTTCATAGTTACGCCGCTAGGCCGCTAGGCCGCCAACTTCACGTTTTCAGCGGCCTAGCGGCCTAGAATTTTATACCCCCAATCGCCCAGAAATGCATCAAAATCACGTTCTATAAGCATTAGAAACTATTTTGGATGGAAAAAGTCGCAAAAAATCACTTTAACGTAGGTATGAAATTTCGCCGAAAACTTAGTTTTTTCACCGAACCAAAATATTAAACACCCAATCACTCAGAAATGAATCAGAATCACATTCTACATGCATTAGAAACGATTTTGGACGGAAAAAGTCGCAAAAATTCACTTTTTCATAGTTACGCCGCTAGGCCGCTAGGCCGCCAACTTCACGTTTTCAGCGGCCTAGACTTTTATACTCCCAATCGCCCAGAAATGCATCAAAATCACGTTCTATAAGCATTAGAAACTATTTTGGATGGAAAAAGTCGCAAAAAATCACTTTAACGTAGGTATGAAATTTCGCCGAAAACTTAGTTTTTTCACCGAACCAAAATATTAAACACCCAATCACTCAGAAATGAATCAGAATCACATTCTACATGCATTAGAAACGATTTTGGACGGAAAAAGTCGCAAAAATTCACTTTTTCATAGTTACGCCGCTAGGCCGCTAGGCCGCCAACTTCACGTTTTCAGCGGCCTAGACTTTTATACTCCCAATCGCCCAGAAATGCATCAGAATCACGTTCTATAAGCATTAGAAACTATTTTGATGGAAAAAGTCGCAAAAAATCACTTTAACATAGATATGAAATTTCGCCGAAAACTTAGTTTTTTCACCGACCCAAAATATTAAACACCCAATCACTCAGAAATGAATCAGAATCACATTCTACATGCATTAGAAACGATTTTGGACGGAAAAAGTCGCAAAAATTCACTTTTTCATAGTTACGCCGCTAGGCCGCTAGGCCGCCAACTTCACGTTTTCAGCGGCCTAGCGGCCTAGACTTTTATACTCCCAATCGCCCAGAAATGCATCAGAATCACGTTCTATAAGCATTAGAAACTATTTTGGACGGAAAAAGTCGCAAAAATTCACTTTTTCATAGTTACGCCGCTAGGCCGCTAGGCCGCCAACTTCACGTTTTCAGCGGCCTAGCGGCCTAGACTTTTATACTCCCAATCGCCCAGAAATGCATCAGAATCACGTTCTATAAGCATTAGAAACTATTTTGGATGGAAAAAGTCGCAAAAAATCACTTTAACATAGATATGAAATTTCGCCGAAAACTTAGTTTTTTCACCGACCCAAAATATTAAACACCCAATCACTCAGAAATGTATCAGAATCACATTCTACATGCATTAGAACGATTTTGGACGGAAAAAGTCGCAAAAAATCACTTTTTCATAGTTACGCCGCTAGGCCGCCAACTTCACGTTTTCAGCGGCCTAGCGGCCTAGAATTTTATACCCCCAATCGCCCAGAAATGCATCAAAATCACGTTCTATAAGCATTAGAAACTATTTTGGATGGAAAAAGTCGCAAAAAATCACTTTAACGTAGGTATGAAATTTCGCCGAAAACTTAGTTTTTTTTGCGACCCTGAATATTTAATACCCAATCACTCAGAAATGTATCAGAATCACGTTCTACAAGCGTAGGAAACTGTTTTTGAAGTAGAACTCGCAAAAAACACGCTCGCGGCATCATAGTTACGCCGCTAGTCCACTAACTTTCCTTCTTTCAGCGCTTAGAACTTATTTTACCATTAATGGTAGAGAAGCAAGTTTATTTAAACTAAATACATCTTATACAATATCGAAAGCAACATCGGGACGGATTAGTGTGTAAACTAAGACATATAATTTATCATCCAGAAATCAATTCTAACCACGGCGACACTTATCTATTATTTTAGTTTTCCGAAACGCTGGTTTTAGTTTTTTTTGGTCTAGACTACTGATAAATTCATGCAGAAACGTTTCAAGGTACGTAGCCGTGAATTATGTGTATTTAACTCATACATTTCGAAAGCGGCGAAGAAACATGCACAAATGTTCCGTTTTTTTTATTATGTTATATGCAGTAATCACGAGATCGATCCCAGTCCGCTCAAATCTTTATGTGTTGATTTGGTAATGAAATAGCTTATTTGGTCATTCATCACAACCTCTGATTCAAGTAGGGCAGATCTCATTCATTGGAACAATTATTTGCGCTCAGTAAGCGCCGGTCCCAACTCGCCATACTTTCAAGTGCGTGTTGTCTACTTGCATAAACGCGGCGATCCGAATGTTGTGAGTACCGGCTGCGGATTTACCCCAGTACTCACGTTCATCATACTTGCATGCGCTTAATACATCAGAGTGAGAAAGGGTTCGGTTCGTAAAAACAGTATATGCAAGTACGGCTTCATACGATAACGTGAAAATCGCAAGACGATAGTACGTTGTAAGCACGTGTAACTCACCGCGTGTGCAACGTAAGATCTCGCAACCGCTAATGGCCAGACGGAATCGGAATTTAACATTATTACGTATATTTATTTGTGATAAACATGTACTGTCTACGAATTTCTGGATCACCCCTCGCATATTCCACGGTAGATAGGCCAATAACAAGGTCATTGATAGACTAGCTTCTAATTATACAATCAGTTATTAGATGGCTAATATATAGCTACTGAATAGATACTTAAATTGATTCCCTGATTGATACATTTTTTAAGCAAGACGTATATGTGCATGTTAAATGCAAAATGTTAAGAATAAGACAGGTCATATAATATGATTAAAGAAATTAATGACTAAAAAAAAACACTGGCATTTGCAAATATTTGCGTCGCACACCAATACATATTTCCCACATCTTCAATATTTACCTTCCTTGGTTTGAATTGGCGGTCATCTTGAAAGTCAACTTGCTTATGTGTTTAATAGAAAAAAGTAGTTACTAAACAACTCAATGTACAGAATATTAAGTTTGAAACCCATAAGCATATCAGATTACGAAAATGTGGTTGTCACTTATGAATAACCCATATTTTGAATTTTATGGGATATATTACAAGCGACGCGGAGCGGAGCGCAGTGTTATGTTGCATAAAATTCAAATTATGAAGGATATCTGATTTACGGTTTGTCTTAATTTCTGTATTTACAGTTTGTCCTAATTTCTCGTCCAATGAAATGTCCGCATTTCATTTGAAATTTGAAAAATATATCGCATAAAATGTGCCTTGAACCTGATATGGAGAAAATACGTCACTTATTACGCTGTCTGTACAGAAATTAAGACAAACTGTAAATCAGTTATCGTTCATATTTTGAATTTTATGCGACATATCACTGCGCTCCGCTTCGCGTCGCTTGTGATATATCCCATAAAATTCAAAATATGAACGATAACTAATACATACAGAAAGATAAGTGACGTATTTTCTCCATATCAGGTTTTAGCACATTTTATATATGTGATCTATTTTTCGACGAGAAATTAGGACAAACTGTAAAACCTATCAAAATTAGAGCTCTCAGCTTTTGGAATCATACTTCATAGACGAAACGCATTTTCTATTTAAATGTAAATGGCATGATTCAATAAGATCTCATTATATTCTATTACATGGATAAAACAAAATGCATCTATATAAGATTTAAGACAGAACAATTACTTAATTTCAGTAATGCCCTAATAATGAGAAACCCTTCCTTATTCATTCATAAAGTAGTCATTTTGTAAACAAACGTGATAGTTAATCGTCAGCTTCATCAAATAATCAGATTGTACTAACAATCAAATCTACTGTTTACTTAGTTATTGTGAAGTTTGCAATTGTTAAAACAGAAGGATCGTAATGGAACTAATGAAATCGTGCGATGTCGGAATATTCCGTAGCGCGATCGGCAAATATCGCCGTATACCGGCTAGTTTCCGAATAGCTATACTTTTTTACAATTAACTTTTACTTTCACTTCAAAACCTGTCATATAGTCTAACATCATGATATTAAGTTTGAATATAATTCACACCAATTATATAGATTTTCTGAAAAAATCCTAAACTACGATTAATCAATCGATAGTTGTTTATGTCAGTTCATTTCTATTATCGATAGCAATTTTGTTCCGTGTATGGAACTAAAAACATGGAAAATAAAAAAACTCTTCAAAACCAGATTATCACTAGGTCGATTTTAATTCGTTTCTAACACTGAAGTATGCATTTAAAGTGATATGTGGCCATAATCAAGATATATTATTAAAATGGGGCGTATTGAAGAGCTTTCCGGTATGTATTAAATCAGTAAATACAACGGTAACAATGCATATTTTAGTACCGATGAATTCGGAAAAGTATAGGCTGGGTAGGGCTACATAATAACTCGAAACATCTGATAACTTAGATAACCATCATGCTAGGTTGATGGAATTTAGCACATGAATATCAGAATATGTACATAAATAGATGGCAATATTGAGATTGTGTATGTTAATTCCTAAGCATGAATATCCATCAACTGTACAGTTCCTAATTTAGGATTTCTCCTAACAGTCATTGTTGTGTTGCGAGCAACACCAGTGACTAGTCTCATATGAAAAAATCGAGTTCCGACACTACATTCAGTACTTTGATTTTCTTATATGTTCTATTTTGTCTGAAGCATAAGCATGTATTAACATAACGATTTCTTCTTTGGCACGAAATTAGTGTACCTATTCACGCATTCAGAACACTTACTGAATGATAAATATTTTATCTTCGTTCACGTACACATACACGTGACCATTTTGCGACTTTCACTTCAAAAATAGTTTCTAAAGTTTGTAGAACGTGATTCTGATACACTTCGGAGTGATTGTGTGTTTAATATTCCGGGTCGCCGAAAGTAGGGTAGTTAGTGGCCTTGCGGCGTAACTTTGTTGCCGCGAGAGTATCTTTTGCGACTTTTCCCTTGCTTGTAGAACGTGAATCTGATACATTTTTGACGATTGTGTGCATAATATTCCAGATAGCTAAAAAGGTGAAGTTTTCGGCGTAATGGCGTACCAGTATGGTGAAGTGATTTTTTTTGCGACTTTTCCCTTCCAAAAAAGTTTCTGCATCAACTTAGTTTATTTATCAGTAGTCTAGACAAAAAAAACCTTAAAACCTGCGTTTCGGAAACTAAAATAATAGAGAAGTGTCGCTATCGCCGTGGTTAAAGTTGATTTTTGGATTATAAATTATATGTTTTAGTTCACACACTCATCTGTCCCGAATTTGCTTTCGATATTGTATAAGAATGATTTAGTTTCAATAAATTTGCTTCTTTACCATTAATGGTAAAATAAGTTCCTACAATATATATTAAGCCGCTCGATGATTACTTGAGTATACGCACTGAAAGAAGGGAAGTTAGTGGCCTAGCGGCGTAAATATGATGCCGTGAGAGTGTTTTTTGCGACTTCTCCATCCAAAATAGATTCTTATGCTTGTAGAATATGATTCTGATAAATTTCTGTGCGATTTGGTGTTTAATATTCCGGGTCGGTGAAAAAACTAAGTTTTCGGCGAAATTTCGTACCTACGTTAAAGTGATTTTTGCGACTTTTTCCATCCAAAATAGTTTCTAATGCTTATAGAACGTGATTCTGATGCATTTCTGGGCGATTAGGGGTATAAAATTCTAGGCCGCTAGGCCGCTGAAAACGTGAAGTTGGCGGCCTAGCGGCCTAGCGGCGTAACTATGAAAAATTGATTTTTTGCGACTTTTTCCGTCCAAAATAGTTTCTAATACATGTAGAATGTGATTCTGATACATTTCTGAGCGATTGGGTGTTTAATATTTTTGGTCGGTGAAAAAACTAAGTTTTCGGCGAAATTTCATACCTACGTTAAAGTGATTTTTTGCGACTTTTTCCGTCCAAAATCGTTTCTAATGCATGTAGAATGTGATTCTGATACATTTCTGAGTGATTGGGTGTTTAATATTTTGGGTCGGTGAAAAAACTAAGTTTTCGGCGAAATTTCATACCTACGTTAAAGTGATTTTTTGCGACTTTTTCCATCCAAAATAGTTTCTAATGCTTATAGAACGTGATTTTGATGCATTTCTGGGCGATTGGGGGTATAAAATTCTAGGCCGCTAGGCCGCTGAAAACGTGAAGTTGGCGGCCTAGCGGCCTAGCGGCGTAACTATGAAAAAGTGAATTTTTGCGACTTTTTCCGTCCAAAATCGTTTCTAATGCATGTAGAATGTGATTCTGATTCATTTCTGAGTGATTGGGTGTTTAATATTTTGGGTCGGTGAAAAAACTAAGTTTTCGGCGAAATTTCATACCTACGTTAAAGTGATTTTTTGCGACTTTTTCCATCCAAAATAGTTTCTAATGCTTATAGAACGTGATTTTGATGCATTTCTGGGCGATTGGGGGTATAAAATTCTAGGCCGCTAGGCCGCTGAAAACGTGAAGTTGGCGGCCTAGCGGCCTAGCGGCGTAACTATGAAAAAGTGAATTTTTGCGACTTTTTCCGTCCAAAATCGTTTCTAATGCATGTAGAATGTGATTCTGATTCATTTCTGAGTGATTGGGTGTTTAATATTTTGGGTCGGTGAAAAAACTAAGTTTTCGGCGAAATTTCATACCTACGTTAAAGTGATTTTTTGCGACTTTTTCCATCCAAAATAGTTTCTAATGCTTATAGAACGTGATTTTGATGCATTTCTGGGCGATTGGGGGTATAAAATTCTAGGCCGCTAGGCCGCTGAAAACGTGAAGTTGGCGGCCTAGCGGCGTAACTATGAAAAAGTGATTTTTTGCGACTTTTTCAGTCCAAAATCGTTTCTAATGCATGTAGAATGTGATTCTGATACATTTCTGAGTGATTGGGTGTTTAATATTTTGGGTCGGTGAAAAAACTAAGTTTTCGGCGAAATTTCATACCTATGTTAAAGTGATTTTTTGCGACTTTTTCCATCCAAAATAGTTTCTAATGCTTATAGAACGTGATTCTGATGCATTTCTGGGCGATTGGGAGTATAAAATTCTAGGCCGCTAGGCCGCTAGGCCGCCAGGCCGCCAACTTCACGCCGCTAGGCCGCTAGGCCGCCAGGCCGCCAGGCCGCCAACTTCACGCCGCTAGGCCGCTAGGCCGCCAGGCCGCCAACTTCACGCCGCCAGGCCGCTAGGCCGCTAGGCCGCCAACTTCACGCCGCCAGGCCGCTAGGCCGCTAGGCCGCCAACTTCACACACATCCTATATTGTATATTTTTCTATCAAACCATTGAAAAGAAAGGTGCTATAGGAAGGCGCCGTGACAGTTGACAGATGACGAAACGACAGTCGACGTGACGATAATAAGGACCATATGGAAATTTCTGATCATGTTTCTAAATGTATTATAACCTATAATAAGTGGATCATTCAGAATCTAAGAAAAACAGTTAAAAAAACAAAGCCAAACCTGAGAAACGAGTTAGTTTTTCACTGCCAATTTAAAGTTTAATGTTCCCCTTATGATTAAAGATTGAACCGATATAAATTCACATCACTACGGGGCATACATGAAGACTTTTAAATATTTCTTTAATAATTCAATTTTTTTATGTCTATAGCCTGAACTATTTTATGCAATAATATACATTTTGTAATTAGTATTTCATAAACTTAATTATCTCCTGTGCGATCTTTTAAAATTGTTTTAATGGTTCATTTTCGAAAAACAATTATTTTGTTAATAACAACAAATTTAAGGTAAGATACTTATCTGTATTCTATAAATGGATGTTTAGTTATTGACAAATCGAAAGATCATTTTTATTTTTGAAAGGCTTATTTCATTTTGGTTTCGATCAAAGGACTGTGTGGTAGAACACTGGACCGAATCATACCAAAAAATGTTGTTATTTGACCGACTACTATCCATTACAGTTGTGCTTTTAGGTAAGAATAAGATAATTTATGCCTTTGTAATGGCACATTTTAATCCGATTCAATTGTTAGTTAATTACCAGTATATTTAAGGGTGATCACTCGTGAGCTTTTGTGATACAAAGCATTTTAGCTAAATGTCGTAAAATTTCAAATTGAAATTATTATATTTTTTATCATCTAATGTAGTCAACAATGTTATTTAAATGCATAAATCATTTCAAAGTGGCATTTTCTTCATCGCGAATTTTTACTGCTTTTACGACATCCGACCAGATTACGGCAGTCAATTTAGTTTGTCTGTATATATACAACAACCATATGCCGTTCAGTATTTATCAGTTAAAGGTTGTTAAATTTTGTATGAATACATTTATATAACCTGCATGGTTTGCAAATATATTGTTCTTAAAAATTGTAAAAAACATTGTTTATTTCTTTTTAACGCTCATATTGAAATATTTGCTGTTGTAAAACGGTGGGTGGGGTAAATTTTGATCAAGTTTAGCATTATGAACAAATATCCGTTGAAAAATATTCATCCAAAATTCATACAAGTCCATCAAATACTGTTTCTGATTATGCATGTGTCTTTATTTATACAACATGCAGTGGTTTTATCTTGAAAGAGGTCATTAACTAAGGAAATATCCAGTTTTTGCTGAAAAGAAAAGCTTAGATACCTAACATTTCACATGATAACTTTCTTATATGAACATGGACATGTGCTTTTCATGTCATATTTTTAATTGGTGTTTAACCTACTTCAGCATAATCAATGTCATTCACAATCCTTGTTACTCATTCAATACGTAAAACATGTATAAGCATTATTCATAACCCCTTATTATTTAGCCATTTTATAGATCTTAATTTGGTAAATAACTCGGTGTTTTAAATAGTACACAGTCAAGAAATTGGCATAAAGTGGACATTTAATGCTTTAAGTTTCTTCCACATTCAGGCTGTGATACAACCAGTAAATTTTTAAGTGATTTGGTTAATATTTACTGAAATATTTGGTTATTTATCTACCCACACCCCTTTTTCAAAACCATTATTAGGAAAATTACCGATTTTGGGAATATCACTAAAAAGTAATTTTACGAAAAAGTTAAATCATGGACATATACTTTTCATACTAAAAACTGAATGACAACATGTTATTCTTCAAAATTAAATAAGAATCGAAACATCCTTGTTACAAGATTTTTTTTCGATTTCACGAGTGATCACCCTTACACGCTTAAAGGGGTTTGGGAGAAAGATACCAGGATAATTCAGACTTTATTTGATCAACTGTATCAGTGGTATAATATGAGTTTTGAAAACTTTGAACAAGGTTTTAGGTTGGATCTAGGTCTTAGTGGCTTTAAACAATTCTCCTCGTTAGGAGCAGGTTCGGGTCATGATGTCTGAATATGTAATGCCTGTGTGTTACATTATGGCAGTGCAAAGTTCATTTCTGCACAATAACAGTTTAATATAATTGATTAATAGGGTGCCCGCCACCGTAGACGAGTTCATGGTGTATTAAAGGAAGCTCTATTAATATGATAATACGAAGGTGAAACCATGTTGTAAATATTTCTTTCAGTGATATTGTTTTTATAAAAAAAATTATTACCTTTGAATCTGAAATTACCATTGTTTTGTGAATATTATAGTAATTTCAATATAATGTAAAATATTTTGCGCACTATCAAAACAAACCGCAGATTTACATTGCGATTTCAAAGGCATTACACGCATTGTTTATCGCGAGGCTTCCCAATTTAATTGTTGTCATTGAAGCAACATTTGTACTTGTAAACAAAGTCTTCACGTTTTACCATTTTGTATACAGCGTCAGGTCGGTACGTACCGCGTTACGACATCCATGTACTGCGATATTTTCCTTGATAATATAATGTTATTAATTAAGAAAATTCCTAAATTGTGCCGAGTTTTTTAACCAGTGGGAATGCGTGATTCCCGTATTGTCGAGTTTTGTCCGTATTGGCCGTGTTTTAAGATTTTACTTTTGCACTCATTAACTTACTGAAGTGTTCCGTCCCATTTATTAGCACGAGCTGACCTAATTAAGGTCACTAGCCCTTGAAATGACATTCATTTTTTCATATTCAATATACCATCTATCCACACAGTCAAACATGTAATAATTATTACAAGTCTGGTTTTTATTACAAGTTTGGTTGCAAATGCGCTCAGTGGAAATAAACAATGATTCCGGTCCCGGAAATTAATATTACACGAAACAATGATGAGTCGACCATAGACCTCAAAAAAAATATCTTAAACATCTTTCGGGCTCAAACGGGCTAATCAACAAGAAATCTTACTGCACAATAACAGTTTAATATAATTGATTAATAGGGTGCCCGCCACCGTAGACGAGTTCATGGTGTATTAAAGGAAGCTCTATTAATATGATAATACGAAGGTGAAACCATGTTGTAAATATTTCTTTCAGTGATATTGTTTTTATAAAAAAAATTATTACCTTTGAATCTGAAATTACCATTGTTTTGTGAATATTATAGTAATTTCAATATAATGTAAAATATTTTGCGCACTATCAAAACAAACCGCAGATTTACATTGCGATTTCAAAGGCATTACACGCATTGTTTATCGCGAGGCTTCCCAATTTAATTGTTGTCATTGAAGCAACATTTGTACTTGTAAACAAAGTCTTCACGTTTTACCATTTTGTATACAGCGTCAGGTCGGTACGTACCGCGTTACGACATCCATGTACTGCGATATTTTCCTTGATAATATAATGTTATTAATTAAGAAAATTCCTAAATTGTGCCGAGTTTTTTAACCAGTGGGAATGCGTGATTCCCGTATTGTCGAGTTTTGTCCGTATTGGCCGTGTTTTAAGTCGTATTGTCGAAAACTTTTTGTACTGATTGTCGTTTTCAGATAATTAATTAATAATTGGGCACATAATCTATTGAAGTAAATGAATGTGGATTCAATCTTTAAAGTTGTTTTAAACCAACAAAGACCTATTCTATTAGTACTGATAAGCCATCCACTGTTTACACTCTATAAGTGAACTACTTTAACAGTTGCGCTGTGATTTATGATAAAGGGTACAGTCACTGTAATACCAAGTGTGGTTAGAAAGCATTAGACTATAGATCCGGCAATGCAAAACCGACATCTTTAGTTTATATTTACCGTTAAATAATAAATATCGTCCCCAATAAGAACCACTCACATCCGAAGATGATATCTTTCTCGAAATTTTATAGTATTTATAAACAGATAACTATTTTTACTTCACAGCAGCCAACGTAATTTATTCGACCGAAGCTTCTCAAAGGTCAGTTTTTACGAGACCGAATGTTCGACTAGTTCAAATCGACAATGGAACACAAACAGCTGTGCAACCACGTATTGTTGGAGGTGAACTTGCCAAACTAATAGACTTCCCATGGATGATTTCTCTTAGATACTATACCGGAGATTCCATTTATGGTTGTAGTGGATCAATTCTAAATCCTACTACGATATTAACTGCCGCACACTGCGTTTCCATCGATCCCTTGCAGACGTACGTATACTATATTTATATCTATACCCATAAATTGTTTTATAAAGTATAAATAAATAATACTTGATGTGTTATATAATTATTGAAGTTAAACTCGTAGATATATATACATACGCATTTGTTCATTTGAATAGCGCTCATTTGATGACTTGATGTCCGTGCGAATTTGCTCTTTGTTCAATGTAAAAAGTTCAATTATTCTACAAGCGCTCTGTTGCAACCAAACTTGTAATAAAAACCAAACTTGTAATAACCAAACTTGTAATAAAATTTTCAAGTTGAAGTAAGATTTTACTTTTGCACTCATTAACTTACTGAAGTGTTCCGTCCCATTTATTAGCACGAGCTGACCTAATTAAGGTCACTAGCCCTTGAAATGACATTCATTTTTTCATATTCAATATACCATCTATCCACACAGTCAAACATGTAATAATTATTACAAGTCTGGTTTTTATTACAAGTTTGGTTGCAAATGCGCTCAGTGGAAATAAACAATGATTCCGGTCCCGGAAATTAATATTACACGAAACAATGATGAGTCGACCATAGACCTCAAAAAAAATATCTTAAACATCTTTCGGGCTCAAACGGGCTAATCAACAAGAAATCTTACTGCACCATTATAAATTTGAACCTTGTAGTTGCTGGACGCACAACTTTTGACTTTTTTCAAAAATGTACATTTAAAAGTGAAAAATAACATTGTACCTTTTTTGTTTACGCTTTCGTGTCCTGGGAGGATTCTTTTAGCAGGTTCGCGATGACGTAGTATCCTACCATTGATAGAGTACAGTGTCTTTATCTGGTCATTCATGTTAAATATATGCAAGTTAGATTACTCTTCTTTTAGCAACACACGCAAGGCAAACTGAATTATCACACTTACCGACAAATTTGTGGAAAGATTTTCCTCTGTATCTTAATCAGCAGTGTTATGTTGTCAATGTGTAAAAGGTTACCATCTACTAGTAGTTAACTTCAGAAATTACATCTTCTTTCACATTTTGATATATTATGATGGTTCTTGGACCAAGCGTTATGTGCACGGACCTCTGGTTCGAGCTCTGGTGCCGCACATGTTTTCTGTATCAATTTGGAATACAATATATAGTATAATATTTGTTCGGTTTGTATATTATTTAATGTGAGTGCTCAGTATATTTTTCTGCTAAGTCCCAACTCTAGAAAAGCTAATGGCCTAAAATATTATATGCACAATCTTTCTAGAAATTCTCCGTCACGAAATATTTTATAACAATGTTAAACAAGATAATGTGTTAACATTACATCATTTGAAGCTTTTATATTTTCTGATCTCGGAGGCTGGTCCTTTCAATGTTTTTATTTTTGCAGACGGCAGCACGTGCTTTCAATTCGATAATAGGCATATCTCACTGAATATCTGTGATACTAAACTAATCATATAATCGTGTACATGTCATAAGTACCCATAAAGAAGTTAAGTAATTAATTTGCACCACATTAACATTTTAAAAGGCGCGTGTGTTTTGTAGGAATGGTTTCTTCGAAGTAACAGCAGGAAATTACAAGTTGGATGAAGTTGATAGATCCGAACAAACGGTTCGTGTGGAGGAGGTTATCGTGGTAAGTTTACACTCTAACCACTGACTTTTTAGTAATTATTATTTTTTTCTCTCAAGGAGGCTTTTCGAAAATTTGATATGTTGAGTGAATTTAAGCTCATAATGAAGAAGCGACTCTAGAACCTTTGTCTGCATGAATTTCCCATAAATCAGTAATATTTCAAGGACCATCATGATTCTATGGGTAAATGGGCATTAAAAAGGACCATCATGATTCTATGGGTAAAATGGGCAGTAAAAAGGACCATCATGATTCTATGGGTAAAATGGGCAGTAAAAAGGACCATCATGATTCTATGGGTAAATGGGCAGTAAAAAGGACCATCATGATTCTATGGGTAAAATGGGCAGTAAAAAGGACCATCATGATTCTATGGGTAAATGGGCAGTAAAAAGGACCATCATGATTTTATGGGTAAATGGGCAGTAAAAAGGACCATCATGATTTTATGGGTAAATGGGCAGTAAAAAGAACCATCATGATTTTATGGGTAAATGGGCAGTAAAAAGGACCATCATGATTCTATGGGTAAATGGGCAGTAAAAAGGACCATCATGATTCTATGGGTAAATGGGCAGTAAAAAAGACCATCATGATTCTATGGGTAAATGGGCAGTAAAAAAGACCATCATGATTTTATGGGTAAATGGGCAGTAAAAAGACCATCATGATTTTATGGGTAAATGGGCAGTAAAAAAGACCATCATGATTGTATGGGTAAATGGGCAGTAAAAAAGACCATCATGATTTTATGGGTAAATGGGCAGTAAAAAAGACCATCATGATTTTATGGGTAAATGGGCAGTAAAAAGGACCATCATGATTTTATGGGTAAATGGGCAGTAAAAAGGACCGTCTTGATTTATTGTCTTTTTTCAATTTCACTGTAAGTTAAGTTTACGTATTGTTAAAATGATTGATATTAAGAGTAACTTCCATTCGATTCCACATTCGTTGAATTATTTACAGCATCCTCATGTAACATTTATTCTTAGTTTGTTGCGTGGGGACTCAACGTGCTTTATATGTTTTAAAACAACTCTATTTACTATGATGAAACAACGCTTTGTATGATAATAAAAGAACTCTACATACTGCTAGAACATAAGTGTTTAATAACCCGCCGCCGCTTTGATACTAATAATGCAATAGTACACTACATGGCTAAGTTCAAGGACGAATAACTCTGGAATGATTGGATCACTGGGCATGAAAATTGTGTCTTTTACATCTACATTTCTTATTGATAATATATTCCAAGTACAAATTAAATCCCTTGAAAACATATGGAAGCAGTTCGGTCCAAAAACTTATGAAATAATATGCGGACGGATCGACCAACGACCGACCGACAGAGTGACTCCAATATACCCCTCTTCACTGTTGGCGGCGGTATAATGATAAAATAACACTACTCACAGTGATGAATTAACAGTACATAAATGATAAAAAAGATACTTTCTACAATGATACACCACATAAAATAAAGAGTTTCTGAAACACGAATGCCCCCTAAAGGCCAACTGGAAAGTAAGACATTTGACTTATTGTACTTAAATATACAATGACCAATCTCGTTACCAAGTCTGAGAACCTTAGGCCAAATCTCGAAACCAAGCCTGAGAACCTTAGGCCAAATCTCGAAACCAAGTCTGAGAACCTTAGGCCAAATCTCGAAACCAAGTCTGAGAACCTAAGGCCAAATCTCGAAACCAAGTCTGAGAACCTTAGGCCAAATCTCGAAACAAAGTCTGAGAACCTAAGGCCAAATCTCGAAACCAAGTCTGAGAACCTTAGGCCAAATCTCGAAACCAAGTCTGAGAACCTTAGGCCAAATCTCGAAACCAAGCCTGAGAACCTTAGGCCAAATCTCGAAACCAAGTCTGAGAACCGTAGGCCAAATCTCGAAACCAAGTCTGAGAACCGTAGGCCAAATCTCGAAACCAAGTCTGAGAACCTTAGGCCAAATCTCGAAACCAAGCCTGAGAACCGTAGGCCAAATCTCGAAACCAAGTCTGAGAACCTTAGGCCAAATCTCGAATCCAAGCCTGAGAACCGTAGGCCAAATCTCAAAACCAAGCCTGAGAACCTTAGGCCACATCTCGAAACCAAGTCTGAGAACCTTAGGCCAAATCTCGAAACCAAGCCTGAGAACCTTAGGCCAAATCTCGAAACCAAGTCTGAGAACCTTAGGCCAAATCTCGAAACCAAGTCTGAGAACCGTAGGTCAAATCTCGAAACCAAGTCTGAGAACCTTAGGCCAAATCTCGAAACCAAGTCTGAGAACCTTAGGCCAAATCTCGAAACCAAGTCTGAGAACCTAAGGCCAAATCTCGAAACCAAGTCTGAGAACCTTAGGCCAAATCTCGAAACCAAGTCCGAGAACCTAAGGCCAAATCTCGAAACCAAGTCTGAGAACCTTAGGCCAAACCTCTAAACCAAGTCTGAGAACCTTAGGCCAAATCTCGAAAAGTTGTCAAATGGCCCTGGTTATTGACTTTTACTATCAACAAAAATGTGCTTGTTATATAATAATTAAAACTGAAAGACATTGACCAACTAGGTAGATACAGTAAAGCTGATACATTATGATATTTATGTATACTATATTATTTCATTTACAGCACCCCGGATACGACACCAATGTCCTTGGCAATAATGACATAGCGATTTTGAAATTAGTGGAACGTTTAATAACATCAAAACGTGTAAAAAAAGTCGATCTGCCAGGCAAGTAATTATGCAAAATTATTTGAATCATCAAATCTTATAAATTTGATTAAAACACAAGGATACGCACGGTCATGTTTTATACACTTGGTGTTACAGAGGGAGTCAGAACTCAAACAAATTGCTTCAGTTGCAATAAAGATATCATTAGAAGATTGTTGTGTAGTTCAGCAATCAGAACTCCTCGGCATTTGTCCAAAGAAAATGGCATCGGACATAATAGGCAGGCGGCCATTTTGTTGTTGTTGTTCCCGCGCTACATCCCATCATAGTAATCCAACGATGTAAACAATCTGTTTTTGTTTCAGTGGGAAGGTGATGCCCATATTTTTATTAATCGCGAACGATAAACACGTTTGAAAGGCTGTGAATGATTCTTGAAAACGAGTACCTTGTTGTGAAAAGTAGTGACCGGAAACCTCATTACCAGACTGTGTAACCCTACACTCATGTACGAGTTACGGATTTGCCCGAGTAGTTACGATTGGTAGTTCGGGTTAATTCTCGCTTTAAATACAACGTTACAAGTTAACACTGACATATCAAAAAGTCGTATACGTCAGTCATGACCTTAGCACGTTTTATATAGTAATTCGAGAGTTCATACCGATATCGGCTGATTTGTTTAATATGTTGGTAGTTTTTAGGGTGTTTAACAATATATCAAACATATTGAATTACGTGTGTTCATGCTAGTGTCTGAGATAGATTTTTTAAAGGAACATATAACTTTCCTATGGTCAGAAAAAAATTGTCAAAGACTTGTACTTTTTAGTTTCCTTAATTGAGCAAGAGAACGTATGCCTTTTATCACAGTTTCTCAGTTTGGTGGAATCATTTGCATGCCGACAAATTAAATTTAATATTATACTGACCGTATATTTGACAATATTTATTTTGAACTCACATATCCTTGTAACTTAGTGTTCTCATGAAATGTGCCAAAAATGATCGATATGGCATTGATATATTAACGATAAATATCAAGAAAAATGTATGAAAATATATACCGTATCCTTTTTTAAAAACGAGTGTTTATTCGTTGATGCTTAACATCTAAATAACGACTAAATAAATAATCCGACACGTGGTAAAGGTTTGAACGCGCATTTCGGGGTTCAATGAATTCGATGATGAATTCAATTTCGGTATATAATGTAATGTTATGACAAATGAAATGTTAAACGAGTTGTCAACAGTTATGGGAATGACACAAGAAATGATTAAAATATCCCTTTTTTCCATTAAACTTCACTACACGTTGATCAAGGTGCTTGCTTTTATTAAAATTTACTATGTCTATGTATGATACTACATGATGTGGTTTACCAAAATCAATCAGTCTACAATGTACTAAAATAACACCAAATTACATTAGGGGGACCTTCTAATAAACGCTGTTAAGAGCAAACTTAAGATGGATTTTAAGTATTTATCGTCAATTTGCAATTGTTAGACTAAATGGAGAAATGTGCAGAAAAGCTTGAACAGAAATGAAATGAAATAAAGCATTTTATGTTGAGGAACCATTGTATGTCTATTCATTTGAAAAGTCATTGAATCAATATTAAGAATTATATGTGTGATACATCATCTTCGACACCAATATTTGAATTGTTTTTCAGGACAAACGAAGGCGACGTTGTTGTACAAAAGAAACAATTGTGTTGTAATTGGTTACGGATACATTAGCAGTATGTATACGTTGCATTATATTTCAGTATGTTAACGATCGATTGAGTCACGGCGACCATCTCAGATCGTGAGTCATCTCGCCCTAACCGTCACTTGCCAAATAAATGACGTGTCAGTATCCGTTCTTAGTGACGTCATACAGACGATATTAACCTAAAATGACCTAAAATAAGTCAAACATCCAAATTCAAGGGCAGATAACTAAAAACAACTAGCATCGTGACTCCCGTTATTTTCACTTAAGATGTGTCTATTACATTATTATGCTATGATGATCATGCAAAGTTTAAAAAAAAATCTGTTTATACGTTTTCATTCTGTCTATATGAATATGCGCAGAGAAACTAGAAACTGTCAGATATGTCCTAAAAGGCGCAACTAAATCCGTTTTAAAAATATCAGTTTGTCTGGAGAACAACTTTGCTTTGGGCAACGACAGATACGTTCAGGTGTGCGAGTGGAAAGACGAAAAGCGAGTTGATCTTAGAGAGGGGGTGAACAATAAACCCATAAAAATGGTATCTGTTTCACGTTGATGCGTTGGAAGAATTATGTGGACAGCCTGGGATAAGTCGCCAAAGCGTTGAAGATGGCACGTCGTATAATAACCACTTAGGCGGAAACAGGCGATCTATCCAAATATTCCAGAATTCAGTGTAGACATCCCAAAATCGATAGACATTGCATGATGTTCGTTACCGACTTTGACGCCGCAAGAAACCTCGGTACCCTCAAGAACGGAACAAGCAAATTTTGTATTTAACATTCCGTTCACCTGTACGATCAGCGGACCAACTTTTGCGGAAAGACCTAATTCCTGAATCCTGACACAGTTGCTACTGAGTACCAGAATACAACCTCATCCAGGACGTATCATGTTATTGGTACAAACAATGACAGCCCCTTTACGATACCTTGAAAAGAACGGTGGTGCCGTAGATTGCTGGATCCGAGAGTCAACAAATGTTTTGTCTTCGACGTACTCAATGTGTACCGCTAGTAATGACTCTTGGATAACCGATCTCTTATCGTAAGGAAGTCACAACGCGTGTCCCGTGTCGGAGATTTGCCTTGAACCAGAATAAGTGCTATAGTAAAGAACCTAAGACGAAATTATCATTAATATTTATTTATCTATTGAACTCTAGTTGACAAACGCTTTGCGAAGACTATCCGATTAATTAATGATTTGAAACATATTGTAACGAACGAAAGACGAAACGTTTATAAGTAACACAGTTTTTAACATGTTCGAGATTTTCTGACGAACTTAACAAATCACACTGGACGCAAAAACTCACAAACACATCCAAACGAACATAACGTACATATAATAATGAGAACGAACTTGTCTTAGTCGTATTGGCCAGTACACTAAAGTTGACGTCGAGAGATGTTCGCCAGTACACGTAAATCGACGTCGGGAGATGTTCGCCAGAACTCGCAAGTTGACGTCGGGTGATATTCGCCAGTAGGCCTACACGCAAGTTGGCACCGAGAGATGTTCGCCTATATGTGAGAAGGCTTTTAATACGCACTAATTACACCGAAATATTTACTGTATATCAGGACATGCTCTGCAATGAATGAATTATTTATAAATTTGGAGTCAAGATGACATCATATGTGCATTCAAGTGGTATATAAAACGTATGCTTTATAAAGAAAAAATAAAGAAAATATTGCCATTTACAGAGAATATTAAATGAGTGTGGATTCCGCATTGAATTTATTGAACGAGTTGGCGAGCTTCATACAGTTTTATTCAACGAGTTCAATAAATTCAATACGGAATCTACACAAATTTAATATATATCACATACCCGGAAAATACGGCGAAAACCAACATACCTGTTTGACATTGCTACTAATAACAAAAGAGTGACACATGCGTAATAAGGCTTTTTAATCAGGAGCACAAAAATAGTTCAATTACGAAACACCATAAATAATAAATCTGTGAACTTATCTAATGACATAAACAGTGTCTTTGCTTATACAAATTGTTAAAATCAATTCAACATTACTTCTGTGAAGTAATAAGATTTATTGACAAACAGCGTAGAAATAAATTCATGTAAATCGGCTTATTTACATATTATATGCACGGCCGTGCCATATCGTTTTTGCGGCACGGCCAAAACAGCACGGGTGTGTAATAAAGATTAATGTTAAAACTTTTACCTTGTATTTAGAATTCTTTCTCAACACAGTACAATGACTTAAGTTAAACGATAACGTCGATTCTTGAACAGAACAAAATAATGTATAAACGGCATTGTTGATGCGAACACTTATTGTATATGCTGAATGTTGTTTCAAGTGGCGTCAGTGAACCCGTATTTCGTATTTGGCGTCGGGACTTCATTTGATTTGTTGAAATAATCGTCGTCCTTCAGAGGCGTCGTATGATTCAGATGGCGTTATTCCCCGCTTGAAAATCATTTGACACCATTTCCGGTTTTTCTTCAAACCAGTCCCATTGTGGTGATTCCAATACCACGGTACAGTACAAACTGTTCTGTAATAAAGTTCACTGAACAATGTCTTCTCTTTTAGCTCCGGAAAACGAGTCTCCAGCCGTATTACAAAAAGCCGACGTAACAATAAGAAGCAAACGGTATTGCAGTCGAGTAACCCTCAACATTCAATTCAATAAACTACTTTGTACCGATCACAATGGGCGTGGAGTTTGTTACGTAAGTTACACACATCTTTATTTTAGTCCAAATACGGAGAGCTTTGTATATGTATGGCAAGTTAACGGTGTACAAGAGACCCACTTGCAACAACAACATACAGAAGACATACTGCATAGCTCATAGTCATAGGTTACTTGAACTAACCACATGTCATAATAATACATAAAATACAACAGAGTTAAATATGTAAAACCCAAACTCAAGACTATTTGAAAATGTCAGTGCAAGAAGGAAATACATTGTGATCTGATTCTATGTCAGAATGTAGATAGGTCCTTCTTGTCTTCACCTGTTACATGTTTACGTCGTGGTTGAATTTCAAATGAAATATTCCTAGAGAGTGACACAGAGGGAGCAGGTTTTCTGACCTTAATAATGTAATCTAATACGAGAAGGATAATCTCTGCCCATATATAACATACGTTATACGGTTATATCATGAACTAATCATTCAACACTATCTGTAATAAAACTTTTAAATGCATCTGGATTAGGCTGAAAGTGCATAATTGAACTCGAACGATTGGTAATTTGGTGGTATTTTACAACAGAAAACTCTATGATTGTCCTTCCTAATGAAATTCATTTTTGTTCAAACCCGCCTCCGTGGTCGATTGGTTAAGGTCGCTGACTTCAAATCACTCTAACCTCTCACTGGTATTAGATAGCTATCTATCATGTCTCTTTAATGTATCTGGCTTGGATGTGAGGTCAAATCAAGTTTTACCAATTTATAGATTTAAAAACTAAACTAAAATAAACTCACTGTATGAAGTTCATTGCAAGTGATTTGAAACAAATATTACATTTGATTGGTGTTCTATAAACCCATATCACACGTAATTTTCGATTTTTTGAACAACGATTACTACTCTGTTTTTAGGAATATATTACAACAAATAGCCTTAAAATCACTATAAATGTATAATGCAGGGAACCGTGCCTCTGTTTTTTGATAATGTCCTCGGTTCGTTAGATACTTGACTTTAAAGAAATTCCGTACCCAGAACCTCGCTGTTTATTACGTAATACGCCATAGATAAAAAATGAAAACAAGTATCAAAATTCTGAGGCATTTTTCCCTAGATTAACATTTCCGCTACAAAATATCGAAAACCGCTTTGAAATCCGTCATCCAATAAGACAACAATGTTAATTTGAAAATGACACCTACTGTGTTTTTTAAGCTGAGCAATTAACAATTGAAGTGTCGGATCATTATCGTCTCATGATATCAACGAATTTGACACACCCCTTTCAATTGTTTAGTGTTCGGTCAGAATTTTTTGTTGCTTGGTGTTAAAGTATGATATTCAATCTTTGTAAATAACATAAAATATCATTTTACGTTATTTTAGCGATTTAACCAATGCCGATACGTTAAGTGAGATAGTAGGCAGATGCATACGGAGGATGGGTGTCCACTGCTGGTTCTTCCAAGGAACGATGCTTAGGTGAACTGTCTGCTGCATATGACTCTGACGGACTGTTGGGCGTTAAACTCAATATAAACAATACATAAAATATGATAAACCAGAAGGCCTATAACATAGATATTTGACATGTAGCATTGTCTAGTGGACATCTGCCGTTCAGGGTCAAATATTGACCATAGTGCCCATGAGCTCACTTGATTGTGCAAAAGCTGTCATAGTTCAGGTGAGCGATATGGGACCATCATTGCCCTCTTGTTTAAATATATTTCAGGGCGACAGTGGAGGACCTTTGGTATGTTATGATGAGAAAGACAGAGTATATCAAGTAGGGGTCACATCACTTACCAATGCATGTCAAGGACTATCCATCTTTGTGAGCGTCCCGAAGACACTAAAATGGATCAGAAGAAATTCTTAGATTCATTTCAAGCCACAAGCATACAGTCCTCCTGGAACGCACATCGAGACGAAAATACTGATTAAATGGAAAAAATAAATACATTAAAAAGATTAAAGGAATCTTTGCATATTGTTGTTACTTTTATTTTGTCTGGAAAATTATGGCGTAATTGTTGTCTCACCATAAATATTTGGATTAATTTGTAATCAATCGGAGCTGTTGAAAAGCATGATCATGCGTATTTAAGTTGGGTCGCGGGTTTCCGCCAGAAAAATGGTTTTGGGGCCATCCATGTTTCACGAACATAATTTCTTGCTGACATTTTAATTTATAAAATATGTTAGATATATTAAAGGGAGGGAATTATCGTTGGAGGTCCTAACTGCGCCACTGTCCTAACTGCGTCATCTTTCTTGTTTTTATCGTAGTCTCGCGAGATTTTACCGCACGCACCAGAGACTGTGAGAATTTTTTTTCTTTGACGTAATACATAAACGACGACGAATTTTCGTGTGAAAATACGATCATTTATAGTTTTAAGTTAACTTCGTTCAAAAACCCATAAAAAAGAATATCTTTGTCTTGATTATTTTGAAGTTACATGACGTCACATAGAAGGCGTAGTTAGGACCAAAAAACAATGGGGGCATTATTTTTGACTCACAATCTGTTTAATGTTATTTTTTAGTAGAAACGTATTTATGATAGGGTTTTTTTCTTGGTATAGAAGTAAATTAGTTATGAACTAAAGTGGTAAGTAAACAGTTTTAATTATGTGTATTGTATTAATATAGCATTTCACAGCAAAAGCTTCGATTGGGGCAGTTTTTGGCACTCGAGGATACTCGTTTTGACTGGCAAGCCCGATCCCAAGACCTAAATTTTATTGAGTACATGTAGCATGAGTTATATGTCCGTCAGGTCCAACCAAGAAGCACCCAGGAACGTGGTGCCTTCATCGTGGAAGAGTGGAAAGCCATTTCACTAGCCGAGATAAAACCTGATTGTGGGCATGCAACGAGGGTTACAAAATGCATAAAAATAACAATACAAAATAACTGGAATACAGCAAAATATATGTATAAAAATATTCTTGGTGCTTGGTATACTTCATAGCATGAAACCAAACAGATAAGAAACAGGAGAAGTGGACATCCCTACCTTTTTTCGAATAGTTTTTCCTAGTTCTTAACGTGTCCGTGCTTTAACACCGATACACGCCCCCCCCCCCCCCCCCCCTCCTCCTCTCTTTCCTGTGATTTCCTTCACGCAGTGCTAGCCTCGGAAGTAGTGATGGGGACGCTGAAACAAACGTCCCTAAAATATCGAAAAAGCTGAGCCGAGGTTCGAACCACTATCTTATAACTTCTAAAACTATATTATAACACAGATAGAGCGATAATGTGAAACTTGTGAACAAAAGCCATCTAATGAATATGCTCATTGTGTTGGGTTTGTGTACACTAAAGAAAGTAAAATATACTATGTGCGTTTAGAATTACTGTTACCTCTTTATGATACGGTCCGACCTGTCAATAAAGCCATACATGTACTAGTTAGTAAAAGAGAAAATATAGCCTGTCTGGACAGTCGGTATTATTCAGTGATTGATTTGGTCTAATATATCAATTATATATTAGGATAAATTATTGTATGATTTATTTAATTATATGATTGATTATTGTATGATTTATTATTGTATGATTTATTTAATTGTATGATTTATTTAATTTTATCATAAATTATTGTATGATTTATTATTGTATGATTTATTTAATTGTATCATAAATTATTGTATGATTTATTATTGTATGATTTATTTAATTGTATGATAGATTTGTGTATGAAAAATGCAGTGGTTTACATGGTTAGGTTTAGCTCTGGGTTTGACGGTAATTCGGTTGTTATAAAATAGTTTTTAGAATTTGAAAACTGAAAATATGGCTAATAAGGCACATCAAGGTAATGACACCAATCCAATATACATGCTCGCTTAATGTACATTGAAAAATTTCAAATACCTGTGTAAATGATAATCACTGTGTCTAATATGAACTTTTAAATTTCTACGTTCAAAGATCTAACAAGGTTCTGAGTCATGTATCTAAACATTATGTTTTTATTGATTATACGGTAAAACCTGCATTAGCGAATAAAAGCCATTCTTTTAAAAACCGTCATCGATTATCTTTAACAAACTGCCCCCTGAATAAAAGCCACCTGTAAATTATGCATTATGTCTTTCCTAAGGATATCCTTGTATAGTTCAATTTTTAGGTCAGCAATGTTATTGTATACATGGACGATCTCATTTATACACATCTTGTACATACCTGATTATTTATATCTACAGGCTTCTTCCGTTCAGCTAGTTTCAAACATTTATTTCTGCAAGTTACCGAATTTGAAATCCTGGTTTAACGAAAAATTAACTAATGTGAGAAATAAGGTATTTAACAAAACACAATCGGCAAATCTGAGGATGATTTCACCTTGTCCTTTATGTACAGTTGTCGTTTACAACGAGGTTTGACTGATGTATTTATTTAAATACATGTATATACTAAAGAGTGGCCAATGTACGCACAGTGGTCTATCTTTAAAGGACAACCAGTAACACAAGGTGGACTGTAAGTCGTACAAAATCTGGGTTTTTCTGGCTATATGTTCAATAAATTGAAAAATAGGGTAGGTTAAAGTCGGGGCTGTTTTTTTGGCTGTTGATGGCGTGTGGAAATGTAAAATTGTTAAACATTGTGTGTACAGTACCTCGGGCCTAATAAAACTCTAGGTTCGCGTTGAAAAATTAGGGCAGGTGGGTAATCAGAAACAAATCTTTTTTTAGGCCTAAGTTTACATTTTTAGTTGGGCGCTTGAAAGTTCAAACAGATAGCTTAATGGTTTTAATTCAAATACGGCGCGTTAATTTGAAATGTTTAACTTAGTGCGGTACATTACATATCGTGTTATTAAGATACACAACTCATTTAAAATATGTCTGTATTAAGGATTATAAATAAGGCAGTTTTAAGGGCATTACTGTTGACATAAAACTCGGGATTTTATTATCAGCACTGACCCTTAAACGTTATATTTCTATATCAAGCATGCCTACATTTGTTTCTGTTTGAGTAATGCAAACATATAAACATTTCAACAGGAAAAGGATCGGATTTGTATTCACAATAGTGAATGTATAATGTTTTCGCGTGATAGATTTAGTTTAAATTATGTAACCGACTTGGAGATAAAAGTGTGAACGGACGTGCAACTTGTTTTTATAAACACAAAACGTGTTCAACATTTTGTCATTTGCATGGAGTTTTTATTTATTCATTTTGTAAGATAGTGTCTGCAATTGGACGTCTTTTAAAAAGGGGATTAAACTTGAAAACGTGAGTTGAAGTGCTTCTCAATTTACAATGTATTTTGTATAAGTTTATGAATTATCAATTTAATATTGTGTTAACGATACGTTAAGTAGTCATACTGTATTCTATACATATAAGCGGTAATTCCTTTTCAGGTAACCTGCATATCAAATGGATTTAACGGTCATTTCTAAACTACGGAGTACATTAACTGACTTTGTATATAGTCATCGCATAAGTTAATATTATTGTGAATCAGAAATATTCATATTCATAAGAGCTATAAAAGTGTTGATATACAAACTGTATTGCCGCCAAATTTCGTTACATTTAATAAAACTGTTTGGTGTGTTATATAACCATTATTATTTTTATATTCGTGCCATAAATAGTAATTTAAACATTCTACGAAGTCCTGTCACGGCCATTTAAGTTAAAATGTATATGATGCTGTGCAGAATATCGAGTTTGTTTACCCTCGCCACCGGAAATTATCATATGGGCGAACTGACCTTATTAGTGAATCTACTCATCTTACTTTTATTCTATTAAGTCTTCAAATATCTGCCACCAATCTAAAGTTACAAGTTAGTATGCTCAATCAGTAATGTCAGAGATACTCATGTACCTCATCAGTATCGTTCAGTACTTACCGAATTACTTTCTCTTTACGAATTCTCTTCGTGAGTATATATATTGCATAATTACGTTGCATAAATTTGTAGCATTCTAAAAAATATTTAAATTTTGGAGGTTTTGCTTCGAGGAAGATAAATATATTCAAGAGACATGACTCAGCTTTTATCTATACTTCCTGCTATATATGCACTAATTTCGAAATGCGTCATTTCGCTTGACTTTGAGCAATTTCAAAGCGATAAAGAATCTCCTTATTATCATTGAATATTCTATCTCAATCGACATTTGATAACCCAAAGTATCTTAAATGATACCAAATAGCATTAAAGTGAAGAAAAGATGCTTTGTAAGAATAGAGTTTACTCAGATTAAAATCAGTCTTCATTACAGTACACTTTATATGATTGCATTATTTATATACTGGAAGGTTAAAGAAACTCAATGTAAACTTTAAAGATAATTCGAGGTAAGGTGTCGATTATAAAGTTCCAATTTTTCAGTAAGAACGAAGGTTAATTAAAGCAGAACAAGTTGTTTAAATGATTTGTATCGGTAAAATATTGTAAGAGTAATAAAAGGGAATGAATTGCAAAGGATCTTTGTCATCTAAAATCGAGATGGAATGTGGAAATTGGGTTGTCAATATTGGGTTTATCCCCCGTATACTCTCTTTACAGCCTGATCCTCCCAGACATGGAGTTCTTGAGTAAGTTTATCCTCGTCATTTCTAAGAAGGCTTCATTCAGTTGGACCAGAGTAGCAGGTTGAGGCTAGGGTTGTCGAATTTGTCTATCCATGTATGTTGTATCACAAGTACAAGTCAAGGTTACAATGTAGGCATTCTAGTGGGCGGGTGTAGTTGCTACCGAGAAAGGCAAATACATGGGCCAATACACTATAATACTTGAATGGAAGGTCGTTATTCTGCAACAAGGAGACATCGTGTGGTCGTAAGATCTCACCTCTATATACCTAGCGATTGGTGAATTAACCCCATGCGAGATTCCTCCACACACCATTACCGATCTACCACCATACCTATCTCTCTCTAGAGTGCAACAGTCAGTAAGGAGGACACG